>OX458977.1:11202500-11802500 GCA_949774945.1 Hoplodrina ambigua
TATAACTGTGAAGGTTGTATGCAACGACAAACTGGCCGAAAAGTTTAACTACATCTAAATAACACTCAACCGAATTCCAAAACGGTATTCGAATTTTAAAATAATAGGCGATGGAGTTTTTTTTTAATATTAGCCAGTTGTTCGGCATAGGTACTCTGAACACCCATTGATGGCATCCTATACAAACACATTTACCTTATCAGGGGTTAGATAAGAGTTAAAACCACAAGCAAGCAATTGGTTACCTGTGTTAACTTTTTAATGCAATCCAAATGACATATTTACACTCCATGACACACAATTTGGTTAATTGAACAAGCTATAATATGTATATAAAATGAGCGGAATAGCGATAAGCCATAGCCTCCGCAATTTAGACGCCCTAAATTTCTATTTTTTTTTTTTCAAATATACAATATATCGTTTTAGCGCATATAGATAGACCTATTAGACCTGTATAATCCTAAGAGATCATAATCATAATCTTATAAATAGTTTGATTTGAATGTTTTCGACTTTTATAACAAAGTATAAAAATAAAGCCATACTAGTTTTCATTATAAGAAACTGCTTACCATGTAGAAATGCGTACTAAGCACGTGCAGCTGAGGGGTGTTTATTTATTCTATTCACAAAATACGTATTATTGAAAATTCAATTGGCATAAAACACTTAAAATCCTAGGTTTACCCAAAATTACCAATAGTGAGTAATTAGACTACCTGTCACAATATTTTAAAAATAATACGGTGATCTGCAACAAAACAACCAATTGTCTATCTTCAGCAGCTAATGTTAGTAAAATGATTTTTATTACAAACAATAACGGACCTACAGTTGATCCCTGTGGGACACCCGTAGCAACTACTGGTCAATAAAGATTTTAACTATACACTTAACCTGTTTGGGTATAAATGACGCTTGTCATTAGCGCAGAACTAAATCAGACTTACCATTGAGAAATATTCTCCATTTACCACATACTTTCGTCAGCTAAATGGTGTAAAAGGCTGTTCTGTGGTCCCTAACCTGTTTCCCATAAATATTGCAATGACTTATACTAACTATTGGAAAGTGCCAGCAAAGAGTCTTATTGCACTGTAGAATACTCACCGCAAGGAACTGCTCTTGGTTGTATCTCCTCAAGCTGGCGCCTGCTGACTTTGGGGCATTGCCTGCCGAGTCCCGGGTTGCTTGAGACATTCCTTGACCTCGCCGCGTGGTGTAAGAGTGTAGGGTCTTGTGGATAGCATCGCTGCCATCGGTGAAGATGCAGCCAGCGAAGTGACCACCAGACACCATGATAACAGCCCAGCGGCCGTAGCCAGGGCTCAGAAGTTCTTTGACCCGACGAGACCACACATGACCCTCACCGTCCAATGACATTTCCTCCTGTAACACATAGCTGGCTATTAAACCTATGAAGATTGAAAGCAGAGCAGTTTCAAGGAATCAACTTTACAAATATACAACCGTGTATTATCTAAATAAAATATTACCTTCCGATGATGTAGCAGGCAGCGGTAGATACAAAATACTTGTCCCTTGGGGTTGGTGTAGAAAGCCTTGCAGTGCCGAGTGGCTGCTGCAAATAACTCTGTGGCAGGTGTATTGGGGTTGTCATCACCTTCTGAGTCACTGGCTGACACATTTGAACTTTCATCTGAAAGAAATGTCCAACACCTGCATTAATTTCAAAATAGAACATAGAATATTTTTGATTTTTTTAATCAAGCAAATAATAGGTCACACTTATCTTGGGTTACCACAGGACATCAAAGAAGAAGACGGAAGAGAGAATATAAATATCTAAATAATAATAAATATCTTGGGACAACTCACACACGGCTATCTGATCCCAAGCTAAGCAGAGCTTGTGTTATAGTAACCAGACAACTGATATACATACTTATATAATTTATAAATACATACATATTATAGATAAATCACACCCAGACACAGAACTAACAATCATGCTCATCACACAAAGTTTGTCCTGGGTGGGAATCGAACCCACGACCTCCGGCTTAGCAGTCAGGGCCGCTAACCACTAGACCAACAGGCCCGTCAAATATTGATGCCACTTTGTTTTAATATATTTTTAATTATTATAATCTATTTTATACAAATAAGTGTATTTACAAATTTAAATGGAGAAATATTGTATATATTCTAAAATAGAAGTTAAGTTTAAAGATAAAAGTCTAAGAATATAAGTTTGCAAAATAATTACATACTACTAGCTCATACCTTGACGAGAATTATATTCTCCCAATGAAATAGGTTTTCTACCAAACAGTTTCCTCTTTAAGTTGTGTGTGTGCCAGTGGTGTTTGTAGTGGGCAGTCTGCTGAGCTCTGGTGGTGAAAGGACCAACACCGCAGCACGAACAACTGATGCCATCAGACCCACGTAACGTGAGCGCACTTAGGCGGGTCATTACACTCTCCTCATCCACTGAAATTTAAGAAAGAATAAATCAGTTACCAGACTGCCCGCATGAATATTTTGATGGATCCTTATTTTTTATATAATAAATACCTATATGCTGCCTAAAGCAGTTATAGATAATGTAGCTTCCTTTTAAGATAAAAATTTTCAATATCAGAAAAGTAGTTTCAGAGATCAGCATGTTCAAACAAAAAACTCTTCACCATTATAATTTGAAAAGTATAGATGTAAATGCTACATGTATCACATCATAACATCACACCTGTAATGCCCAAGGGTAAGGCAGAGGTGTAGCCATTAGTATGACCGTATTTCACCAGAGTGCGTAAAAAGTATTAATATGAAATGGGAATGTTAACATGTTAACTTTAAATATCTATTGTAAAGTACCTAAATGAAGAGTTTTATGTCATAATAATTCTTATTAATGTTTGCAAATTGCCACTCTATTGCTCAACTAATAGTAAATAAATGGTGCAATGTTTTAATTCCATATTATAGTCACAACAATTCCCTGAACAATCTTATTGAAAAGATGGTTCAATAAGATAATTATAACTATTTGCAGCATGGAGTATGCAGTTAATTAATTATAATATAACCAACGATCAATATGGTTATAATTTTATCATATAACACACCTTGGCACAAATATTTTTTCCACTATCTTAATTAATTTTCGCGGTCTGTAGGAACACAATAAAAGAGGATTTATGTTATTTAGTGACTTACCAAGTGGAGGTGGGTCTGTAAGCATGCAATGGGCAACTTTTGCATCTTTAATTAATTTCTCGATTTCGTCTAAATCGTAAGTTTTTACGATCCTACTGCGAATGTACTCGGGTTTAGACGCCATTCTAGGTTATTTTTATTTTTCACTTTACAGAACAACACAAATTCCTTGTTTACATATTGGCCACAACGTGGCCTGAAATAAAAATGAGCAAAATTAGTAATGTTGTGCAATAAATCTAGGGGACCGCGCTTGAAAAAAATGTAATTTGTATGTTACACTTTGACAGAAATGACAGAATTGTCAGTTTTGGCCGATGTTATTTGACACACCTAGAGACAGTGTTGCTATTTTTAATTTTCATGTTACCATAAAGTTCCCGATTTATTTTTTCGTAAATTTCGAAGTACTATTGAAACTAGCTCTCTATTCAGACTCAAATTCAAACACGAGGCGTATCTTAAACTTAAGTTTTGTTTAGTCGAAATTCAAAATTTTAAAAAAAGAGTATGTTTGCTTTTAGTTTCGTCTGAATCGTTCGTGGGCATTATTGAAACTATAAACAATAAGCATAAATGAAGAATTGTCATTTGCTTTTGCTGTCATTGCGGCAGTGAGTCGAATGAGCTTGCAACAGATACATAATAGAAGATATCCATTGCACAGATAGCTAAGAAGACAATAATAATAAATGCCGCAGTTTTTATGATGGAAATAGACTTATAACACGCCACGGCAGTGAAGCGTAGACATTAGTCACATTTAATTTCGTAAAACTATTAATTAGTCATTTGAACAATAAGAATCGGATGGCGTCGAGTGTTACAAGTGTGCAGAGGCCTCTATTTTGAAGTGACCAAAATGTTGAGCTATTTTGGTTACAGTGCCATCTATATGCTCTATGCGGTACTACAAATGAGTGCCATACGTACAGAATACTTACCTCCAATCGCAATCATAGATGTCACTAGCATGCACGACTTAAAATCAAGAGTAGAGTACATTGCGGTTAGAAAGATTTCAGTTCTGCAAAGTTCTATAGGCTGCAGCAGTTAGATGGCGCCACTAATACATTAATATACCTATAAACATATTTAACAGTAACACGTTTACCGGAGGGTTAGCCCCGCAGACTCCCCTGAGCGTTAACTCCGGCAGGGCGGTACCTTTAACGTTCTTCGTACTCTTGGTAACGGTTGATAACGGTTCGCGCTCAATTTTAAATCGGCTCAATTTCGAAGTCTCAGTGCCAATTTCCAAGCTCAACATGGAAAATAATCAGGGGCAGGAAATTAATAATAATAACCGCATCAGCAAAAAAGAACTCCTGCTGCAACAGCTGAGAGTAGTAATTCGATTTGCTCTTATAAAAATAAACAAGCTGCAAAGGCAGTTTCGGTTCAGATTTAACCACCGTGTGCCCGTGTTAATAACATACGGATCTGACAATTTTAGAGGTAAGTTAATATAGATAATACCTACTTACAGCCATTGCCAGTGAAACAAGTTTATTGTTGTTTAATTTTTCATCTTTATTTGTTTTGAAATTATAACCAAAGAATATTTTTGTTATAATTAATGGCTTGAACAGCGTGTCTAGATTGAAGGAGTGATGCGTATCTTTATTTATTTATTGACGTTCGATTCCCAGGTAAGGCAAAGTGTTTTTAGGTTTTACTAACAGACATTTCAGTCCTAAACTAGGTAACTCTCCGATTTAGGCAAAAAGAGCGAGATTAGTCGTATTTTAATTATTATAATTAATAATCTTAAATATTTAGTAGTTTAACTATTACATACACATACATTACATATTATTATAGTTTTTACATTAAAAGGTAGATATAATTACTTTAGCACAAATAGTGAACTCACTGAATCTCCGTGGGAAATGCATTAGAGAAAATCCTTAAAGATTCGATTTAAATTTATGTATTTTACATGGAATAAATCTGAAACTTGGACCAATTATAGTAGTCTTTGTATAGTAGTCTTTAATATTAAATAGGATTGAAATACTCGTAGATGAAAGGTGTTTATCATGAACGACAAGATTATTCTAAAATAGTTACTAAAGCTGAAGAATCTTTTTGTTTGTTTAATAGCGCTAATCTTTGGAACTGCCAGTTGGATTGTAAAAAATATTTTTTTATTGAATAATATAGGCTATATAACATCACGCTTCGACTCACGGGAGTAATCAACGACGTAACGGGAAAATTGCGGGGTATATACCTATAGGTAGAAAAAAAAAACAATTCTTGTGACTATGTAAGCCCTATCTACTACTGCTGTATCTGTACAGATAATTTACCTATGCAACTTTCTTTACAGGCGAGGTGCGGCGGCAGGAAAGGATGTTTTCCCCATTAGTGTGCCGCCTCATTCGAAAGTCTGTGCGGAACTCCGCCCGCAGATTCCCACCGCGCTACGTGATAATGCGCAGTCAAGACTACGTTTTTAAAATACGCGGAAATGGAATATACTCCGAGTTTACATTTTTGTGTAGAATCAAACTCCGATGGCTGAGACAACGACGTTAAAGATGTGCAGATCTCGTATCTGTTAGAACAATAGTTCTAACAGTATTTTTGATTCTAGTCTTTTTCTCTCTCATTTACTCTCTCTCCAATACTCATAAATATTGTATAATCAATGTGTAGAACTAGGTTTTTGAACACACAAAATTGACTACAGAGGTTTAATTACCATTATGATTGACACCTCTGAAACTAAAGTTGTGTGTACACAATTCAATGTAGGCTTGTAGGAATAAAAAATACATGAAAAAATTACAAAAAAAAGTAGATGTGCTATGTGCTTTGTGAAGTAGAAAATGTTACAATGTAGTTGTTTGCTCCGGTATTATGAAATCAATTTATCTTGAATTAAAATTGTCTCGTAGTTGTTCACTCTGGTTTTATGAAATAAATGTCTTAAATTAATGTTGTCTCGTTTATTTTTCCTCAAATGATTCTATCTTCATTTCCCAACATCAAACCGTCTATTCATAATACGGCCAATCAGCCTATTACTGTCCCATTGCAGAGCACAGGCCTCTTCTCATTCAGAGAAGGCACGAACATTGATCATCACGCTTCCTCAAGACAGATTAGATTATTCTAGACTTTTATTAATTTTAGGTCAAGTTTTCCTTCCAATGTTTTCCTTCATCGATGTCATAGATGTCCAAGATAAACTTAGAAAGAACACATCAATTTAGAAAATAATATTGGTACTTAACCGATATTTAAGCTTTACGACATCTTATAAAACTTAAAATCATATATATATAAATATATTACAAGAATATAAACATATTATCAGTAGGTAAAATATAAATTGATAAAAATAACAATACTTAAATCCAAATAACGGTAAAAGAAACTTTACTGTTTGCTTGACTATTATTACTTATTACCCTTTTACATAAAAACACTACTTAAAATATAAATAATAATTAACATTTACTTTTTTATACATTTCTTGCGGAATTATAAATTAAAATATTAACTAATATTTAATTTTTATATGAAAGTATTACTTACTCCTAAATTACTTGAAGGATTCCAATAAATAACTGTGGGACTTAAATAAATGAAACAATTTTACCAAGTAGATTCCTTGAAAACGATTTATCAACGCCCCTAAAAAGTTCTACACCCAACGCCCATTTACTGCGGGCATGCCATAAGCCTCATAATGTAAAACCACAATGCTTGGTACGAACAAAATACGATGTAGATATGTACTCGACAACGACCAAGGCCCTTCGTAATTAATTAAGAACTCATTAATTATTAGCGTTTATGCGTTATTTCCATACAACCTTTTAAGTCGTTATATTTCGAAATGAATGAACCGATTTTAATGAAACTTTCTACACATAAGCAGGATAAATAGGTCAAAATAGTTAATTGAGAACTCTGTCTGCTACGCCACTACTAAGTTACTGTTGTGCCACTTATTAATCACTTCTATGACACATCTACATCCCTGCTAAGCCACTATAGACGGCTGCTAAGTCAATTCTCGTCTCTACTCATTCGTAGGACCCACAAGATGGACAGACAATCGTATGAGGACCGCGGGATCGCACTGGATGCAAGCCTCTTCCATCCGATGCTAATAGAAATCTGAAGAGGAGACCTAGGTTCAGCAGTTGACGTCCCTACGGCTGATATGATGATGTCACTACGAAATTGCTGCAAGGCTGGTACGCCACTAATTCGTAGCAGCTACGCCACTACCACGTCGCTAGCTGCTACACCACTTATAAATCGATACTACGTCACTGCTACGCCGCTACGACGCTGCCAAAACACTACAACGTCGCTACTACATCACTGTAACTGTGCTACGATGTTTCAAACATTTTATGGCTACTGGTTTATGAAACAGAATGTTATCACCCTATTTTGTAAACTAAAAGCCAGTTTACATGACGAGTGTTTAAAGGATAAGGCACCCTTTTACTTTAATGTAAATTGGATAATTAACACATCGTCACACTGTCTGACATGTTATATCCCCCCTGATGACCATAAACTTATCAAACAACAATCTAATATAAGGGGAGGGGAATATCAAGCAGTATCGTAGTATCAATTAGTTTACGTTTTCGAATGAGTAACTAGCTTCCCAATCGACTCTTTGACAGTTTAAAAGTACCAGTGAATGGTTTATTTAAACTTCATACATCTATTGTTTATATAATTATGTAAGAAAATAATCTATGGAGGCTCAAAAGCCTTCATAGATTATTTTTAATAGAATTGTACCTACTAGTGTTGTAATGAATTAAGTAGGTTAAACAAAAAATTAGTTTTAATAAAATTCACGCACCCCAAGAAAGGACTTTAAAGGGTATTTTTTATTTCGCGGTCTGCGTCTACGTAAATGTTGGTTTACAACAATACAATTTTATAATACAACTAGCTTCTGTCCGAGACTTCGTCCGTCGAAAATGGTTTTAATATAATATTAAATTGATTGTTTCACTTTTATTTTTTTAAAAAATCACATGTGGGAAGCTCCATTATCTTTTTTTTTCTCTTTATTGTTTTTTGGGGTTTTTATCTAAACAGATACGCCAACCCCATCGTTCCTCTTAAAATTACATAAACTTAACACTTTAAATACTTTTCTCATAAATAGTATCAGATTATAATATTGGCAATATTTTTTCTTAAATTATTAGTTTTTTAATTAATTAATTTAACAAGTCTGGCGACTCAGTTTACATAGAGGTAGGTATTATTGCATTGCCGCTACCACCTTTGATAAACGGATTCCTAGATAACGTAGGTATGCTGCTAAATCATAGATTAACGCTTACCCTGTCTATTCTGGTTTGGTCGTCGTACTCTCAAAAGAAACTACGTTTTGATTTGACACTAGCACTTTACTTCTTAATAATATAATATTTAGATAGACTAGCACTCTCCCTGCATTATAGTGCGCGTGATTTTTCGTACGGGTCCTAAATTTTTCAAAATATAATATAGCCATTAGCATTTAGTGATAACATAGCTTCCAATTTGCGAAAGAATTTTCAAAATCGGTTCAGTAGATCCAGAGATTACCCTCTACAACCTCAGAAACTCACAAACTTTACTTCTTATAGATATAGATAGATTAGTTACGCGACTTCGTCCACGTGGAAATCAAATACACCATAAAATATAGCCTATTATACTCGGCATTAGTGAAGCTTCATACCTATTAGTGAAAGATTTTTTGTAATCGGATTAAATCTTCCAGAGATTATTTTGCAAACGAAAAAAATACTTTTCCTCTTCAAAATATCAGTATAGATACCAAAGAAATCCATTTCAACAAAATATAATTTATTAAGCTTCTATAAATAGCAATAGAGCCGATCAAATAACAAAAATCAAATTAATCAAACCTGATTTACGATGTAATTTCTGAACATCCTACACGTATTAAGTACCTACTGCCATAATTGCGAGCAGAAGCCGAATGAAATTAGCAATAAACCTTCAATTATTAGTCGTTTCAATTGAACATTAATTACGTTACTTTTCTTGAATATGAAATCGGTATCAACAGCCCACGCAGGCTTATAAAGATGAAAATATTCAATCTTCTATTTATTTTTCTACCTGTTCATGGAAAATTACCAGAATATGAGAAGGTGGAGTTCTGTGAGACCCTGGATTGTGATGACAGTGTCGATGATAAAGTTTGTGGCGTAAGGTATACGGATGAAGATGTTATATTCAAGTTATTTGATAACGAGTGCAAGTTGTTGAAATATGGGTGCCGAGTCGATGATAGCGAAAGTATGTATCGTATTCTTTTTGTTATTATTTCTTGATCCTATGTGATCCTTTCACAATTTACCTTAAAATAGGCATATAGCAATATTTTACGTACGTGCGTGAAATTATAAAGTAACGAAATAATATTTGTGAACATAAATATAATTAACAAAGCAGGTACCTACCTATTTAAAACAAAAAAAAAATAACGAATTTTGTACATACCTTTTCCATTGCTAAAAATACATCTCAACTCAATTCTTTTACTCAATTTTCGCTATTCAATTAATTTTCACTCAACTCAATTTTCTCAACTCCTTGTTTGGGAGTTGAGAAAATTGAGTTGAGTATTTAAAATATATTATACAGAGTTTTTGAAATTAGTTTTAATCAGTCTTAAAACCCGAAACAAATATTTTACACCTATATTACATTTACACCTACAACACAAACTATTGCTTCATAAACTACTTTTACTTTATACCTACATCTTTCAGGGTCTGAAAGTAGGTACTTATGAATATAAACTACTTGTATTATAGCACCTATACTGAAATATAAAACAAAAATCATCTATTTCCCACAAAGACAAAGGATGTATAAGAAATTAAATCATGTTGCATACCTACTTAAAAGTATACCATAAAAATTATAGCCCTAACATTCTGCAAAAACATGACAATCATATTTTTATTGTAAAACGTGATTTTTTTATCGTAAAAATGAGTCCTAACTCGATTACCTGTGCACGGTGGCACGGCGCTCGGCTGTTTGCCGTCGGATGCTGTTACATTTAGCCCTACGTGTCCGGTATGAAAACTAAGTTACAACATAGACTACCGCCATAAACTGATCGATACTAATTTCCTACATTTAACAAGTTTAGAACAATTTGAATAACCAAATGTAAACTTTAAAACACTTGTAAAACAAGCTTAAATTAAAATAATCATTTGTTAGTTAAAAATGTAAAATATCAAAATTTTATTTAAATAATTTAGCAAAAACAAAACACAGTTGTTCTTAAGCTACTGATATAATAATTTAAAATACAAAGGACAATTTATTTAGATTATCTATTTAGTTAAGTTGAAAATGTTTGTAATTCAAGGAACGAAGTATTTAATTCTTACAGAAAGTGATATTTAAGTACTCCATCATCTTCTGCGGAGACTTTTTCCCAATTATGTTGGGGTCGGCTTCTAGTCTAACTGGAATACCAGTATTTTACATGAAGCGATTGCTATTTGACCTCCATAATCTGCACCCACTATCCATTACTGGGTAACACAATACCCGTTGTTGTTAATAGTGGTCAGGCTTTCCAGAATCTGACTGTCAAAGATCTACGGATACTTAACAGCCTTATTTTTTTTTTGTCAAGATCACATTATTATCTTGGCCTTTATTACTTTATTTTACCTTCTAAGATGAGTAAGTCGATTAGCTACTACCATGGGCATACCTAGGGGAAAACGCGGCAGGTTTTCTACGACTAAAAAAAAGTTATGCATCTCTTTCTAATAACTTACAGCTGTTAGAGCAGCATGTAAATTTTCTGTTTTTTTTTGTCGCATATAATCTGTCGGCCTTGCCCACTAAACACGTCAATGGCTACTCTTGCTACTGACTACTTGTAATAATCCTAACTTCCTAACTAATATTAAAAATGCAAAAGTAAGTCGGTTTGTTACCTTTTCACGCCTAAACCACTGGAGCAATAATCCTCAAACTCAGCATATACATTGTCAGGTCTACAGAAACGGACATAGGGTACTTTTCATCCCTAAAAAAGACTACATATTGCCGAGGAAAACAACAATAACGTTCCTATGGTAACAGATGGCGCCACATGTCTTTCGAATCATGGTTGAATTAAACTGATAGTCAAATTCTAAAGGGCAAAAGTTAGTTTATATCCTTTTCTTACAAATTTCAGATATATTGTTTCATAGACATTTTCAGAAACGAAAAAACGGAACTCACACGACGCACACATTGGTGCCGATTCCCTTGGTCACAAACTAAACTAAAATTAGACAATTTCCATCTTTTTCTGGCCAATAAAACAAGAAAGAGACTAATGTAAATAAGAGCTGTCAAATTTAGTCAATCTGACACATCCATACAATTATAGTTGACATCTTAAAACGTATGGATTAAAATACGGAAAAGTTCGAGGCAAAACTAATTTGACATCGCTAACTTAGTTCTTTAATGTCACCGTCCTTTCCTTTCACTGTATGTTAGTAAGAGATGTCAATTCTCTAAATTTAGTCTAGTTTGTGAACAAGGGAATCGGCACCAATATGCAACTAAAAATCTACCTATAATCTCCGTATAGAAAACTCCTTACCTATTATGTAGGTCGGGGCAAGGGTGCTCAAATTATATTTTAAAGCAACTAACGTTAGCAGGGTCGTTCAATTATTCCAACCTCTATCGAAGTCTTAATTGAAGCCACACACAATAAGACTTATATTTTCACAATACTATGATCACTCGGGGCCCCTAATGCACCAGAACAATGTGACGTTGCGATCGAGGTGCAATCCTATTAGAGACATGAGGGTAACCACCAAATTGTAGACACCGACATTATAAAGTTATGAACAATAGCTCTCTCCCTGCGACCTTGTTCGTGTGATTTTTCTTACTTATAAAATATAGATTGCACTCAGTGATAAAGTAGCTTCTAATTTGCGAAAAAAAAATCAAAATTGATTTAGTAGATCCAAAAATTACCCCCTACAACTCACAAACTTTACCTCTTTATAAATATTAGTGTTGACTAGCTTCCACGTCAAAGTTAATCTTTTATCTACTCCACATTATTTCGATATAAAAAGTAGCCTATGTGCTATACATACACATACATAACATCACGCCTGTAATCCCCGAAGGGTTAGGCAGAGGTGCACCCATTAGTACACCCACATTTCGCCAGTTATGTTTTTAGTCCCATGTAATAGGGGGCGAGCCTATTGCCATCAACCGGGCACAAATCCAGACTCCAAGGCTGCTACTGAGAAATTTCTGTTGGAAAAACCCAATAACACTGCCCCACCTGGGAATCGAACCCAAGACCTCATGCACAGCAGTCGCACTTGCGACCACTAGACCAACGAGGCAGTCACCTATGTGCTATTTTAGACTATAATTTATTCCTATTTCAAATTTCATCCAGATCTGTTCAACCGTTCTGACGTAATGAAGTAACAAACATCTATTCAAACTTTCGCATTTATAAATACACAAGTAACGTACGTATTGATAGATATGTGGTAATCTTACTCAGTGACCTTGAACTTGAACTTGAATAAACGGCGAAGTATTTGGATCATTCAACTTACGGCACCGATTCATCCCACCCTACCCTTATCCCTATTTTAATTTGGGGTCGGCTTCGCAGAGTCGAACAAGTTATTTGATATACGGATACTTCAGATTTGAAAAAGCTTTTTTGACAAAAAGGAAGGAAAGGAAAGAACTACAAAGAAAATATTTTAATTTTGGGAGACGACGGCTTTTGTTTTACTTGTTTTAGGGCTGATTTTTCAATAGTCAGCTAACTTTTATCTAAATAATAAATATGAGCGCTTGACACTATTTCTATACAAAAGCTGTCAAACCACCATATTTTTTCCTCCGTTAAGAGTTATCTGACAATTGAAAAATTATCTCTTAGACAATCAAAATTTCGGTTGCTTTTTTATTTTGGTATGAATTTTTTATTTGTAATTTTTGAAGTCGTTACCTGCCTGTAAACCTCATAGCTTGTTTGACTGTACTGTAGATAAGTCGCCGACCCATAGATACTATAAATAGGTACCAAAATCTCTGTCACTGTGTCTTCATAACATGAATCCATAAGTACTTCTACTTCATATAAGCCTTAATATGAATACTTAAAAGAAAAAAACTGCCTCGTTGGTCTAGTGGTCGCAAGCGCGACTGCTGTGCATGAGGTCTTGGGTTCGATTCCCAGGTCGGGCAAAGTGCTATTGGGTTTTTGCATCAGGAATTTCTCAGTAGCAGCCTCGAAGTCTGGATTTGTGCCCGGTTGATGGCAATAGGCTCGCCCCCTATTACATGGGACTAATAACATAACTGGCGAAATGTGGGTGTACTAATGGGTACACCTCTGCCTAACCCTTCGAGGATTACAGGCGTGATGTTATGTGTTACGTTAAAAGAAAAAAAAACATCATGTTTCATAAATCGCATGTCCTCACAACGAAAATCGATTTTTCTTAAAAAAAATCTTACTAATATTATTCCCATGTTGTCAGAAGAAGGTATCGCTTTGACAACATAGAAGCTTTCCTAAATATTTAAATATTTTCCTTCTAAATTCAAACACAGACCCATCAGAAACACATACAAATACATAAAACATATATAAAAGTATAGTTATAAATCCCGTGATTCTAATTTTAATCCGTAATTAAGAACATCGGATGCAGTCCGTCCCAATTAACTGATATTATTGCAAAACTACCTTTGTTTAATCGGACACCCTAACGGAAGTGCAGACAGACGGTAAGGGGAGCCGTAAGCCCACCCATCTCCCCGTTGCCCAGGCACCCAGACAGGTACAATATTCCATATTCCCCCCCGATAAACCCCATGCAAAATTAATATCTGCGAGGTGTAGTACATTGACGAATTGGGCTTATACCAAAATAATACCACTAGCAGGCAGGAAAATGGATTTTGTTGATTTCGAAATTCAAAAGGATGTTTGTTTGCATTGTAGGTACCTAACTCGATTTTTATTTTTAGAATATGGACGTTTTTTATTAGCATTTAAAAACTACATTTCGTTTTCTGATATAGTATTTTATGATATAGTAGTCTAAGAATTATGCAAATATTGTAAAACATTGATTTTTAAAGAAATTGGTAAGTAGAATAACCGCCCATTATTTTTCATACTAAACTATCTTCTGAAAGGGGCAAACGATGACGACGTGCAAAAGTGCCTTTTAATGGCCTAGTTGAAATAAATGATTTGACTTTGACTTTGAGTAAGTATGTATCTATATTGCACAGATGCAGTTCGCTACTCATAGACATTATTATCTCGATAAACTTTTCGACTTAATAATGTCTACATTTTATTGATCGAACTAGCTCTCAAATTCCATTTAACTTGTGACAACTATTGAGATTGGAACGTAGACAGTGTCTGGCATGTCATCTTTGGATTGTCTGTAATCCGCTTTGATATAATTAACCCTCTCCAACGTCGCCGGCGTTTTAACCCTCTTCGTGGAAATTATTTGTCGAAGTTGAGTATTGAAGAGCGGAAAATATATTAAGCTCAGTGTCTATTTAGGGAACGGTTGACTTTGAATGTAGATGGTAAGGTAATTTACCCCCTTTAAGTTAAACGCTTTACGTGTTAAGTGGGTTTTACTAATTATTTAACGTTTAAAATTTTATGTATTGATGAAGTAAGAATGTGTTTATTTACTTAAAATTGTAATAATTTGTAACTAGCCCAACCTAATTGACATATGTATTTTAAATTTATTAAATTATTTTTAATGCCACTTTCATTGGAATTGCTTGTTTATGTTGATTTTGTACGTCATATAGCAAAGTGTAGTGAATATATTTTAATTAAAACACTATCTGTAACCATACCTATGTTTTATAAAATAAATGATAGATTGATTGAGAAATATAGGTATGTGTTTTCGTAATTAAACGTACAGAGCGAACAATTTAGCATTATGATACCTGTTTTTTTGTGTTATACTAAGTATAGTGAAGGTAGAAAAATGAGCGAATAGGTTTTTTTATAAAGACATTTTCAAAATCGAAAATATTTCAATTCAAATAAGTCCGTTTATTCGTTTTATTAATATGTTGTTGGAGCCCTACATAAAATGTCAACCGCCCGACGACTGTCGGCATTTTTTTTCGCGAACACTTATCTATGCGTTTTTGTACCTATTCGGGACGCGCGACGTTAGAGAGGTTATATAATAATTGAATTGATTCGCGAGGTTTCCGACATGTGGGATGTTTGTTACCTCAGAACTCTGTCATTTATGGTGAACTCTTTTTCCTTTTCTTCTTATTATTTGAAAGGATATCCTTTTATATTGGACCATAGAAACTTTATTACACCGTTTAGTAGTTGGATTTTAACCAAAATAACTGAAAATGCGTATTTTGCTTTCTTGTGACCTATTAGTAGTGTTTATCTTGTTAATCTGCATGTTTTACCGTTTCTTCATGGATTTGGATGATATAAAATTTAGAAGTAGGTAGGTACTAAAAAGCGAGAAATAAAACAATCTTTTTGAAACAGTACAAATTGAAAAATATTTTTATTTATTATTTTTCGCTTTGTGGTTTTTGAGGGCGGTTACAGTTTTGTAAAAAAAAAATACATAACACATAACATAACGCCTGTAATCCCCGAAGGGTTAGGCAGAGGAGTAACCCATTAGTTCACTCATATTTCACCATAAAGTTTAGAAAGTACATAGGTATGGCATGTAAAGCCACAGTTGCCTGGTATCGATTCGCAATAAACACTTTAACTCTGTCTTAGGCAAAACAAACACAGGCAATGATATCAAAGTAAATCAGTTAATACTAGTACAAAGAGAAATGTTATTAGTAAAATGAAAAGTCGACCAGCATATGGACTTTATTTACAGAGACAGACCGTGCGATCAAATAGCATCTTGATATCCATTAGAAAATGAAGCTTCAAGCACCCCTTGAGTTAGTTTACCTTCAACTGCCAGTTTGTTTCGAGTCCTTCAGACGAGTAAAGATACGAGCTTACTTTGTCGGGCTGCAGCGGGTCGGGGCGGGCCGCATCGCAGTGCAAAATGCGTTCTTAGCACATTAGTGACGGGCCGGGTCGCAGCGCATTGAGCGCTTTAAAGAGATGTCAGCACCAAAGCCAGTCCCAAAGAGTTACCGCGGGCCTGGAACGCAAAGGGCACTGGTAGGAACACGGATGGGTTTTTGTTTAGTAAAAGTGTGACCTTCCGCTCCGCCTACAGCGGAAAGAGTCAGTTGATAACTTCCCATCCTTAAAAAAAGTGCATTCAGTGATAAAGTACAGTACACAGCCAGACGTTGAAGATTTAAAAAATGTAATAACACGTACGCGCGTCATTCTGCAGCACATTATGTGGCATAGTATGCGATAGTTCATATGAAATACATACGAGCAATTTGAGCGGATTTTTGCGCTGCGACCCGGCGCTGCGGCTCGACATAATGTGCGCGAACCTTAAGTACGCAAACTCAAAGAACGGCGACCTTTTTGGCCCGTGTTTCGGCCTAAAAGTTCGCGTACTTAGGGCGACACTGGTGAGCGAGATCGTCGAGATAAATGAAGTCTGAAGACTTATTTAGTCTGTAAACTATTGAATCAAAATTTATCAGTTTGCTAAAGTCTGCAAACATTTCAGTTACCTTCAAAATTGTTTATTCATTTTGCGAGATTCAAAAGTGATTTGCTCGCAAAATAGAAGTATCTTCTATTTGGTTTAAAATTTTAGGGTGTAAGCCAAATCAAATTAACGTATTAGTAGATACTCTTCAATATTTATTCCAAACGGTCGAACTGAACTCTCAAATCAGATTCCACTGAGTTTTTGAGCACCACTTCGATGCAATCGTCCGTCGAAATTACAAATTGAGGGTGGAAGTCTGGATGCAGACTAGGGGATGTAATTGAAAAAACAGAACAACCAAACGTAGCACTTATCGGATTCAAAATAGCCTTTAATTTTGTATTCATTTGGAAAAGATCTGATAACAGCATGCCATTTTTGAGATAATGAAGGAACGACAAGAATAAAAAAAACAAAATTGACAACCTTTTGCCCGCGACTTTGTTTAGTCGGTTATAGCGGACGCAGACGAAGTCGCGGAATAAAAAGTAACCTAATGTCTTTTCTTGGGGTTCAAACTTACCCGTAGCAAATTTCATCAAAGTCAGATTAGCGGTTTAGACGTTTAGGTGTAACAGATATCAGTTTGGATTTGGAAATAATGAGGCAACTTATATCGTTATGGCCCAATGGTTAAGGTTGTGGTTTTATATCCGAGCTTAGGCAAGTAAGTACCTATCAATCTTATTTTTTCATATGTATTTTCCCCCGCTCGCCCCCTATTACATAGGACTAAAAACATAACTAACGACATAACGTTATGTTATGTTATGTATTTTCCAAGTTTTTCTAAAACATCACTGACATCGATAAAGGATAACATCGTGAGGAAACCTGGACTTATAAACTAATGTAAGTCTGAAACCGTCAATCCGCCTTGAGCAAACGTGGTGATCAATGCTCACACCTTCTCTGTATGTGAAGAGGCGTTTGCCCTGCATTGGGGCAATAATAGGCTGGTATATTAGTATTTTTAACCAACACAAATGTAGGTACTCGACCGCTACTCTATGACCAGTAACTTTTACGCGCGAATTAGATACATACTTAGTTTGACAATAAAACTTTTCGTTACCACAGCAACGGTAGACAATCGGGTCACAACCTGTTGCCTTTTATGTACCCACCAAGTTGACTCACTTGGCAGAGAGCCAAGGGTAACTTTGCCGTTGGGATAAACAAGGGTCTTAAGGGATTTCCGCAGTTTTGCCAGATAACAGTGTAAGCCACAGGCAGTGGGAGCACTTCGAACGGTTTGCCTGTTTAAGTATGCACCCTTCTCACGCCTAAACTGCTGAACTGATTTTAATAGTGTTGGTTTACAGGCTGTTAGAAGTTGGCTTTTTATTTTGCATTTACGACTTCGCCCGCGTGCTTTTTCTTATCCGCGTTAAGTTACTGCTCCGCTGCCGCTGCTATGGGTCTTATTGTGATTATATAGCTTGTACTACTCCTTATGAACCTGGCTGTCATATCCAAAAATAATTTTCAATCCGACTGTTCAGAGAATAACACTTTTAAAGAAACAGAAAAACTCTTTAGTTTTATAATATTGATATCGATTGAAAAAAAAACATCCTTGACAATATTTGTAGACCTACAGTGTTAGGCTCTATAATGAATTGCAGCAAAAAAAAACCGCCCACAAAAAAACTACAAACAAGACTTCAAGTTAGTACAGGCGTGTTATTATAAATCACAAACTTATAGACTTAGATTTTTTTTAAAGTCACACTTAATTATATATTCAATATTATTTCGTAGGCTGGTAGAACACAAATAATGTGTAGCTTAAAAAATAAACAACCTTATTCACATACCCCATCATACATACATACTCTGTTAAAATCATAACACTCCTGTTGGCTTTACCGTAATCGGGTTAAAACAGCGCTTACAACGAAGTCACAGTTACCTATGAACCGAACCGATCGATACGTGCATCTCGTCAAATATTTAAAGCTGATGGCGCCGCTGCCGCTCAAGGCCTCGCCTAATGCGTCTCACAACGAATATTTCATGATTTCACTACTGTGTTACCTTTGTAATTTTGTTGCAGCTTACGGAATAATAAGTATGAAGCATTGTAGCGGTAAATCGACTGAAGGCAGCTTTAAACATGTAAAGTTCGTTAATAACTGTCCTGACTGCACAAAAGAGACAGGCGATCAAGTGTGCGGTATCAGACCAGATGGTGAAGGATTCAAAATTAGAATATTCGAAAATGAATGCCAACTGAACAGACATAATTGTGACAACGACTTAAAATTCACCGTCACTGATTTCTTTATCTGTTCGAATGATCCTGCTTTAGGAGAAGAAGATGCTGAAAATGAAATACTCGATGAGGAAGAATCTCCAGTGGCACTTGGAGAAAATGGGCCAAATAACGTCATCAAAACAAAGAATCTTGTGGTAGTGGATGGGACGATGCTCGATCCTCGAAATGTTAACGAAAGCATTAGACATTTCTTTGCCGCTACCCACATTCTAGATTTACCGATGAAAGACATCAAGCCGATGTTCAATGAGAGTACACGAAGGAAATTGGTCCGTATCTTTGGTCCCATACAGGTGTTTACGCCTTGGATCAAAATACCGAAAAATATCAGCGATGATTACTATCACAAGCCGACATTGTCATCTTGCTTTCATAAATGTCCAACTGTAAGTAAGATGCATAACATATTAGGCATTTATTGTTACAAAAACATCTGACGAATGAAACAAGTCAGAACTACTCTTAAGGGAGTCGGTTTAACGATTTTTGAAATTACCTTTTTTATTTTGTAGTTATTAGTTCAAAATCCGATTTATTTTACCCAGTGACACTCGCGTCGCCAAAGCAAATCTGTAAAATGTCTGTACAGTTTTTTCAAAATCTGTAAATGCAGTTTAGAAAATCTCGTAAAATTATTGGGAATGTTTTCCTGTAACTATAACGGTTAAAATATCTACCCTTATTGGCACCGTCCCGTCTCAAAAATCCACCCTGTAAACTGAATAATGTTTACAACAATTTATGATCATGATAGATAGCTAACATCATCTTCAGTCCTCTATTAACGACAGAGAGAACATCCTGCAACCATGTTTGATAAAATCAACTCGATAGTTGTTTAATTAAATATATTGGACCCAAGATAGCAAGTCATGCCTGTAAGACCAGAACCTAACTTACTAGATAACTAACTTTGGTTACCTACTAAATTCTGTTTGCTAATTAACTAATTACATTAGCGTCCAGACGGAGCGTTTATCAATCATATAAATCTACAACTCGAACGAATAAAATCTTAGGGGATGAATTTCAATAAAATACGAAGCACATCTTCCAACAATTATGATAAAGAATGTTTATGCATGAACTAAGGAATCAAGTTGTCTCATACAAACTTTGCCGTCAGTTTTCAATCCCTAAAGAGCAGAATTTTGGAAAATCCTTTCTTAACGAATGTCTACGCCTTACAAAGAACACACCCTCCAAGTTTTAGAACTTCACGATCAACGGATTACGCTGTGCGTTGATCCGTCAGTCAATCAGGACAAAGCATTTTATATGCATACTATGTATAAATATACAATAATTAACCTAAACACAAAATGTATGTAACCAGGATTTTGTAAAAACCAAATTTAAAAAAGTGCCGTGGAATTTCTTGCTCGTTCTTCTCCATAGAGGCCTACCTCCGTTTTGGAACGAGCAACTAGCTTCAACTTTCGGACTAACTGACCGACTCTTTGACAAATCGAAAGTGCCTCTAAATGGTCTCATTGAAATAAATGTTTTGACTTTTAACTTTTATGAATAATAATAAAATTATAAGTTAAAAAGAAATAAAAATGTTAAAATTAATCTTATCTTATTAAATCTTTTTCGAAGAATATATAAATCCAAAATAATGAGGATTACATTCCTTTTTGACGATTGAGAAAATCTTTTTGAAAACATCTTATCCTACTAATCTCGTTGAATTTTCCGAAGACGTCAACTATTCAAAGTAACTGGTCTATACAGTCAACAGAATAGATAGCAGCGGTCGGTTTAGTTTAACTTTTAATACCTTTGGAAAAGGTGTCATCAGTTGATATTGCTATCCGTACCTAGAGGTACTAGTAGAGTATTACACTTGCTAAAAATAGCCAATATTATAATGTGTGTTACGGATTTTTAGATGTTTAGCACAGAGATAGAAAATAATCTGGAATAGCAAATAAACTTTTTTGTCCTGGAAAACGGTTCGGTTCCCGTAGAAAAATATATAAACTTTGACGCAGACGAAAGTCGTAGGTCGAAGCTAGTAATCTTATAATCCGATTACCTAAAGATTAAAATTGTTTGTTTGTAAGATAATCTCTCAAAGTACGAGTCCGAAAACAAAAAATCTTTCACTGATAGAAAACTACATTACTGCCGAGTGTCATAGGATATGTTTTATGGTATAGCTGACTACCACGAGGGCGGAGCCGCGGGCATAAGCTAGTTAGGTGATATGACGTGGCTGTAATACGGGAGAATTGGACGCTGCAGGCAGTAACTGCAGTAGGGTGCGCATATTGTGTGCAGTTGACAGCTCAGGAACACGTTTATAATTGGATATTGATCAGTGTCCGACTCCTGACTGGTCAGCTTGCTAGTGATTTTGATGGACTGACAAATTAATAATTTCCATCTTTTCTCTAAGCAAAAACTGACGAAGTCATCTTTTTTACGCGGAATTACCGAAATATCTCTTACACGCATAAACAATATTCTTTACTTCAGTTTTGTCTCTTTTTCGCCTACGACTTTTAGATTTATTCTGCTAAATGAAGCTAATCCACAATCTCTTAACAATACAATGAAATAACTTAAACGACATCCAAAACTCCCGTTTAAAATATATTTAAAATTAATTAACTTTAACTTCTAACTCACAGAATACACAATTCCAACATCGCCAATCAAAGTTTGCCACGACGTTAACATATACAAAATCCTGACAACAACGTCGGGAAGTATTCCGCCAGACATGACACCCCGTCTGGTCAGAAGTGGCCTTTGCAGCAGAGGACGAGAAACGTTACACCCCATTTCTCATACCTCTAAACAGTAAACTAGTACTTCGAAAAATGGCTGAACTAAATCCAATTGAAACAAATCGATTCTTAAATGTCTGTTCCTTTTTTCAGAAATGTCCAGACACGTATGCGCCCGTGTGCGGCGTGCCTGGCATCATGGCCAGGGAGCCATCACTCATGTTCCAGAACCACTGCTTCATGGATGTGGCACAATGCAAGATGAGCTGGGAAGGCAAAAGCTTTACTGCGGAAAGTTCAGGTAACCGAAAATACCTTTCATCTTTTTCATTTTTTTTTAATAATATATTTATGTTCATTAATAATAAATAAATACATAACATCACGCCTGTATCACTGAAGGGTTAGGCAGAGGTGTACCCATTAGTACCTCCACATTTCGCCAGTTATGTTTTTTTTAGTCCTTATAGCGGGCGAGCCTATTGCCATCAACTGGGCACAAATCCAGACTCCGAGGCTGCTACTGAGAAATTTCTGATGGAAAAGCCCAATAACACTTTTCCCGACCTGGGAATTGAACGCAAGACTTCATGCACAGCAGTTGCGCTTGCGACCACTAGACCAACGAGGCATTCAATAAATAAAATAATATTCCCCACACCGATTTCAGTCACGGTGGCCAATCTCATTAGAGACTAGCTATGCAGGAGAAGAGAGAAAGAGAAAGATATATAGTATATATATATATCTATATATATATATATCTATATATATATATATATCTTGGTCCCCAAGATACACGCATCGCCTAGTTCGGGGAAAATCATTTTCACCAAACTACGGACCGTCAAATGTTACCGATTTATAATTATTATGTAAACCTAGTTATAAGGTAACCACTAAATAAACCCACCGGTAAATAAACTTTATTATTATTATTATAGTGCACAAGTGTGTACGCAAACACAGGTGCACTCCTTTTTCCCTCATTCTCATAGTCCGATGGGACGGCAATCCGACACGACCGGAGAGAGATTCCCAAATTCTACTAACAGTCATGTACAATAGTGATACTCACAATATTAATACAAATCGACTCACGCGTTTGGCCTCTAGAGCGCCACAAAAGAACAAACATATATAAATAAATAAAATATAAATAAATATCTTGGGACAACTCACACACGGCTATCTGATCCCAAGCTAAGCAGAGCTTGTGTTATGGTTACCAGACAACTGATACACATACTTATATAATTTATAAATACATACATATTATAGATAAATCACACCCAGACACAGAACTAACATTCATGCTCATCACACAAAGTTTGTCCTGGGTGGGAATCGAACACACGACCTCCGGCTTAGCAGTCAGGGCTGCTAACCACTAGACCAACAGACCTGTCAAACATATATACATACATAAGCTGATAAACATAACCCTATGCGTCACACGGTCAGGTAAAAAGAGGCCTTCGATGGAACAATAAATAGGCCGGTATAATTTGCTTATAATGAAGACGTGTAGAAACTAACTCTGCCTCTATTATCATCATCAATTGCACGCCGTGCAGCCTATTTACCGTCGCAGCTCAAATTGCTAACTGATGGCATACACCGGACTCTAACTAATATTGTTGACAAACCGTTACTTGCTAACCCAAGTCTACCATTAACTGTGAACGTTGACTAATGGCAGTTTCGTGCATGGTTGTTCAAGTTAGGTGTGCATTTTGTACCCCTAATGTTTGTCATTGATAGAACGAAACATTTCAATTTGAAGTCAAATTAATCAACATGAACAACCAATAAACTACGTGTGTATTTTTTGGCTTGCAAAATTCGTTTTATTTATTTATTTAGACTGGCAGCTAGTAATAATCTTGACTTATAAGAAACAAAAAAAATATTGTTTTATTGTGTATGTTTTTATTTTAGTAATAATATCAATCAAAACTGTACATTACTTTTACAGATACAAAGTAGTATAATAGTACATTACATGAATAGTTAACCAAAATACAAAACTCATAAACAATAATAAAATCACAAGGAATGTACAATTTACAAAAAAGAAAGGCGAAGATAACAAACAAGGAGGAACATTTCAGAAGCCTTCAAGAAAAGAATAACAAATAAAATTAAATGACTAAATAAAAAAAAATGCTCGCACTACGTAACAAGCTTCATTATATTGAACTAACCAGATGAAAAATCAGCTTAAGAACTTTCAGTTCGAGGACACACTAGTTAATAATATCATGCTGTTAAGATAATTTATGTGGATTTCTGCTCAATGTTCAAAATAAACATGAAAACAGAGTAATAACTCTCACAAATACTTGTATAAATTCTTATATAATTAAATAAATGTTCCCCATCCGTCCGGCGGCGTTCCAATAAAACGAACCACCGCCTCACGGCAGCCAGACGACAAGACGTCTACCGATTTACCTTCTAATTTTAGACGGAGGTTTGACATTTTAAGCTGATTTTAAAACATTCTAGAAGCAAAATAAAATAAAAAAATGTACTCAAAAGACGTTTTGAACTTTAATGGAACTGTGCAGGATTTTCCTGCCAGTTATTAAAGTTTTTTTGTAGGTAAATTGAACTTTGGTAAAAGGTGTGCTGTTGACGAGACAGGCATATATTATTATTTTCATTATTTTGTGATTCTGGTCGTCTGTGACAGACTTATGCAAATTTAAATTTACATACAATACATCACGCCTGTAATCCTGATGCTCAATGGCACTGCCCGACATGGGAATCGAACACAAGACCTCATGCTCAGCAGTCGCGCTTTGTGACCACTAGACTAACGAGGCAGGCAATTTTGATTAATGCATATGTTATATTGTTTCTAAAGTGAATGTGTGGGTTTTGTATAAGTATGTATATACGGATATACGTCGGATATATATAGACGTATATGGAATATACGTCTCAAAAGATACATCACATAACTGTTAACTATGCATACTACTTATTAAACTAAATAACTAAGTAAAAAAATACTGGTGAACGAATTTTTTTTTTGTGTGCAAAGTCACTATTTTAGGTAACGTCTTAACAGGATACCGTGGCCGCGGAACGCAAAGGGCAACAAAAGGAACTGGGTGCTTTTACATACATACATAAACTTACGCCTTTTTCCCGTGGGGGTAGGCAGAAACCACAGACAACGCCACCTGCTACGATCAGGGTGATTTTTTAGTCAGTAAAAGTCTAACAGTCCCTTCCGCCCCACCCAGGGCGGAAGGACTGATTTGATGATTTTTACCACCCCCAAAGAAAAGGTAGCGCGTAATTGTGCAACAAAACATTAATGCTTATGGGTGCGTGCAACATTATTGGGGTTATGATGGTGTTTAAAATAAATTTCTAACGTTTAAAATTTGTTTTCATAAATAAAATTGTAACTTTGACCTTGAACATCTCCGTACAAAATTTCTCGGATATAAATAAGAACAAAAACGATTGTAATGATGGGAAGAAAATAAAACGTATTTTCGTAAAAAAAAAAATTGGAGTTTTGACCTTCAATATCTCCGTAACCAAAAAAGTTCTGAGATATAAATAAGAACAAAAAATGATCTCAATGATGAAACGAACATGGAACACATTTTCGTACAAAAACTTTAAAATTTGACTTCAAATAATGAATGTCAAAGTTTTAAGTTTTTTAACAAAAATCAGTTATCTTAGCCTGTAACCAGAAACTTCTCAGGTAAGATCCAGAATAACATGTAACATACGGCTACGTCAAGTATCTTTTAGCTATCATTATGTATCAAAGCCACACCGATAAAATATAACAATAACAAGTTAGTACATATTACACAGCGATAAGTCCTTGCCGTCGCTGCCATCGCTGCCCGGCGACAGAGCACGATCGATGCCACGACACGAGTATTTTTATTTTTAACCTAATCGCCGTCCAATTAGCGATGTTTTTCTTATTTCTCGAAGCCACTTACCGTGAATCCCTTAAGCTATGGAAACTGATATTATTATCCTCCAATTAATAATTGTTATTATTTGTTGCTGTGTTGTTGGAATATGATTCTTATATTATGAGGAAAACAAAACGTATTCAACATAGTCATACGAGTATTTATGTATATTAATAAGATATAATAAGTTACGAAATTCTTCTTCCTCTTTTCGAGACTTAAGACAATCCCCTTTTTTGTTTTTTTTATTTTTTTATTTATACTTTTTGTGGCCTTTAGGTGGCCACGTTTATCGCGGCATCAGTAGCATTGTTATCGTCTTGTAGAGTTCAGGTGTAGGGACACTTTGGGCACTGCAGTAAGTGGGCCACACTGGTTATCGGTGAGATCTATAATCCCCATTTTGCTAGGTTATGTTTGCAGCCTACTTGGGTGCGCAGTCTATTGAGCGCTTTCCATATAAGCCACAACAGAGTGGCAAGTGTTCCTGAGCTTGAAAGATATTAGAAATAAACTGATGAAATTTTGTAGACAGGATCAATTTCATTAATATATCGTGTTTTCTTAAAATACTTTTCGTGTTATGTTTCGTATTTTGGAATTAAATTGTCATTTATTTATTTTAACGTGAAGTACATTATTTTCTACAAAATGCTATCGAGTTCAGTTAAATAGGAATAGTAGGTTACATTTAGAGTTTATTTACAACTTAAAATGAGAACTAAAAATAAAATAAAAATGTATTATTAAAAAAATCGTTTGACCTTGATCACCAGACAAAGAAACAAACTTAGGAATACAAGGAACAAACTTACATGTATAGACAATATACATACATAAGCTGATAAACAAATTACCGGCTAAAAAGGGGAGCTCAAGGTCATACAAAATCTGATCAATGGGGAACGTCTACGACTGTCAGCTAGGGCGGCAGTATTGCCACGTTGTAAGGCAATACTGATTTTTCCTCATTTAAATCGAGTTCAACTATGGAATAAACACAACTAACCAAAAAAAAAAATGAGTACGTACGGAGTTTCTTGCCCATTCTTCTCCATAAAAAAATATCCGTTTGGAAGGGACAACTTGATTCATTTTTTTTATCTTGTATAATATGTCGTTCAAAAATGGCTTTGAAATAAATGATTTGACTTTGACTTTCTTTAAAAAAACACTTTCAAAATCCAATTATTTATCAATCAAATCATTAATTTGATTTTAGCTGTTTTGATGTCAATAAATAAGTAGTTAGTCAATTGAGTTGTGAAATAAATGACGTCACACTTTGATAAAAACGACGTCAAAATTTATGGATACATGTTTTAACTGCTCATAAAAAAAATTACAGTTGATTTGTTGTGTTTACCATCCAATATGTAATTGGGTAGGAGACACTGACTAAGCTGTGACTAGACTATGCTTTGTACGTCGCGCGCTGTCGA
The DNA here is from genome assembly GCA_949774945.1 of Hoplodrina ambigua. Classification (NCBI taxonomy): domain Eukaryota; kingdom Metazoa; phylum Arthropoda; class Insecta; order Lepidoptera; family Noctuidae; genus Hoplodrina; species Hoplodrina ambigua. The sequence goes on from OX458977.1 coordinate 11,229,828, forward strand.
TCAAGTCCTTTTAATAAGTCAGTATAATGTGCACTCAAGCAAGCTTTCAAGATCCGTCTGAACTGAGATCTTTTGTTGTCTGCCTCTCAGTGACTTCTCAAGGTGACAATAACATCTTGTAACGTAGGTATATTTATACTATTTGTAAACGTAGTTCGTGATAGTCGAACGGAACAATAATAATATTATACAAGTAATTTTCATTTTCTTCAGAACAAAAATTTGGTGATTATATAATCTTGCTTTTTTATATTAAAGATGAAAGACGAAAGTATGTATGAATGGATGTTTGTTACTCAATCACGCCGCGGCTGAACGGACCAGGATGAAATTAGGTACAGAGATAAATACATTAGTACACCCACATTTCGCCAGATATGTTTTTAGTCCCATGTAATAGGGGGCGAGCCTATTGCCATCAACCGGGCACACAAATCCAGACTCCGAGGCTGCTACTGAGAAATTCCTGATGGAAAAACCCAATAACACTTTTCCCGACCTGGGAATTAAACCCAAGACCTCATGCACAGCAGTCGCGCTTGCAACCACTAGACCAACGAGGCAGTGATAAATACTCTGGAATAATAAATCAATTTTGCTAGTATTTTTACAAATCAAATTTTGTTTACTTATCTTGATCACTTTTTCAAATAAAACCTCTTGAAATAGTACAGAAAACGGATGAGGCATATAACGAACTTAAAAGAAAAATGATCACAGCTAAGTAGGGTATACGAGTTAACGAGTTATACGGGCAATTAGGGCGCCCTACACTTGTCACGTGGCTTGACACGCACCTTGCCGCCTTTTTAGGGTTCCCTACCCAAAGGGTAAAACGGGACTCTTTTGTTTTGTTTTTAGGTGTTAAAAATCATCAAATGAGTCAGTCAAACCACCCTGTTCCTTCTGTTGCCCTTTATGTTCCGGGGCCACGGTATCCTGTTAAGACGTTCCGCGACCCCGGCAGACGTTTAGCCCCGTTGGAGCCCCGGCCCTGTGCTGACAGCTCTTTGAGGCGCGCATGAAACAGAACGCGTCGCTCGTCTACCCGGGTTTGGTTCTTGATCGGACGGCGAGCTACCCATAACTCGCCGTCCGCAAGCCCGCGCCCACGGTGGCCGGATGTCGTCTCTAGACGCTGTCCGTCTTTCCGTCTGTCACTAGGCTGTATCTCATGAACCGTGAAATTTAGACTGTTGAAATTTTCACAGATGATGTATTTTTGTTGCCGTTATGACAACAAATACTAAAAAACAGAATAAAATAAATATTCAAGGGGGCTTCCATACAACAGACATGAAATTTTTGCCGTTTTTATAGATAATGGTACGGAACATATCCTGCGCGGGTCCGACTCGTAAGTTGCCCGTTTTTTAATTAAATAAGCAGTAACACAATGAAAGGGGATTCATTTTTTTACGCTACAATCCTTTATGATTATATGATCAAATCAAAATTGTTTCACCTGTCGAAATTTTGTTTGAAAGTTTTAATTGTGAAACCTGCTAACTACACTCGTTTCTATTGAAGTCAGAAGAATATAAAACCCATTTGGAACGTCTACGAAGTTGACTAAGAAGCCTGAAAAATATTTATTTAAAACTTTCAGTTGTGCAACCATTGAGTTGTATAGAAGCCTTAAAAACACCTCTTTCACTTCGAAAAGTTGAAGACATTGTTTTCAGAAATTGAAATGAAACTTGAAGAAATCGTACAAAACAGTACGAACGTAACCATTCGTTTGTAGATTTTTTTTTATTGTGCTGCGTTTTATTTTAAGTTCGAAAATTTACAAAGGAAAAAAAATGTAAGTAATTAAAATACATTTTGGAAACTGACTGCGTCATTGGTCTAGTGGCCGCAAAGCGCGGCTGCTAAGCTGGAGATCTTGGGTTCGATTCCCAGGTCGGGCCAATTGTTATTGGGTTTTTCCATCAGGAAATTTACAGTAGCCTCGGAGTCTGGATTTGTGCACGGTTGATGGCAATAGGCTCGCCGTCTATAACATGGAACTTAAACGTAATTTTATATATTTTTTGAATTATTGGCAAGGTAATTGTAATTTTACTTTCCAATTAATGAATTTATAACAATACTAGCTCTTACCCGCGGCTTCGCCCGCGTTTGTTTAGAATTCGACAATCAATTCGGGCTGTACTCGGCTTGTTTTTCGGCCAGATCCAGAATTATTAAAGACCAACAGACTGTGACTCATAAAAGTCCGTCGGCGTTCAGTTTGCATTTCTGCAAGAGAGGTCCTTCTCATCTGCGACTATTTTAGAGTTTCTGTCGCTGTAATGGCTGAGCTTGTTCTCTGAGACGAAGTTGTGTTTGATTGAAAAGGCGTCTCAGTTGCTCTTACAGCTCGCTGGCTTTCGGCTTGTTCCTCCAAAAGCAATTGCGTTTAAAAGGGCGTTTCAGTCACTCTCTGAGTAGCTTGGAGGGCGAACGGCTTGGCTCTCTAGTCTTTCCTGGCTTTAAGAAAATGTCTCATCAGCTCTCAAATTTACTTGTCGCTCCGGTTGTGCTTGCCTTCTTAATGCGGCATGAACGGAAGATTCCGAGGATTGTGCAGTAATTTTTCGCAATGAGCTTTTGGTTGTGTGTTGGACCTGCGAGATATTCTAAAATTGAAAAACGTAACCTAACTACCCTCATTAAAACACACCGGAAATACCTCTAACGAAAAAATAAACAGTACTGCGGGACAAACTTAACTTTGCCGTTGAAAAACTGTTGTCTACATACATCGACATAGGTCACGGTTAGTTTAGCAACTAACCTCTTCCTTCAGTCAATCATCGACTACACGCATTAAACAAAGCAATTTTACTGTTAAGGCAGTTCTGCGCTGTGATCTTATGAGGAGTTTCCTTTCCATATCTCCGAAGTTCATCATCAGATCATGACAGTATTTATTTGGGACCAATTCGAAAAAATAAACAAAAAAAGAATCATCCAAATCAATTTACAATTAGCGGAGTAATCGCAGAGTATGCTTCATTGACAGAGCGTAGGTTCACCTTTATTCTTCCATGCATCCTCTATGAATGCGTTTACACCTGTCAGTGTCAGTGATGACAGTGTCAGTTACGCAGTTTTTCTGTATCCCTGACAACGTATATAAAGTGGGTCACAGACAAACGCGAAATGTTGTGGCGGCCGCGTCAATTGCAAATTTTAACAACCGGCCGCGTGTACTGCTTTGTAAAATTATTTTATTTTATTTTATTTTACTTTACTTTATTGGGACATAAAACAGTTACACATTACAATTAAGTATGACATAATATATTTAAAACTAAGTAAACGTGTAACCCACACCAATGTCCGCGAAATAATAGCTTGAGGAATTATTAAACGCCAAAAATGACGCCAAATATGAAAATTGTAATAGAAATAGTTGAATTTAAATAATAATTTAAATTTAACTCACACTTCTCTATTCCTAAGAGTAATATGCGATGCTAATGATAATATAGGTAGAGATAAACTATTATACCTTGACGCTTCCTTCCATATTACCATTTCAATGTGTGTAGTCACATTCGTATGAAAGACTTTGTGAGTAATCGTCTTCAGTAGCAGGCTAGGATATTTTTTGTCAACTAATCATAAATAGCCGACCGCGCAAGACGACGTACCTCTCATTTTCATAGGGAATTTCAGTGCAGCGCCATACTAATAATAATGAGTAATTTTTGACGCCGCTAGTCGGACAACAAATCGCTGATTTGTTTTTGTCTCGAGAGCCGTCTCAATACGCACACATGCATTGTGAGTATTTTTAATACTATTAAAAACATTTTCAAACTTTTTGAATTGTGGAAGGGACCTCAAGTGTTTAAATAAACGGTTTTCCTACCTTTTTTCTTATCTTCTGAGAGGACTAATGAGTTTTGAGAGTAATAAGACAACGTTACGGTTAGCCATATTGACTGACGTCCGATTGCGACATCCGATTGTCCGATTGTAGCACAATCACCACGCTAATGACACTTCAGGCCACCACTGTGACCGCGGTGGTGTGTTTTTGGAGCGTTAGGAGCCGCGGCCTGCGGTTTGCCGTAACCGCAAGTCCGTCCGTCTGGAAGCCACTTTATGCAAAATGTCAGGATACTCTTCAGCGGTTTTGGGCATGAAAAATTATTAAGCAAACAACTTTCGTACTCCTAGGTTGTTTACTTGAAACTGGTCTATCGACAGTGTAGACTCATAATGTATTACATGCTTAAACTTAAAATTTAATCATGATCCGATAGACACGTGGCGCCATCTACTGTCATAAGGACGTTTTTGTGATTTCCCTCGGGAACAGTACTTTTTTTCGGGATTAAAGGTACCCTATGTTCGTCCCTGTACACCTGGCAACGTATATGCAAAATTTCAGGATGATCGGTTCAGTGGTTTAGGCGTAAAATGGTAGCAAACAAACAAACAAACTTACTTTCACATTTATAATATTAGTTAGGATTTATTCCTTACAACTATGTTGTAAAACGTTATTCTATAATCACACTCACATCATTGTCTCATTGATGAAATCTTAATGTTAATACCGTAGCAAAAGTCGTAGCAATAACCGTAGCCCGTAGCAACGGCCGCGTAGCCGCCATTGCTACGACATTTTTTATGATGCAGTCTATATTTGAAACCCTTTACATGGGAACGGGCGCAGCTGTCGATAAGTCAATATATTATTCAAGGCTAGTACAATACTTAGATTCGCTGGAAATATTTTCTGTTGCAATTTTATTTCTAGACAAGAAAATTCTCTGAAAATGTTAAGCTTTAGTAGTGGGAGACAGTTTTCTCTTTATATGTATAAAAATCTATTGTCACATGTTTGAAGGATCTTTACTAGAGAACGGCTTGACCGATTTGGCTGATTCGTCAGGCAATGTTTACATAAAATATATATTTTTTAAACTAATTTGACATCGCTCACTTAGTTCTTTAATGTCACCGTCCTTTCCTTTCGCTGTATGTTAGTAAGAGATGTCAATTCTCTAAATTTAGACTAGTTTGTGAACAAGGGAATCGGCACCACTGACTATATAAAACCACCACTCACAAACTAAAACAAAGGAATCCCACTTGAAATGCACAACAATGCCTTTATAATTGCAACACTAATTGCCAGTAACAATAATAAACACTCGAAACTCGCAAACAATCGCAATGAATACCAACCAAATACACAAGAGATATTATAGTGCATCAGTGGCGGTACCCCTCTTTATTCTTTTATTCACTCTCATAGTACGATGGGAATTAAACCGTATCCTTTCCTATACACGGGAATTTCACACCATATACTTCTAAACCCCGAGATAAAACTGAGAAATTCTTAATGGAGAACACAATAACATTTTAGCAGCATCGGAAATTGAACCTAGGTCGTTCAGCAGTCGCGCTACCACGAGAGTAATAAATACACAATAACAATAAAAGCCATTCAAGTAATAACTCCCATAAACAGAAGCTTCTTATAAGACTCTTTAAAACGATTTGTTGCTCTTGCACAGACAATCATGTCTGCGATTCTACTTACCTAAAGTATAATGGTTCAAGTACTTTATTAATTTCAGTCAAAGACGGAGCAAAAATGGAGGGTTCAACCGAAACACTGTTTAGCTAATGTTTGTACGTATATTATATAATAAATTACCCTCTAAACTTAAATTACTAAACAGTAGACTGTTCAAAATTGACTTTTATTTATGGCGTAATAACAATATTTTTTATAGCATTAATGAACACTTTGAAATAGAATAGAATTACTCTGTGGAGTACTTTGAACATGTCTGTTTTATGCAAATAAATAAATACAAAAAAAGATAATTTAAAAAATGATACACGGTAGCTCAAGATCTCGGATTTTTAAATAAAGAATTTTAGAGTCAATAAGACGTGATAAGTATTGAAACTAACTAACCACAAGTTAGTGCTCTTATTCAATCTACAAAAAACCATTAATTTTTAATGCTTATTGAACAAAATATGTCTAGACCACGTTTCGAATTGAGGGCTGCCAGCTGTGGCGTTGGTACAATTCACTTAAGCCTGTATTTTCCGAGGGGGAAGACTCTTGTACATCTCCGCTTCACACACATTTCATAATAACATAAGTTTGAGGTTTCAATAAAACTAAGCCATTAGGACCTTTAAATTATTTGAAAGAATATACAAGTAAAGAGAATACTAAAGTTATGAATATGAATGTGGATGGATGAGGAAGGCCAAAGAAAAGATGGATGGTTTGTATGAAGAATGATATGAAAGAAAAGAGAGTCAGTGATTGCATGACGGCTGACAGGACAGAATGGAAGAAGAAAACGTATTGCGCCGACCCCAAGTTACATAGGACAAGGGCAGGTAGATGAAGACAAGTAAAGAGTAAACAAGTAAATACTGAATTATCAACGACTCTATTGGTCTTCGAATACAGTCTATTCTACCTTGTATTCTAGTCTCTTGTCCACATATGACAAAAGAGTTGAGTCGTGACTTAACACTCCATTCCTACATACTCCATGTTTTACCTAAGCTGCGTAGGTTGCAAGGAAGCAAAATTTCCAAGAAATAAATACCATCTTAATAAGCCGATAAAATATTAAATTGCTGAGAGCCTTGCCTTGTTACCTGAACAATGGAGATGTTCCTGGAAAGCTCTGTTGTCTAGACTTTTTTTTTCATATTTTCTAAGACTTCTTTATTTTTTAAAAGAGGCATGCAAAATTAGTCTCTTATTTTTCTTAGATCGCTTTATAAAATTCAGTTGCCATGGCAGGCTAAGCTAAGCAGCTAAAAATAAAAATAAGAAAGAAAACGAGGGCTCCGTACAAATAAAAAAAGAGGCATGGTGCAGTTTTTTCATTCTTCGTCTTAAATCAAAGTTTATACAGTATAAAAATTAAAATTCTGTTTAAGCTTGTGCCAATGAAGCCTTTTCATACAATACCCGACATGAGACGGTTAACTCAATTCAAAATTTGGACCGCCACGCCGCCGTTCCTTTGCGCGTTCGTTGCAAACATTTGAATACTCAGATGCTCGGCTGAAAGTGTTGAAGACCCTGTTTTTTTTATTATTTACAAATGTATAGTTTTCAGATTTTTCCCTATACTGGTAGTATAAAGACGCTATTACTTGCCAAATTTCATAGTTCTAGGTCAACGGAAAATACCCTATAAATTTTGATTCCCTTGAGAGTGTCGAAATAAACGTTTTTTGGGGCATAAACGGCAGTATTTTTTTTCACGTTAACTCAGAAGTTTAGTTTCTTAACAGCTTCAAAAGTCTTTAAACCGGACTACATCGTTTTAATTTCAACTTGATACCTCCACGCGTTCCCGAGATGTCTTGACAGACAGACGGGCGGACAACAAAGCGATCTTGTAAGGGTTCCGTCTTTTCCTCTTGATGTACGGAACCCTATAAAGAAAAAAATAATTACGAAAGGTGCGAAGTCGTTCTACGAAAAGATTTAGCTTCATCGATACTCATGACTGAGTTCGCGACTGAGTGATTCGGTATTAGTTTGTAAGGACAGGTAGATACCTATTTTATTAATAGTGTTACTTGTTACTGGGTAACTATTGAAAAATTAGATTCGGTCTGGCAAGTTTTACACGCTGGGTATTTTGAATGGTATCGCCGTTATTGAAATCGATAAGGGGGATTATAATAAATCTTCTTCGATTTATTTATTCATATGTAAAAAAAATGCTTTATCCTGAATGACTGTCTGACTAATCAACGCACAGCCTTACCGCTGATTGTATAGACCTGAAACATGGTGGATGTGTTCTTTGTATAACGAAGGCCAAAAGAAATCCAATAAGAAAGGATTTTCCTAAATTTATCCCCTAAGGGGGTGAAAAACAGGGGCAACGTTTGCATGGGATAACGTGATTTCTTGGTCTAATCGACTTCAAATGTTTAAACATTCTATATCAGAATTGATGGAAGACATGCTTTATATGTTATAACAAAATTAATAACGTAAAAAACCAGTTTCGACTTCGAAGTCGCGGGCAAAAGTTAGTCGAGTATAAAAAGACAAATAAGGGAGTCGAGAGTTTTTTTTAATATCTTTTACTTGTGTGCATTTCACTTTATTTGTGTAACTAGTTATTTTGTATGTTATTTTATTTTATGCTCATTAACTTGCACTCGCCATGTTATCTCTCTTCCACCTTTGATTGACTGGCAGTAAATCTCTAAAATATACAATCCGCCTTTGTACTTTTTGCTGCATAAAGTTTAAACAAATATAATTATATTTTTTGCACCATACGCGTCCGATTTTACTTTGGATCAACTAATTAAAAAGCTCTGCTACCTGCATAATGGTTTACCAAAATCAATTTTCGATGGACCCTTCAACCAGACGGATTAACGGTGGTCAAGGGGTGGCTTTTAGTTTCCGATTAGCATGACCGACCGCGCCTGGCCAAATGGAAGAGTGCACTTTAATGGACATTATGCGTATGTACGGATTGTGTGTAGGTACATCAAGTATATCAACCCTATTCATTCGTATAACAGTCGCGTGTTTACAATAAATTCGATGACAGATTTGTTAGCATGATAAATTAAAATGATTCCTGAATAAACTGCCTCGTTGGGCTAGTGGTCGCAAAGCGTGAGTTCTGAGCATGAGGTTCGATTCCCAGGTCGGGCAAACTTTTATTGGGTTTTTCCATTAGGAATAATGGGTACACTTCTGCGTAACCCTTCGGGGATTACAGGCGTGTTCTGTATGATATTGTGTCCTGAATAAAAAAAACGTTTTTACAAGTTTTATCGTCTAGAAATTAAATTAGTGGTGTATTCTTAATACTTCAAGTCCTACATAGCGGTATGACAGCCGGCGCTTGAGTTGTTCATGAAATATTTATACAAAATTTAACATACATATCATAAAAAAAACCTATAAATAATAATAAAATTAAAAAAAAAGCTTATATAGGTAAAGGAAAAAAAATACTTAACCACGTGATTATAGATTATTATAATCACGTGGTTAAGTATTTTTTCATCAATTATTTCATCAAATTATTTTTTCATCTGCAAAGCGCACCTCTGTTGCCCTAACTAATATTTAGCAACACACAATCAGCTGTAATTTAATTAACAAAATTACCAGTCAAGCCATATAGTAAAAATACAAAGCAACGTCGCCCGTAGAACTTAAAAAGCAACTCTTCCATTAAAGTATGATGTAACCTGAAGATTTCATTATTGATAAAGAAAACTAGGTACGTAGAAAAATAACGTAATAAAATCCCAGGTAGTCCTCAATTTAATGACAAGACGAGACAACAAAGAAAATACGTACAAGGGAAAGTACGACGCAATATTCTTGTAACACAAACCTGAAAAGGGGAAATTGCACTCCTCAATATAAAGAACTTTTAGTATGAGAAAAACTAGGGAATACCTACTTAACTTGACTAAATATGGGTCCGATGATTTTATTTCATGTTATAAAGTTTTAATCTCTAAACACAGTTACTGGGTAACATAATACCCCAATTTAAACATGGTTGTCAAACTTTCCGGCTTCTGACTATGAATGACGTCAGAGGCAAGGAGGGGATTCGGTATGAGCTGCATAGTTAAATATAGCCGCTTTTACAATCCTGTTACGAACTTTTTTGTTCTAGTTTATTTACGTAATTATGTTTTTGACATTTGAAATTTCATTTTCGTTTTGAAATCATGTTGTAACCTTCTTCCATGGTGTACTTACTCATTTTACTTAATTTTTACTAATTATTTTTTTGTAAACCTTTTGTCCCGCCCTAGATATTTTTCCTGTACCGTTGTTGCGTTTATATACATAACATCATCACCATCGCCAAAGGGTCAAGCAGAGGTGTACCCCATTAGTGCACCAACATTTCGCTAGTTATGTTTTAAGTCCCATGTAATAGAGGGCGAGCCTATTGCCACCAACCGGGCACAAATCCAGCCTCCGAGGGTGCTACTGAGAAAATCCTGATGGAAAATCCCAATAACACTTAGCCCGACTTGGGAATCGAATCCCAAGACGTCATGCCCAGCAGTAGCGACCAACGAGGCAGTCGCGTCCATGGTGCGTTTACAAACATATAAATTACACAAAGACCCGAAACAGATGCAGGCCATACAAAGATTAAAATCGTGTTCATTTCAACCACAATAGCTACGCTATAGCTACACTCCCCTTAATTGCCTATTAATATTTTCAGCATACATCGAGTCATCGTTCCTGTTCTGCCTGGGTGATGAAATGAACGGCTTGTACCGGTTCCTGCCCCTCGTCAAGACACTACAGCACATGGGCAGGTTGAAGAACAGAGGGCAGTATAAGTATAAGATAAGAAATATGAAGTTCTTCAATAACCTACTGGGTAGGGAACCTAAGCTTATGGGATAGACCTAATATAAAAGAGGTGAGTTTCTTGCCTTTTCTTCTCCATAGAGACCTACCCACGTTTTGGACCGGGCAACTTGCTTGAACTTTATGACTAACTAACTGACTTCCTGATAATTCAAAAGTGCCTGTAAATGGTTTATCTTAATGAAATAAATGCTTTGACTTTTACTTTAAATCCATTTAAAACTGTTTTTCATTTTGTATCATTTTCGTCCTTCAAGTGAAACTTAAATACACACTCCACTGACACGTATTATAGACCTGTAACATGTACCTACTGTCCCTTCGAAGTAGGAACATAACTTAGAACGCTCGCGGATCCGCGAGCAACCGCTAGCAAATAATAAATAATTGTTAAATGTGACCCATTTCTTTTCAAAAGCCATGAAAAGTAAGTGGCTGATAACTCAGTCACCCCTCAGAAAGCCAGTAACAATTTAGACGCAACTATGCATAGATGGCAGCACTTACATGTTACTCTGACCCAAATATTTCTAAACTAGCTTTTTCCCGAGAGTCGGACCTACGTTTCATCCCCTTAGGGGGAAATAATGTTTACGCAAAATTTGAAGTAGATTGGACAAAGGAATCACGTTGTCCCATACAAACTTTGCACCCTTTTTCACTGCTTAAAGGGCAGAATTTCGGAAAACCCTTTCTTATCGAATGCCTACGTCGTAAAAAAAACGCACCATCCAAGTTGGGTTTGCACGTCTCAACTGTCTCAAGCAGCGAAGAAGTAATAATACCAAATAGTCTGTGATTTGCTGATGTGATATTAATTCTGTTCAGTGAACTAGATGAAGGCAAGCAGACCACTGCAACCGCAAGCCATATAATTAATCAATATAGTTACGCTTTGATGTTCGATACAATCATGTGTGGTATCTACAAAGGCCTGTTGCATTGCGTACTCAATAGTCATTCCAGGAATTGCAATAATTAACATAGCCTTGGTTGCTAGTTGTTAGCTTAATTGAGACATACGAGTCCTCCCGGCGTTCCCTTTGAAATGATTAGGGTGCTCCTGCTTTATATGTAACCAAACACCGGCCACTCTGATTAGAGTACCTACCTTATTAGGGTTCAGATGGCAAAATAGTAATTAACTATTTGCCAATAACCGTCATTGATGGTAATAATAACAATTATAAATTAATACTAACGACATGCTCCGCCTTCACACGTTTACAATATTTACAACATTTCCTCTTGAATCACTCTATATCTATTGATGAAAACCAAATTAAAATCCGTTGCGAAGTTTATAAGATACCTATAAGCGTACGGACGGCGGCGGGAAGCGACTTCGTTTTATACTATGTAAAGATTTCAAAATGTGTACAAATGCATAAACAAAATCATGACACAAATATATTATCTCGATCTCGCTCACGATATTACTCACACAATATGAACTCAACAATATTATTGTACAGATAGTCAAGTCAGTTAACGGTTTGATAAGGAAAAGTTTTGAATGAATCTTAGAAAAAGCATTGCTATTTGAATTATTAGTATTGCTTGACTGTCTGGAGTCACATACAGAAGGTGGTCATCTTAGACACAGCACACATTATGAGTAAGTTTCTTATAATCTTGTCATCTCGTTCCAGGTGGAGCTTTTAATTTTATAAGAAAAAACGAGTATTTAAAATGTATTTTTTTAAAATGTGTTAAAATAAATAATACCGCTATTATTGTCACACTGCAGGGCAACGGCCTCTTCTGAAGGCGCAATACGTAAATCAATAACTCGTTATAAAAATAGGATGTTTTGAGTAACCCTATATAGTTTTGAAATTATTTTATTTCACGAAAGATTGACTAACAAGCCTACACAATAATGTCCTTATCCTATCTACAAAATCTCATCGACTTTAAGTACTAATAGACTAAAATATGTCTAGAATACGAAGTCCGTATACTCTTTTGTCGACCGTACTAGACATACAATGCTTGTTAAACTCGATACCCTTATTGAACACGATGCAACATGACATGTGAATCGATAATGCCTTCACTGTACGTCTACAACCAAAAACTTATACATTATGCAAAGGGAGGTAAATGGCAAACGTAACAATTGAGGTCATGTCTGCTTACAATCAAATGCATGTTAGGGGAAGAAAAGGGCAAAAGTAAATGCGGAAATCTTTTTTTATCGATAGAATGAATTTTTAACTTACCCCTTTATTCATAAACGTTGCTTTGTGACGTTGAAGGGTGTGTTTTCAATTTATCGGTGAAGCAAAGAAATTGTGAGGGTACCTGGACTTGTAATTAATTTTAATCTAAAATAATTAATTGGCTTTGATCAATGCTCGTGTCTTCTCTGTATGAGAATAGGCCTATGCCCTTGAGTGGGACAATAATAAGCTGGGATTTTAGATCTACATTTTTAATTAAAACATATTTTTATAAACACACATTTTTTTTAAAGAAAACTATTTTTTTTTTATATGATTACTAGCTAACTCGACCACGCGTTGCTGTGGCTTGAAGTAAGTAAAGATATTGAGGTTAAAAATCGAGATAAAAACTATCCTATCTTTTAAGTTTGACCAAATTACACACAGTAAGTAGTACATAGTAATTACATTAAAAATGTTTGAGTAGTTTAGGAGTCCATGTCGGACAAAAAACGTGACGCGTAATTTATATATATTAAGATTATAAAGCCTGTCTTACTTAACTTTAAGCAACGTTTATAAGTAGGCTATTGTTAAGCAGACGTTCTTAGGTATTAAATTCATTTTACCTGAGTTCGTCTAATACAGCACAGATCAGTGAACATATCAATTTTATTAAATCGCTCTGTGAACATCCCGCGTTGAATTTTATTCGACAACCTATCCTATAGTACAGGGGTTCCCAATACTTTTATACTCCCGAGTCCCTTTATAGGATTTAATATATTTGCGTCGTCCTTTTAAAAGAAAGTATTTGCGTGTAGCTGTAGCAGACCTTAGATTACTTTATTTTTTAGGTTTTTAATCGAAGAACCAATTTTTTTATGCGACGCTTATCTAAAAAAAATATTTGTGTGTTGTTCAAGCAGACATTTAGAATACTTTATTTATTTATTTAAACTTTATGCAACAAAAAAAAGAACAAAGGCGGACTTAATGCCTTAGGCATTCTCTTCTCTATTTTTTAATTTAATTGAAAAAAAAAAAACCTCCAAAGATCTTAATTATTAATAACAGTAACATAATAAACCACAATCAATGAGAAGGATGTCACATGCCGGCGACCTGTGTCTACCGTCGAGCGGCGTTCTAAGGAAAGCTCCGAGACACCCCAAGGTCGTCGCTACGCACACTTTGGGAACCCCTGCTTCAGTATAAGGGCAAAAGGTCATGCGCTCATTAACTAAACACGACACCTTGGTCTATATAGCTGAGATTTAAAGATGTTTTTTTTTTATAAGTAATCAACGTTAGCTGAGAATAGATTTTACTTTGACTCACGAATTCGCGGACAAAAGCTTGCTTTTGAACACATACATACATACATAAGCTCACGCCTTTTTCCCATGGGGGTAGGCAGAAACTACAGAACGCCACCTGCTACGATCCTTACATACTCCTTTCGCCTCATCTACGTTCATACAAGCACGCCGGTTACGAGTACTCCGCAACTGACCTTTCTGAAGGACCTCACCAATAAGGTCAGTGTTGATCTTCCTAGGGCGACCCCTCCCGGTGTTGCCACTCACATATGCATGATAAATACCTTTTGCCAATCGTCCTTCACTCATCCTCTCAACATGATCGAACCATCTAAGCATACCCTTTTCTATCTTTGTCACTACATCTGTTTTTCTTGTTTTTTGAACAATCTCATGAAAATAAAGAGTGAGGTGAGTGAGGTGAGTGAGAGGAGTCCCTTGAATCCCTTTGGTATGTTACGATATACCTGAAAAGGGGTCATTGTAATAATGAGTACAATTGTCATTGTACTCATTATTCCTTTTCAGGTTTCGGGTAAATTTTCAATTACCCCGTATAATAATATCCTTTGATATAACTTCTACTTTATCTATCATACTGCACTTTGTAGATTAGTCAAGATTTTCCTCAATACTAAAATATCCCTCAATTAATTTCCTCGAGAGCGCTCGACTGTGCTTCCAGGGATGCGAGCGAGGCAAAGCTTTCGTATTTTTACCTGACACGTGTCACCCCACCTGGCGGAAATTGATTCTCGAACAGACATACAAAACAAAAACGCAGTAAGTAGTGCGCGATAGCATGGTTGTATAACTAATTTGGGGTTAGTTTTCCCGATAACATTTTATATATCCATGTGTTGACATTGCGATTAATTTAGCTCTAAGTTTTAGTTTGTACCGCTTATTTGAATTTGTTATTTGGACTGCTCCGCTGGTCTAGTGGTCGCAAAGCGTGACTGCTGAGCATTAGGTCTTGGATTCGATTCCCAGGTCGAGCAAAGGGTTATTGGGTTTTTCCATCAGAAATTTCTCAGTAGCTTCGGAGTTTGGTTTTGTGACCGGTTGATGGAAATACGTTCGCCACCTATTACATGGGACTTAAACATAACTGGCGAAATGTGGGTGTGTAATGGGTACAACTCTGCCTTTTTGAAAATCAGTACTGAGGTATCTTTTTATATCTTTTTTGAAAATAGAGAATTTATAATAACTGCTTTTTCTTTCAAAAATATCTTCTTGCAAACAACGGCCTACCAGAAGCAAATTAGACCTCCAAAGCTGCTCAGGACATCCGCGAAGACCTTGATGGTCCCAGTCTTTATCAGAATCCTCCAAGTAACATAATCAAAACATCGAAACTGCATTAACGACTTCCATCAGCAACAGAAAAAGCGATCAAGTGCGAATCAGACTCGCACACAAAGGGACCCGTACAACTGCACAATATTTAACACACGCCAAAACGCATCTTGTAATTGTTTGTTACTAGTTTTTTGTTGCCCTGACTTCGTCCGCGGACGCAGACGATGTCGCGGAATAAAAAGTAGTCTATAACCTTTCTTAGGGTTTAAACTAACTCCATGCTAAATTTCATTCAAATCGGTTCAGTGGTTTAGTCGTGAAAGCGTAACAAACAGAGTTACTTTCGCATTCATAGTATTACTACGGATAGTAATAAACACTCTATCAAAATTATATAGCCTTTGATAGATGGAGAGACAGACAGCGGAGTCCTAATAATAGGGGTTCATTTGCCACCCTTCAGCTGCGAAACCCCACAAATAGCCCCTAAAATGGGAGCACTAATAGATCCCGAGTCTAAAATTGACTTTGTTAAAAATCCCCGTAAATGCATTTCGTCACACGCCCTCACCGCCGGCGTAGCGGTGACGTAACACAATTATCGGATGCATCCGACCAACGTCCAGCCAAAATGCAAATTCCGTGTCGTCCGGATAAGCCCTTCACCACTAATACGTGACATACACAACTCCATCTCTAAATAAATTAGTCAATTAATGCAACTTGGCGGCAGCTCACTGACTAAGGCGATTAACACGCGGCACCGCGCGCCGCTGCGGTTGGCGGTGAAGCGAATCTCATGTCGTATTGGACTCTAACAAATCCGTTGATGCCTAATACACGTACACCGCCTGACCACGCGGTCGAGCGGTGCATTTCGCTTTACCGCCACCGCCCCCGCCGCACCACCGAATCGCCTAATATGTCTAGAAAGTTATATTTACAAGTACTATGTCAGTCGTCCGTTCCGGGTAATCGTTGAATAATTTATGCGGCTCGGTATACGAATAGAAAGTTGTATTGATTTGCTGCAGTTACACGTCTACTGTTTCGGTCCTTGCACGTTTATTTATAGCGATGGGGTAGGCTAAATACTGCCTATTGTGTCCTGAATCGTGACAAATTGGAAGCACTTTGTCACAAGTCGGTGCATAGGGAATGTCTTGATGATTATGGCCCTTTATTAGTCAGGTTGTTTTACTGAAAATGTAATAAGCAATGTAATTTTAGTTTTAAGTTGACGGCGATAAGGAAAATTTTCGGTTGAAAATTTCAGGTCGCACCTATTTTAGTTTATTGACCTTTATTTTGAAATAGTTATACTGATTTTTATTTTAGATACACTGTCTTCACATTCGTATAATTATTGAATTAATGTACTTGTACAAATTAATGTAAAACATGTTTATTTAAAAAGAGTAGTTTGTCGTTTTATACTCCATATGAAATTACGTTTTGTAAGGGGCAATTAGATTCATTTTGCCTTTATAAATGACGTTCAAAAGTGACTTTTATTCAAAAGTGATTTTTTATTATAATAAATAATTTTTCTTTGACCATTAAATATTTGTATTTATTTAAAAACTTCAAAATATAAACATAGTAGCTCACCGGTAAAATTTCATCGATAATAAATCAATGGTAGCTCATTAGTTATTTACATTTTTTAAATAGCAATATCTTAACACATCGAATATTTCAAACTTCACTTTTTCGTTCGACTTCCCACAGACGCAACCCTTTCCGACTTATTACAACAGAATTTCTAACTTTAGCCCAGCTTAAGCCTTTGAGACTTGTTACTGCCTTTTGAACTTTATTCTGATAGACGCGAAGCTCTCATTGCAACGACAACGTCATAGACTCGGCTGTAAAATAAATACCTCTAGGTGAACTTTATAAAAATCGGTGAAGTGACTTATTCTCACTGATGGAGACTTTTACAGAATCTACCATCTGTTCTATTTCTGTCTTATCTTAACTGAGACTACTTATTTTTATTTTTTACTAGCTTCTGCCCGCGTCTTCGTCGCAAAAAGTAAGCTGAAAGTCTTCCATGCTTCATTAAATCCTAACTAATATTATAAATGCGAAAGTAAGTTTGTGTGTTACCATTTTACGCCGATTATCCTGAAATTTTGCATATACGATGCCAGGTGTAAAGGAACGAACATAGGGTACCTTTTATCCCGAAAAAAAAGTACTGTTTCCGAAAGAAACCACAATAACGTTCTTATGTTGATAGATGGCGCCACATGTCTATCGAATTATGATCTAATTTTAAACTAAATTTGCGATCGAAGCCGCGGGCGAAAGCTAGTTAATCAATAAATAAAAAGTAGCTTTCCGTTAAGTAAGTTGAATTACTATCCCAAGGTAACTCATTACCGGGTTAAAATGTATACTATTGTGTTAATCCAGGAAACGGTCTATCTACATATGTGGCAATTTTCATTCAAATCTGTTCAACAGTTTACGCGTAATTGAGTTACAAACATCCAAACATATTTACAAAATTTCACATTTATAATATTATTATTATAGTAGGGTTTTTATTTTATTTGAACTAGGTTTGCTTTTGATTCAAATCTAGGTCAGAGATGGCAGACACTAAGTCGACGATGAAGTGAGCTTACCCAGAGTAGCCTGTGCACTCTAGTTTACTTTGAAGAGATTAGGGTTGAATGCTTTCGGAAATATAGACACAGGTAGAGAGGACCACTCCTTTGCTGTGCGCATTATAAAAGACATTTGAAAACGCTCAGTGTGAATTGGTGGAATAGAAACAACATTTAACATATATACTTCTATACTTTTATAATTATATTATAAAGAGATAAAAGTGAGTTTGTGAGGTTGTACCTGATCTCTGGATCTACTGAACCGATTTTGTAAATTCTTTTGCAAACGTTATCACTGAGTGCTATAAGCTAAATTTAATATAAAAAAAATTGGGATCTGTAAGAAAAATCACGCAATTGAAGTCGCAGGGAGAGTGCTAGTATAATATATTTTAGAATATTGCATTTAAAAACATCAAAATGTCGTACCTATAATTTTTCTTTATTTAATTCATTTTTAGGGTTCGGTACCTTTTGAGGTACCGAACCCTGAAAAGTGATCCTATAACGCTATCGTTATAGGATCACTTAATTATCCGTCCGTCCTTTTCAGTATAGAACCTAGGTGATTGTCATTTGCCTTTGTTTTATAGTTCCGTGCACCAAAATGCGCAAAAGGGTAGCGAGTAAATCCACGATCAAAAGCGAGTGTCGAGAATGGTTGTTCACGCCGTCACTGCACGCATCACTGCTACATTCCTGTAAGCCAGTGTGACGTGATCTGACTGTCTGGCGATGGCGTTATAGACCAAGATACGATAGTCACTACACCTACGTCATTTATGAAACTTTGGAGTAAGATTAATGATAAATGTCGTAAATAAGTTATGGGTACTTTCTAACTACAATACTGGAGTTAAAACTTACGGGCAATTATGCCATGTGGTTTTTATATTGTACTGTATGCAAAAAAAGGATGATGATGCAGGATTTGATGTCTTAATGGCAATTTCTACTAGCCAGCCAAAGTTGGTGAAGAGATAACATGGCATGTGCAAATTATCATACAAGCATAAAATAAGAAAATTTTAATTAAATAAAAAAAAGTTATTGTGTTTTTTATAAATGTTTTACAAGACATTATTTGAAGTTTAAGTCACACTTGAACGTAAATAAGTCCTTGAGGGACCTTTATATACTTATATCTAAAAAAAGTCCCAGCATGGAAGCTAGTGAGTACCTACACATACTTTCACATAACATCACGCCTGTAATCCCCGAATGGTTAGGCAGAGGTGTACCCATTAGTACCCACATTTCGCCAGTTATGTTTTTAGTCCCATGTAATAGGGGGCGAGCCTATTGCCATCAACTGGGCACAAATCCAGACTCCGAGGCTGCTACTGAGAAATTCCTGATGGAAAACCCAATAACACTTTGCCCGGCCTGGGAATCGAACCCAAGACCTCATGCACAGCAGTCGCGCTTACGACCACTAGACCAATGAGGTAGTACATACTTTCACACATTGACATATTCCTCTATCTCTCTATCTATCCTCAATATTTCAGCCATATTAAAATGACGTAGTGCTAACGACTCCGGGATCCTAGATCGTTACCCTCGCCCTTTCTAAATTAACAGACTGGGTTTACTGGATTCGGATTATGCAGACGGATTCAATAATTGGCTTCTACTGGACTGAGAGTATATTTGCTAATCCTTTTCGTCTGTTTACGTTATGATAGCCAACTACTGAATTCACTCCCTTATTATTAGAGGTGCCTTCAGTTAATTAAAGTTAGTTAGCACATGTTATTTGTTACTTTACTTTAAACATCGGTTATAAATTTGGGGGTTAGTTAAATACTTATTTTATCAAATGTTGTTAATAACAATATTAATGTACATGGACGATCTCAAGTTGTATGCACCAAAAAGTCACTGCTTGTGGACTTGCTCAAGATCACAGAATCATTCAGCAAGTCCATCAGGATGGAATTTGGTGTAGACAAGTGTGCGGTCGCTTATGTACAGGCAGGAAATGTATTGATGAATATGATTAATTAGCCAATTATCTAACTAGTATAACACACATGTCTACACGCCATGAGTAATTTATTAACAAATCCAGAATCCAGCTGCTACTGAGAAATTCCTGATGGAGAAACCCAATAACACTTGCCCGACCTGGGAATCAAACCCAAGACCTCGTGCTCAAGTCACGCTTTGCGACCACTTACTATATAACTCTTATAAGTTATTTTAAAATCTGATTTAATTTATCTGAGTCACAAATTAGACAATGACAGCCCTATAAGGTTATATCATAATACGAGTATAATAATAACTTATACATAGTTATTCTAAACTAAACTATCAACAATTTTAAATATTAAAATGGCTGCTTCCGACAGTTTTTATAAGTTGTGATAAGCTTAAACTTGCAATGTCGGTTCCCAAATAAAAATACGTACCTTACTTCCCATAAAACATCATAGTCGCTTATAAAATTTCCCCTCAACTCTCGGCTTGTAAATATGAAACGGAAACTGCCAGGGGTTTTATTGAATAAAATCGTCTCCGCTTCAATATTTCACGTAAATGTTGCAACGAACAAACATAGACTTTGCTCGGTAAGCTGCTGATGTAATTTTGTGTTCACCTTCATTTTAAAACACATTTACATTTTTGTTGAATAAAAACATATTTTAAATTACGTTTAGTAGGTATATAGGGTGATTGGTATGACGAGATGTGTGAATGTAGATGAGGCGAAAGGAAGGGTGTAAGGATCGTAGCAGGTGGTGTTCTGTAGTATCTGCCTACCGCCATGGGAAAAAGGCGTGAGTTTATGTATGTATGTACGTACATACATAAACCCACGCCTTAAAAAAACAAAAAAACAATTTGAGAAATTGTGTCTTGAAATTAAAAAAAAATACGTATTAATCATTAATTTCAAGACACAATTTCTCAAAAATAATAAACACTTAGGTACTTCCAGCAGAAACCCAATTACGTACTTTTCAATTCACTGTAAAATCCGTTTTTATTTCTGTTGCTTTGAAATCAATAAATATTAATCAATTGAGTTGGCAAAATCTTTAGGGGAATCGCTATTTGACAGTCCATAAAAAGTATGTCAAATGATTAATGGTGTCAACTCATCATCTGCCTTGCCTTTTCCCAACTATGTTGGGGTCGGCTTCCAGTCTCACCGAATGTAGCTGAGTACCAGTATTTTACATGGAGCGACTGCCTATCTGACCTCCACAACCCAGTAACTGGGTAACACGATACCCCTAGGTAAGACTGATTGTCAGACTCTCAAGCTTCTGACGATTCGTAGCGACTGTCAAAGATCCACGAATGACAGCCGGAACCAACGGCTTAACGTGCTTTTCGAGGCACGGAATGTCAGTAATGTCATGTAATGGTGTCAACTACTCAATAAATACCAATACTATGCACATGATTGTACTCATGATAGCAAACAAATATACCAAAGAAACCACTTTTATTGACTATATTTTTTAATCTCAATCACCCGAATAGAATATTGAGGAACATAAATATAATCCCACCATCCCCCCACCATCAGTTGTAATTTTATTTAGCTATCCTTTTATAGAAACAAAACTATTAATGTTTTACCATGCATTATTCTTTTCTTATCTTGTTTGTTATCATGAGAACAATCATGTGTTTAAATATCGGATACTATTTGCCAGTCATCCTATACCTATTCCTTTACGTTACCAAAGTCTAATATTATACTAAAATTCTAACTACATAAAAAAAAAAATCTTGAAAAATCCCCTTGGTCGCAGACGGAATAAAAATAATCTCAAAGGCTTCTATAATTTCTGTTTGACGTACATACGTAACCCTAAAAAAAGCTAATTAAGTTAAGTAAAACGTGAACTAATTTAAGTCTGTAAGTAGCAAGACCCAGTCGTGTGACATCATAAATATTGCGTTTCCCTGTTACGAGAGACGAACGACACTTCTGCAAAAACATACAAATAGACATAGCCGATAAAAAACGGAGAACCCTCCACCCTTTCTCATTACCAATTTCGCAGACAGCACACTCAATAATACCTGCACAAAACGAACTCAACGTAAGTCCAATAACACATCAAAGGACGGTCGCAATATTTAATTAACAACATATTCCATCTCCGCGTCACTCGTAGCTCGTCAAAGGGAAACCAACAAATATGGCGGTGCATCGAATCCTTTGTCCCATCACTAATATTACAAAATTGAAATACCGATTTTACCGATCAATGTTTACGTTCACATGTATGTGTACGGTACACAAATTGTACGTAAGTAGTTAAAATAGTGGGTACCAGTAACTATTTTGTTATTTGAAAAACCACGGGATATCCACTTGGATTTACCCATGACATTTCCCCGTAGACAAGGGGAGACTAAATTAAACCAATCTTCACCGTATGGTTCCGTAAACAAGCCAAAATAATCCTTATGTTGTTGCATGTAACTCTTCATTGAATACCTAATTATTTATGGGTCTTACACGCCGCTCATGCATGTATTTTTTTGACTTAAAAATCTCATTAGATAACCTACGAATGTAATAAAAATAAAGATTGCCTCCCTAGTGCACAGACTTTAATTTATAGCCTGGATGACCTAACTTTTTTGTTGACTACACAGCTGGCGAGCTCGCCCGGGCGAGTAGCGGGAAATGGGAGGTCTATTAACTAAGCTGCACACTTTCCATTGGCTGTTGCGCAGCTTAAATTTCCCAGAACTACAGCTTTGTGTTTCAGAGAATTAATATTCGAATGTAACATCTCCATTAAAGAGCTTCTGGGTATTTCATATTATGAAATCCTCTCTCTCTCTCTCTGAAAATTATATTTCGTTTCCAAGAATGAATTATTACAATATTCATGGTAGGAAAAGCGTTGTGTAAATTATGTAGCGTGTATTCCATGGAATGAGCGGTTCTGTCGAACCAGTCGAAATATACTATCATATATACATGTATACGAGTATTACGGTTCCTGAGAATCTCAACAAAGGGCTCCAACAAAGTTACCATTTGAGCGAATTGCTTTCTAAAATTCAGAAATTCCAACCTCAGAAACACGACGTCGCACTAATACCATGATCAGATAGATACTTTGGTTCATCCGCTCCTCAGAAACCGGGCACAAGCCGGTCAAGTTAGTCAATAAAGTCCACATCTCTTTAGCAAAAGCTACTGTGGAAACAACGAATCATGAACACCGCTTGGACATAAACTGAAGAGGTATTGGGCTAACTAATCAAAGCATTCTAGACCGTCTGACCGTCAAAGGAATCAGAGAACACCAGAATTCTATCTAATCTCATAAGTCCACAGAAACATTCACGCAGACAAATTTGTGGGCAAAAGCTGGTTTACAATAAAACAAACTGAGTATTAGACTCGTATTCTATCATTCCACCCAAAAGCACACGAAATAATGAAATGAAACGTAATACTCTCAAACCTCACACATGCAAAGGGGATTTACGCATAGAAATGCAGCACTAATTGCTATATCGGTGTTGTTGAATAGGCGTCAGCTCGGGAGCCCGGGAATTCTGTGTAATTTTGTTGCTGTGTGCGTGCAGGTAAATGTACAGTCGAGAGAAGCAATACCTAGATAGTTTATGCATTTCATTAAACTCAACAGCGTTTTCATTTTAATTGCATTAAGAGGAGTTGAGCAAAAGTAACAAACATTAATCATACATTAAACTCAAAGTTTTCCGAAGAAGTTTACATTTCAACAATTAAAACAACACTATACGAAAACCTGCGTTACAGTTTAGCTTAGTGTTTACATTTGTGGCCCTTACTGTACTTCGGTGCAATCGATGCAGCTACCTTGGCGGCCCGGACGCCGTCCGCCACAGGCTCACGGCCGGGTGCCGTCCGGCTCTTTGATGTCCACAATTATTGACAGACCGGACATGTTGGCGTTTGGATGCTGTTTTCACGAAGCCATCCGTCATCCAATGGATTTGATGAAATAGATAGCTATGGTGACTGATTTGCTTTGATATTGGTTGCGAATCACGTTTTAATTACAACCGGGGTTTGTTTGATGTTGTCATGTAGATAGTTTTGGTTGTAGTTTTGCGTGCTAATCCACCGACGAATGAAGTAAGCTTTAGGCTAAGCCTATTAAGAAATTGACCACGAGACTATTAAGATTTAAACTCAAACATACCTTATAATCAAGTGCTTTTATAGCTTGCCAGAATTTTTGAATGACTATATAATGACTATACCAAAGAATTATTTCTTTTGCGACATTTCTTCAGATTTTTAGATTATGAACTTTTAAATGTTTAGATTTTTATTTATAGCTTCTCGGCCTTTTAGCTAAGATCAAAGTGTAAATTTTTATTTATACAGTATTTGACTATAAAATACCTACTTTTAGGTTATCATGAATTGTACGCCATACCTAAATGGCAAAACGTGTAGTTATTATTATACAAGGTCAGGAAGTTCCTAAATCAGCCTGGAATGCTCACGGAAATCAGCTTGACTCATAAATATGTTTTCTAAGAAACGAAACAAAGCTGTATTACCGTCAACCTAATAATAAAATCTTTATTTCAGACACTGAGATTCATAGTTAAAAATAAAGGAATATATATATATTTTTTTTTTTTCTTTTTTTTGTCAACAGCTTCTCTATACATTCGATCTTAAGTATAATATTACTAATATAATCTGTCATAGTTTCATACCTTTTTTTTTACACTAACCAATAAAATTACTACAATTATAGTACAAACTAAATTCAATGTCAAATCATTTATTTCAATTATACCATTGAGAGGTACTTATGTAGGTTTATATACAATATAAACACAAGCACAAACACTACATAATTACTTCACTTTTTTCCCCTAATATCTATTTCGCTAGCCAACTAAGTACGTAGGTGCATAACCGCTGGCTGCACTCCGCCACAAATATAAACCAGACACAAAACAACAAATCAAAACATTGAAACTCGAAACAAAATACCATCAATCATTTGAAAGTAATGGATATTGCATGCTTTGACTGACGGACGAACGAAACTGATTCACAATAATATCGATGGTTAATTAGTACGGGAGAGGTATCAGTGCAGCCCCATCCGACTGCTGTTAACAAAAGCCCCTAATTGTTAACACTATCGTCATAAAGCCATATTCAACCACGCGGCTAACAAAAAATATCGACCTTGCAACCAACGTATCAAAGCTCAAAATTATATAAATGTATATCAATCAAAGGACTTTCGCAGTCGTAGTTTATTTGCCAGGTATCATATGATTTTTGCGTAGGTGAACGCACGTGTCTAGCCCTTGATCGATACGTACGTGGAAACTCTAATTGGCATAATCTGATGCCAACAGACAGGATAATTGCGCGGCCAATTAGGAAACCAACATGTTTATATTGGTACCATTTTAATATTATTCGCGTAGGTTTCCAATCCCCTCTTTGAGGTTTTACTGCGTAATTTGACTGAAGCCTTATAGTTGAAAGACGACGAAGAAATATATCTCGTCTCTAATACTATTACTTTTTTGCTCATTTTCGTATCAATCTTACATCAAACACGAATTTTCCGAAGAGCTGTAGCTATTTTTGTCAACCTTGCCTCCCTAGTTACCATTTCTAGGAAAAAGTTGTTTTTCTCTTTCGGTTTCTTATTTCCACTAAGTCTGGTATCGAAATTACTTCAAACATTAATATGGTTGAATTCTTTATGATAACATGTTTTTCACATATTTCTGATAAAAAATAATAAAAAATAATGTACCTATCAAAAATGACTACATCAAAAATTTTAATCGCAGGAATTCTAAATATTCAAATTTAAAAAAAGAACATTAGTTGCCATAATGCACAACAGACAAAGAAAAATTTAAGTACAACATCAAAAATACTCTATGAATTTTGACATTGCCCTTCCAAGGTCAAAATACATTTTACAAAATGAAAAGTTGTTGATTGAACTTGAGTGTATTGTGCAAAGAGCCCCAGGCGAGGGATTATTAATTCCTCACCCCAAGTGATTACGTGCGCTGCCGTAGGTACTTGTCGAGGGTCAGTTTAGTATGGAATTGTTGTCAATTACAAGGGTTTAGCGCTATATTTTATTTGAATATTATTGTTGCGTACTATACGTTACGTTTTTACGTATTGTGTTAGTTTTGGCCGCAGGGTGTGGAGTTCCGTCGCTGCCTACGGTAAGTACCACCCCAACTCACCCTAAACTTAAAGCTTATTTAGACGCGATGCGAGAAATATCGTGCAAGTTGTGATATGTTTCCGTCAATGATCGGTCACTTATGACACGACAGAGGCGCGGTCCCGCAATGTACGGCACATCGCACGATGTTTCTCGCGCCGTCGAAATAAGGTTTTATGCTTGAAAGATAATTGTATATGACGTTATAAAACAAGATGCAAGGTGCATCCTTGTCAGCTTATTTCGTTTTTCCGTAATCAAAGTAAATATGTATCTTTTCCCGTTTCCATTTATCGTTTTACTTGGTAGGTAAATATTACCACGCCGTGCATTTAAAACGCAATCTGAAACCTTTGAAGTGATGCAGATTTGTATAAAAGTTGTTTATTGACATACACCTCAAAGCAAAACTAACATGGTCCGATTTTCATTACGACTCTGATCAAACACGTATCGGATGTATGGTCGAAATAGCAAACATGCAGTGTAACCAGCTTTATTTGCCGTTCGAAATATGAAATAAACTTTATTCTCGCTTTGGTTCGCTCAAAGGAATGCGTGCAACAATTTTGCATGTGTGCGTGAGCTCTTTGTGAATGTGTGAGCTGGTCACGTTCCGTTTTCCGATATTTATTTACAAAAAATTGTTTCGTGGAATATATTGCATGTTTTAATTACATATTTGGAAACTCGTGCTGTCTGTTACGCTTGACTGAACACAGGGAATTAATTGTGTGCAAAATACTGTGTATTCATTTAAAATATGGATATTTAAAATATTTGTATTTCGTTACATAAAGCCATCATGTAAATTGTTGTATTCATGCCTCATTATCCTGTTGAAAATGGAAATACGACTGTTACGGCATTTTGATTTTATTTTATACGACAAGCACAATTAGTGTGTATTAATATGATTATAGATTTCAAATTTGATAAATATTATCCGACCACTAGACCAACGAGGTGTGGTTTGGTGGTGGTTTTCGTACTTATATTTATGTATAGTGTTTAGTGGGCCTTAGTTTTCTGAAATCAATAAAGTGCGACTGCTGAGCGTGAGGTCTTAGGGTCGATTCTCAGGTCGGGCAAAGTTTTATCGGGTTTTTCCATCAGGAATTTCTCAGTAGCAGCCTCGGAGTCTGGATTTGTGCCCGGTTGATGGCAATAGAGTCGCCCCCTATTACATTGGACTTAAACATATCTGGTGAAATGTGGGTGTATTAATGGTAACACCTCTGCCTAACCCTTCGGCGATATAAAATAAATAAATATTATGTTTGAAACGATTGTAAATACGATCGTTTTTTTTTTTAATTGGTGGCATTTGTTTTCCATATAATGTTTTAAGGCTTTCATATTAATATTATCCTTAGGGTCGTAAAAAGTATGCCATTTGACTGATAGTGTCTGTGGACAGTGGCTGGAGAGTACTCAATCATTATGTTGTAGCAGATTAAAAAGTAACATTGAAGCAGAGGAGATGGACATTTTTGCTAGTACATTAAGTGAATTCACAAGGATAACATTATGTGTAATAAGTTTTAGAACATAAGTTTGTGTTTTTTTGCTACTATTATATTGGTTTGTACCTGTAATAATTGTAAGTGATGATAAATAAATAAATGTTTTAGTGTGCGATACTTGACTTCCACGTGGACGAAGTCGCGGGCAAAAGCTCGTTTTCCATAAATCAATTTTAGGAAAAAATATTGTTATTATTTGGTTAATAAAAACAACCTGGAGCCAAGGTAACATAGGGAATTATACGTTTTTGTAATTGATACGCAGAAAGATCATAATAACAATAATTCTTGTTTCTTGGAAATCATTATATTTTCCAGCTATTCAATAACAATATCTTGGTTCTGTTCGATTTTTTACTTTATTTCGTGTACGTAAGGTTGATGTCGTGTTGGCCCAGTGGTTGATGAGGGTGTGGCTTCGATATGAGGCAAGGACCAACGTGACTTTTTCTTTTTATTTGTACTTTCTCAATTTATCTAGAATATCACTGATATCGATGAAGGAAAATATCGTAATAAAATCTGGACTAGTAATTATATACATACAATATCAAGCCTGAAGGCAGAGGTGTACCCATTACACACGTATAATATAAATATTATATAATGTAAAATCGCTGATCCGCCTTAAGTAAACATGGTGATCAATACTCGAGCCTTCTCTGTATGAGAAGAGGTCTTTGCCTTCCATTGGGACGTCAATAGGTTGGAGGTATTATTTTATATCGACACGGTGGAGATAAAGTACAATAGCATGACGTTCCCCTCCATATTACCACTTCAATGTGCAGTCACATTCCTATAAAAGAGTTTCTATGTAGTTGTAAGTAATCGTCTTCAGTAGCAGGCTAAGATATCTGTTTGTCAACTAATCTTAAATAGCCGACCGCGCAAGACGACGCACCTGTCATTTTCATAGAGAATGTCACTGCAGCGCCATACTAATAATAATGAGTAATTTTTGACGCCGCTAGTCGAGCAACAAATCGTTGATTTGTTTTTGTTTTCAGAGCCGTCTCAATACGCACACAAGCTTTGTGAGTCTTTTTAATACTATAACAAACACTTTCAAACCTTTTGAATTGTGGAAGGGCGCGTCATGTTACTGTAGTTTATCTCTACCACATTTTCCATTTGTTTGGCGTTGGCTGTCTGATATAAATCTACGTAGATCACGAGGTCGTTATTGTGATATTCGTGTCGGCGCCGTTTCAGATAGGTAGGTATGAAATTAAACCATTATCAAAAGCAAAACAATCAAATCAAATGTTAGGTACAGCGACAGTAAGGTACAGTTATAATGTGTAGGTGTTTATAATCTAAAAACTATCAAACAAAAACACACACGCACACAAACATAGAAAAAACGTAGTCTAGCCATATTTTAAAATGATGCGTGCGAAAATTAGCACTATTTTTTAATAGGCTCGCCTCTAACTACATAGGACTTAAGCATAACTGGCAAAATGTGGGTGTACTAATGGGTACACCTCTGCCTAACCCTTCGGGGATTACAGGCGTGATGTTATGTATGTAATATTTTTAAAAAGTGACTAAACACAAGCCTAGATGTTAGTGCCCTTATGGTATCTACGAAGTTTAATTACTTTGACCAAGATATGACACGAGGACACGACTACTTTTTAATAGAGCACGCTGTCAATACGGGGCCCTTTTCATCTCAGCCTTATCCTTTGATCAATGCATAGATTAGCTTCTGCCCGTGACTTCGTCCGCGTTGAAGAGATAATAAGATGAAGCCACTTAGCAATAAAGTAGCTTTTTATAAAAAAAATACATTTTACTTACTAATAAAAATATAAAATTATTAATAATTATTAATATTATTATAAATGCGAAATTACTCTGTCTGTTTTTACGGGGTAAGTTTGAACCCCTTGGAAGGACATAGACTATTTTTTGTCTCCCGACTTCGTCTGTGTCCGCGGTAACCGACATTTATGTCTACGAAGTCGGGGGTAAAAGCTAGTTTTTAATAACTTCATCATCATTATAATTATCAGCCGAACGACGACCACTGCTGGATATAGACATTCACTAAAAATAGTTTAGCGTGAAGAGTGATATCTTTGCTATTAGGTACTTTATTATATCATGGATTTTTTTTTATATTCTAAACGTCAACACCAAAAACAAAAGAAAACAGACATAGCGTAGAAAAGAAAAACAGTTTACAGTATAAGAAAAAGGTCGAAGTAAAAAGAAGGAGTATACAATAAAATAGGTCGGAACAGTATAGTAAAAATTAAAAGCTAGGTAAATATTCGTCCACAATAGCTACAATTACCGGTAATAATTTAATGTAATAAAAAAAACACTTTTACACTGTTACTAACAAATATGGGTTATTTTCTGAAATAAATATTTATTTATTATTATTCCATTTATTTATTTTCAATACATTTTTAAATATTAATATAAAAATAAAACATTTAAAAATATAAAAAATAGTAGCCCACCTGTGGCGGAAACAGGGTTATTATTATTAAAAAACAAAACAAAGTAATGTTGCATTCAATGTAAAAGAATAACTGAATGTAACGCATGCAATTGTAAAAATATTTATACAAATATGTTACTGTATCCTAACAGGGTTCAGGGTTATGTAACATGTCTACACAACATACAAACAAAAATAAATAAAAATAAAATCAGACCATTACTTCCAAAAATTACCTTTTTAGACAAGCAAACTTCACCGTTTTATAATAATAGTGTAGCTTACATTATTACAAATTGCTACAGTGAGTTTGAAACAAAAATGTCTATCCGTTACAAAATAAAATAGCAAAAGATAAACTTTAGGCCTATTTGTAGTTCTCCGCCCGTCGGAAGAAGAGCCTTACGTTGAACTAATAAATGGAATGTAAAAACAAACATCGCATACCCGTTATTTTACTGCCTATCAAACTAAACAGTATTGAGCAAAAATGTATGCTGGGAAACGACTTTTATTTCTGTTGATGAGAAAAATCACTGTTTATGGGAGCGCGCAAAGTAACGCTTGCAAAACGTTACGGATTCATCCAATAGTACAGGGCTCATGGCATGAGAAGGCACTAGCATTCATCATCAAGCTTGCTCAAGGCGGATTGGTGATTAATAAAGTCCAGGTTTTCTCGCCATGTTTTCCTTCACCGATGTTAACGATGTGTAAAATAAACTCTAGGAAGTACAGAAGTATAGAATTGAAAATTGAAAATCTATTTGTAATCTATACTTAGATAGGTATATTAAATTATATTAAAACTGCATCCAAAGTACAAATAATAAAGCCAAAACAAACATCTAGTAACTAACCTCTATAATTAACTGAATAGAAACAAAAAACTGACTGACTGTATAGAAACTCTGACACTAGGGTGTGTGGGGTCGTCAGACCTTACTGCCCACACGATAAAGAAGAAGAAGAATTAACTGAATAGTGAAAAGAAAATAAAACTCACTAAATATACATAAGAAACTCCGTTCCGATAATAAGTAACATAAGCATTTGTAATTTAAGATAACAATACATGCAATTTTAAACTTAATTGACAACGGCGCCGATTCTCTTGGTCACAAACTAAACTAAAATTAGACTATTTCCATCTTTTTCTGTCCAATAAAACAAGAAAGAGACTAATGTAAATAAGAACTGTCAAATTTAGTCAATCTGACACATCCATACAATTATAGTTGACATCTTAAAACGTATGGATTAAAAATACGGAAAAGTTGAAGACAAAATTAATTTGACATCGCTTACTTAGTTCTTTAATGTCACGGAATGTCACCGTCCTTTCCTTTTGCTGTATGTTAGTAAGAGATGTCAATTCTCTAAATATAGTCTAGTTTGTGAACAAGGGAATCGGCACCAATAGCTTAGAATCGTTAGGTTCACGTCTTAGGGCTGATTTTTCACTAGTCAGATAACTTTTATCCAAAGAATATATATGTCAGTTTGACACACTTTCTAGACAAAAGCTGTCAAACCGACATATTTATCCCTCCGTTAAGAGTTACCAGACGATTAAAAAATCAGCCCTCAGTCAAATATTTCATGCATTCGAACGTCAAAATAACCGTGTTTTAACCGATTTTAAATAAAGAACAGTGTTCTGAAGGTCAATTTCCGTGATCAAAAACACAAAGTCGCAATCTTATTTCAACTACAATCAATGTCCCTTCGCATTCGACCCTTGTGTCTTTTTTTAATGTGTATGTTACCCTCGTCATATCTCCGACAGTCCTTAGCCGACAACGATGGCTCTTTATGCATTTGATATGGTTCATTTTCAGTATCATAATTAATCCCCACAAAAATGCTTTAAAACACAATCATTATAAATGGAACAGCTGATTATTTTTCATGATTTCAGGGTTGGTCTAATAGTAAAAGTTGTTCATAATGATGAGTGCAATGACCCCTTTTCAAGTTGGTAAATTAACAATCAGCTTGTATAATGATATCATGAAATGTTATGTAATTTGATCTCCAAACTTAAATCGTGATAGATTCAGATTCATTTATTCCACAAAAAATAGAGTACATCAAATGGTCTTAGTTTAAGTTAGTCTCATCCATTTTGCTGGTCAAAAGCATGGGAAATTTGTAGTCTATAATAATTTAGAAATTTACTTTAGATTACAGTTACAGAAAATAATTTATAAAGTATGTCGAAATAAAAAATGTCAGATAATAACAATAACACTCAATAATATTAAATTAAATATTTCAATAAATGTCTGAATACAACTTCAAGCCACCACTACATAATTGGGTTGAGTCTTTATCACTGACATACAAATAATGGTCAACAAAAGGTACTATGTAGTACAATGTGTACAATAAAGTAAGCAACTCGCTGACGAAATAATCATAATAATATTAAGAAAAATCTAAAAATAGAAAATAATAAGAGTCATAATAAAATGAATAAAAGAAGTAATAATAACAGTTACTTATAATCAGTCTATACAATATTTTATGTAGACCTTTTGAAGGTATACAATAGAACTACTCAATAGTTAAATCTTAAGATCGTTTACAATATCATAGTTAAACTTTCTAGTCCAAAATCATTGAATTTTTTGTTTAATTTTGAATCCAAATTCTTTTCTTTACAAAACTTTTAAACAACATTAGCTTCGGAACTCTTTCTATAAAATGTTTTCGACTGACACTTTCCTCTTATGTTTCTTTATAATACCAGCGTATAATCGTCCCAATGCTGGGCAAAACCTATTCTCATACAGAGAAGGCACGAACATTCATCACCACGCTTGCTCAAAGCGGATTACAAACTAACGTAACTAACAAACAGTTTATTATTTCAGACTTACATCATATACTTAAAAGTTTGTATGAGTTGCAATGCAGTATAAACGTACTTAAACATTGTGCTACGGCTTTAGAAGTGTGCTACGAGTTGGCTACGCGTGTGCTACGACCACGTAGTAACCGTAGCACGGCTAAGCAACACCGTAGCACTTGTATTTATAGGAATGATATACCTTTTGTTTCTTTCATCGTGTGTGTGATTATAAACATATGCATAAGCTTACTTACACACACAACCAAACCCGGAACTACTGTAGATCCTACAAATATTTGTGAAGTATGGGAATCGAACCCAAAACACACAGCGTAGCCGCCAATCACACAGCCACCGCACCAACCGTGGCGTGACTTTATTTTCCTATTCTTGAAACAAGCTACAGTTATGTAATCTCGTCAAATAGGAGGTTGCCATAAAAACATAAATCATAAAACGGTACTTTCTTCCTTTTAAGTATTATTTGTGTTTGAATAATATTTAAAAACCAAAACTAGATTCATTTCTATATTTTATACTATCATTTAATCAATGTACAGATGCATAAGAAGGAAGTGTACAGGTATTTCTTGCCTAAAAGGTTGCGTCAAACACTAGTCAAATGTTGATGTTAAATGCAAATAAACATAACATAACATCACGCCTGTACTTCCCTAAGGGTAGGCAGAGCTATACCCATTAGTGCACCCACATTTCGCCAGTTTTATTCAACCGCTAAACGCCCTTCTGTTATACCAGTACTATATAACAATAGATCATTAATTGCGTCTCATACGCGGGCTTGCAGTAATTAAGTCCCATGTAATAGGGGGCGAGCCTATTACCTTAAATCGGACACAAATCTAGATTCCGAGGCAGAAAATCTTGATGGAAAATCCACACAACACTTTGCTCTACCTGTGAATCGAACCCAACCTTACGCTCAACAACCACCCAGGCAGTAAAAATAAAGCAAAGCAAATATAATATTTTGTATTGTACGAGTTCCGCGCGGACGTAGTCGCGGGCCGAGGCTAGTATACCGACATAACTTCGTTAGGCACCACGGCCGTGGTTCAGTACGGTTTTTAAATTAGTTAGCGTGCCCGCGCTCGCTCTCCATCGAGTTTCAGATTTCAACGCGTACAGTGGGCGACGTAAAAAAACAAAGACAATATTGTGGTTATACCAGTGATATTTTTAAATAATAAAAAAAAAACCGTACAGTTTTTGTAGGAGCACGAACTTGTCGATGACCTACAACATACAGAGTTGATATGACAGAGGGGCATTAAATTACACTACGTATACTATACGGGTTTAGTATTAATTCAATACGGTATAAAAAAAAAAAACAACATAACATCACGCCTGTTATCCCCGAAGGGTTAGGTAGAGGTGTACCCATTAGTACACCCACATTTCGCAAGTTATGTTTAAGTCCCATGTAATAGGGGGCAAGCTTATTGCCATCAACCGGGCACAAATACAGACAGCAAGGCTGCCACTGAGAAATTACTGATGCAAAAACTCAATAACACTTCGCCCGATAGTGGTTGAAAAGCAGGACTATAGAGCCCATGCTTAATAGTCCTGCTTTTAAACCACTAGACTAACAAAGCAATGAAGCCCAATCTCCTTTAATTAGCTTTACTGTAGATAAAATAAATTCTGTAATGTAAAATTAAATATGAAGTGTTGAGTAAGTAGACGAAAATTCTCTCTTTCTTAAAATAGAACCTTCCTATACACATTAGAATATCTTTTTACAAAGGACGATGCGTCAAAACGTCCCCCCATACCAACAGAAATGAAATGTATCTCAATCAATAGATCTTAGTAAGGTAATAATTATTTACTATGGCGACATCTTTCTAAGATGTGGGAGAGCAGAGTTAAACTGTTTTGAAAATTGCAATATTTCAATATTACTGTACCTATTTACAGGCATTAAGGAAAGAAGAAAAAGACCAACAACATTGAAATATATTTCATATGAAAGCTTATAGTTAATACTTTATTTTATATTATCACACCAACTACCAAAGATATGGGAGAGCAGAGTTAAATCGTTTTAAATAATGAATTATTTCAACAATTCTGTACTAGTTTGCAGGTATTATGGGTAGTAGGAAAATACCAACAGCATTGAAATATATTTTATATGAAAGTTTATAGTTAATACTTTATTTTATATTATCACACCAACTGCCAAAGATATAGGAGAGCAGAGTTAAACCGTTTTAAATAATGGAATATTTCAACATTTCTAAAACAGTTTACAGGTATTTTGGGCAGTAGGAAAATATCAACAGCATTGAAATATATTTCATATGAAAGCTTATAGTTAATACTTTATTTCATATTATCACACCAAGTACCAGAAACGTGGGAGAACAGAGTTACATCGTTTTTAAAAATGCAATATATCAATTTTTCTGTAGTTTCTTGTTTACAGACCGAAAGGACAGTGGGCGTAAGACCAACAGCATTGAAATATACTTCAAATGAAAGCTTATAATTAACACTCTATTTCACATAAAGACACTAAGTACCAAAGACGCGGGAGAACAGAGTTAAACCGTATTAAAAAATGCAATAATATTTCAAGATTTCTGTACCAGTAAACAGGTTTTATGGACAGTAGGAAAATACCAACAGCATTGAAATATATCTTATATGAAAGCTTATAGTTAATACTCCATTTCATTTATCGCACCAATTACCAAAGACATGGGAGAACAGAGTTACACTGTTTTAAATAATGGAATATTTCAACATTTCTGTGCCAGTTTGCAAGTATTATGGGCAGTACAGTCATACTGTACCTGTGTACAGGCATTATCGATAGTAAAAAAAGATCAACAGCATTGAAATATATTTCATATGAAAGCTTATAGTTAATACTCCATTTTATATCATGTCACCAAGTATCAAAGACGCGGGCGGGAGAACAGAGTTTAACTGTTTTAAGAAGTACTGTACTTTAATACATCTGTACATCTGTGTGTGTATCTTTAACAGGCATATGGACAGTGCGAAGTTGTGCCCATGCAGTTTTCATTTTTTAACCGGCGTCAAAAATAGAGGAGTATTTTTTTTTATGTAGGTATGTACAATTTCTCCGATATGTTTTTATTTGAAATAGTATACTCCTTAGGTAGTTTCGTATTAAAACAATAAACAGAACCAAAGTCGCCAACTTCAAATTCTAAAGCAATTTTTCACTTTTTAGTATCTACTTCCTATTATCCAAATCCATGAAGAAACGGTAACACTACGTCACTACTATAGCTCTATGTCACGTTTATTATTTGCACAATGGCGATTCAGATTAGTTACATTAAGGTTAGGTTATGTTTGTTCTGGATAGGCAAGTTAGGTTAGGTTAGGTAAACCTAACCTAAGTTTCATGAAATACGAAATAAAAGTCATGATGAAAGTCCATATCTTTAAGACCTCTGCTTAGTTGCAAGTAGCATAAAAATAAATAACACGACTTTATTTCAAATAGTGATCGACCGTATTATATACATTATCGTGGACATTTTCCATTTTAGTTACCAAAATAAATTCCTTTAACGTGACAGGATCAAACGTGATACTGTCAATCAGGTCCAATAAACATGTAAGGTGTCCGTCTTAGTGAAACAAAACCAAGTAGGTATACCCAAGTGGCTGATCATGGAATGAACATTTTTAAGTATATAATTATGTTATGAACACCTGTGTGTAACCCATGTATCACAAAGAAACAATTTGACTTGGTCTATGACATTTTTCGAAAAGTGTGACTGTGTGTCAATACAATATTACAACATGGGTACGTTAGTGTGCCATTTTTGAACTTTATATCTTGTGTAGGTAACTTACGGTGATTACATAACATCAAGTGGGCTGTATGCCTGCTTGCCACCATCTTGGTGCCATGATATAAAATGGAGTTATATAATGGAGATAGTTAATAAACTATAAGCTTTCATATAAAATATATTTCAATGCTGTTGATATCTTCCTACTGCCCATAATACCTGTAAACTGGTTCAGAAATGTTGAAATATTCCATTATTTAAAACGGTTTAACTCTGCTCTCCCATATCTTTCGTAGTGGGTGTGATAATATAAAATAAAGTATTAACTATAAGCTTTCATATATGATATATTTTAATGCTGTTGGTATGTTCCTAATGTCTATAATACTTGTAAACTGGTACAGAAATCTTGAAATATTATTGCAATTTTTAATTCGGTTTAACTCTGTTCTCCCGCGTCTTTGGTACTTAGTGTCTTAATATGAAATAGAGTGTTAATTATAAGCTTTCATTTCAAGTATATTTCAATGCTGTTGGTCTTACGCCCGCTGTCCTTTCGGTCTGTAAACAAGAAACTACAGAAAAGTTGAAATATTGCATTTTTAAAAACGATGTAACTCTGTTCTCCCACGTCTTTGGTACTTGTTGTGATAATATGAAATAAAGTATTAACTATAAGCTTTCATATGAAATACATTTCAATGCTGTTGGTCTAACGCCCACTTTGACAAAATGATAACATAAAATGATTTTTTAATTTTATCTTATACCTTAACCCCATGGATTTTGAAGTTAAAACCGGTTGCCAGTCTTTTTATAGATCCTTATGAACCTACTAACACATACAAAATATCTGTTGGAGGGGGGGGACGTGTCTCATACAAATTCGGTCATCGTCCTTTAATGCTATATATAGCCTATATTTATTTATTTCTTACAGTATATTTCTAATATAAAACTAAATTGCTAATTACAAGCCTCCACAGATACATACAAAATTATTATGAATTCCTCACAGTAAAAGGTATTCGTCCATATTGGTTCAATAAGTTCAATCTTGAACAAAAAATGGCTGTGCTAAAAGCTTCCTTACTGTGCTCGTGTTAGTACAGAAAAGGTCAATGCCGTCTTCGCCTGGCTCAGTGATAGCACTCAGCACTCAGTGATAACGTAGTCTCCAATTTGTTTAATAATTTTCAAAATCGGTTTAATAGATCCAGAGATCCCCCTACAACCTCACAAACCTTACCTCTTTCTAATATCAGTCTAGATAACCTTCCTCAATAAATTGGCTATATAACTCAAAGTCAAAGTCAAAGTCAAATCATTTATTTCAACTAGGCCAATATGAGGCACTTTTGAACTTCATATAAAAAAAAAAGGATTGGATCTAGTTGCCCCTTCCATAAGGTAGTTTTGTATGGAGAAGAATGGGCAAGAATTTTTTTCTAATCAAAAAATTACAATCAATTCAAACAAACTCTTCAACTTTATAATATTAGTAAGTATAGATGGGTACTAACTGTGTTTCCGTTACCAAACCCCGCTTCGTAAATCGAAACATTTTCATCGGGAAATATCATCGAGCAAACCCCTAACCAAGTTAGCACCGCGACGGACCGTAAGAATGATGTTACCAACCTTAATTTTCTATAATCAACTTACATCGCTACGCCGTAGCGCGACGTAGCGCGTAGCATCACTTAGCTACGGCAACTTGCGTAGACTCGTAGACCGTTGACATTTTGTAAAACACAAAATTAAATATTGATTTTCTAGCTTCTGCCTGCGACTTTGATTACTGCTCTCCTACCGTGGGTAGTAGCGTGATATTATAAAGCTTATACTATTCCTCTATAATCTGGGCATCATTTACCTATTAAAGTGTTTTTAATAAGGTTCGCAGTTTATTGGCGTGTTTAAACAAAAAAAAAACTTATCTGTCTTATTAATATAGTAAAAATTATTAAAAATGTGGTGATGACCTTATGGCTCAGATTGCTAAAATTGTCGTACTGACTCTGAGGTTAAATCCCCCGCCTTACATGCAATTGACTCTGTCAATTAATTTATAAACATAATTAAACGAAGTATCGTATGTACTTTTAAAAAAATTGTTAGAATACTAACTTACAATAAGCCTAGATCTTAACGCTCTTATTTTGCTTATAAAGTTTTATTTACATTTTTATTTACGGTTACACGGTTACATTGCCAATTATAATAATTAAAGACACATCATCATCAGCCTAGCCTTTTCCCAACTATGTTGGGGTCGGCTCCCAGTCTAACCGGATGCAGCTGAATACCGGCATTTTACATGGAGCGACTGCTTATCTGACCTCACAACCCAGTAACTGGGTTATACAATACCCCTAGGTAAAACTGGTTGTCAGACTTTTTAACTTCTGACGACTCGTAACGACTGTCAAAGATCTACGTATGACAGCCGGGACCTACAGCTTAACGTGCTTTCCGAGGCACGGAATGATGTCAGTAATGTCTAAGATAAACTTTAGAAAGCACATATGAATTGAAAAAGTAACATTGGTACTTGCCTGGGTTCGAACCCATAACCTCAAGCATGAGAGGCGGGCGCCTTAACCGCTAGGCCATCACGACATTTTTTTTTTAAATTAAAGTCACCTTGAACTGATAAAAACTAAAAAATATAAAAAAGAAAACACAACTTACACATTTAAAAACAAAACATCCTTTTCATAAATTCATTTCACATTACTTCTGACATACTAACAAAATCTTCGTCCATTCATCCGCAAACAGATCGTATTTGAATCCAAGAGCACGCGCTGCTCTAGTTAAATAACTTATTTACCCAAATACTTTCCCGGCTTCTTACTTGAAGTCCGCAGTAATGTCGCGTTGGCCTCCACATATCCGTACACAGTAAAATTCTCCAAACCAATTTCGGTCTCGGCGGCCGATCTCAATACAGACCAGCCAGTACGCAAAAGATATTATAGTGCACAAGTGTGTGCGCAAACACAGCTGCACTCCCTCCCTCATAGTCCGATACGATACATACATATAGATATTACCGTACCTGTCCTCTCCCCCAGGTTGTCTGATGCGATGTCTGAGTTTTGCTTGATATTTTCTTGCACTTTTAAGGTACCTATTACCGTACACAAAGTACGCGCCAGGACGTCCGTAATAACGTTCCCGTCTACAACGTACCTATTAGTATTACATAAATGTATGCACTCTCCGCCTGTCAGCGGGCTGCATCTCATGAACCGTAATAAGAAGGAAGTTTAAAATTACACAGAGTATGTATTTATAGAGGGGTTGTAATATTATCTGACGTTTATTATTACAGTGGCTGCTGAGCATGAGGTCTTGGGTTTGATTCCTAGGTCGTGCAAAGTGTTATTGGATTCCTCCATCAGGAATTCTCAGTAGCAGCCTCGGAGTCGGGATTTGTATTATATTGTATACGGTGGTACGGAACCCTTCGTGTTCGAGTTTGTTTAGCACTTGACCGTTTTTTTTTATCATATTTATTCATAAAAATCTTAATCTAAATCTATCTTCTACCCGCGACTTCGTCCGCGTGGTAGTCAAGATCATGACAAAACTACCATGTCAAAACACGGCAATAAAATATCTTTCTATCAGTGATAGATTTTCAGTAATCGGTCTAGTCCTTCCAGAGATTACCCCCTCACAAACAAACAATAAGAACAAATAAATTGTATCTATTTTTACTATAGAAATATAGATGAAATCTATTTTTTTTATCCTCTTCATAGACATGAAAATAAAAGCCAATCTTTATCAATTATCAACATCACACTTTCACTAAAACATTACAAATACCTACTGAAAAGTATCAAAACTTTTTTATACTCAACAAAGAATTTCCCCAAATGAAAGAGTTAAAATTTTAATAACCCCGCAGCCTTTGACGAGCATGTCATTGACGTCCACCTTTACAAACACTGACCCTTTTATTAAACTACCCACACTATTGCAGTTTGTAAAACTACCCCCCATGACGCGTTACACGGTGCGCCACGCTCGGTGGCACTCCCCTTGTTAAAAACAGGCCGAACACTCCATTAACGAAGAATTAATTATGTCTCTATAAACGCCGTGATAGCCAGGTCAAAGTGAACGCCTCTCATGCAGGTTGCAGATTCGATACCGGGCAAGTACCCATGTGCATTTTTTATATAATTATACTTTCTAAGTTTATCTTGGATATCACTAGGTAACATTGGTGAAAGATTTTTTTATTTTTCTATTTTTTTTCTTGTATGTGACGTTCAAAAGTGCCTTAAAATGGCCTAATTAAAATAAATAATTTGACTTTGACTTTGAAGACAACTTAAGGAAACCTAGACTTAGTTAAATAATGTACCCCTTATTATATCTCATGAATCTGGCTATCATATACAAAAAAAAAAATTACCAACCCGTCTGGCAGATTCCAAGATTAGCGCGTTCAAACAAACAAATAAAAAAACTCTTCAGCTTCATTATATTAGCATAAAACAATCGAAAATCGCCAACCTGCCTTGAGCGAACGTGGCAATTAATGCGCGTACCTTCTCTGTATGTGAAGCGGTCTTTTGCCCCGCTGATGGACAATAATAGGCTGGTAATTGTATTGAAACATGGGGCAAAAACCGTGGCCATCCCGAGTAGCGCCGCAGGACAAAAATAAAGGAGTAAAAAAAAATTTGAGAGACAAAGAATGAACAATGAAAACGTAATATTCTCTCGTTGAGTTTATACGTAAAGTGCATGTTTAGTAAATTAATTCCCTTTCTTCGTACAAAGTGAGCTTTTAGTTCGTTTATTTTTCTTTACTTTGACAAACTGACTATGGGAGGGAAACGGGACACTTTTATTCGTTTTACTTTCAAAGGATGATGACAATAAAAAGTCTTTGTTTGCAGTGCATAAATGGAATTGGTAGACGCTTTTTTTCTTAAGTTATATAAACCTACCTTGAGTATGTATAACTTTATGTAAAGTATTTTTTTTTACCGTAATACCTACATCTCATTTTACACTGCCTACCCTTTGTCTGCCTAGCCTTTTCCCAACTGTGTTGGAGTCGGCTTCCAGTCTAACAGGATGCAGCTGAGTACAGTATTTTTCATGAAGCGAATGCCTGTAATAATGAATTATGGGAATTATTACTTGAAAATAAGTAAATATTCTATATAAGTTAATAAATAACATAACATAACACCACGCCTGTAATCCCCGAAGGGTTAGGCTGAGGTGTACCCATTAGTACACCCACATTTCGCCAGTTATGTTTTTAGTCCCATGCAATAGGGGGCGAGCCTATTGCCATCAACCGGGCACAAATCCAGACTCCGAGGCTGCTACTAAGAAATTCCTGATGGAAAAACCCAATAACACTTTGTCCGACCTGGGAATCGAACCCAAGACCTCATACACAGCAGTCGCGCTTGCGACCACTAGACCAACGAGGCAGTCTCAGTAATAATGACGAATGCCAGTAATAATTAATAATAGGAATTATTACTTGAAAATAAGTGAATATACTATATAAGTTAAGATGTAATAACATATCATATATCCATTATCTTCGCATACCACCCATAAAATTTAGAAGTGTAAAAAACACTGTTTATAGCGCGCAGTGTAACGCATGTAAAACATTGCGCTATGGGCGCACACAACTGAGCAGGGGTCGCGGAGGGTGTGTAAATATATTTATTAACACCTATACATGAATCTAGTGTGTTGGGAATCAGTGCAAACTGGAGTGTATATTTAGTGCAGACTATAAAGTTAAGTTATAACATTAAAACAGTATTTGTGTGATGTAATGATTGTTGTATTTTTAAGTTATTGAGTAACAAAAAACAAAAATTACTAACATAGGCTTAGTTCATACTAACACGGTATGGATTTTAAATTTAACACATTTTTATATAAAAATACGTAAAAAAAAGTTTTTTTTCGTCCCCAACAAAAAAAAAGAAGATATCAAAAATAAGATGAAGATGTGACTTTCAGCTTTATTGAGTACCTTTTTACACCTGTTATAACATATTATGTAAATCAACTCGTGTGTCAGTAACGTAACGCGACGCTCGCTACGTCTCATTAGTCAATACTTAACAAGTAAGCACACGCACAATCGGAATAAAATCCTTCCAAGCGTCTATTTTCACATCAATTTCCCTCAACAAATAATCTCTCACAGCAAGCTCTTCAAAAGGAAATATTCGTAATATTTGAGCTTGCACAAAAAGTTTACAATAGGTGTGCTTCACGGGGAGGTAAGGGTCTGAGGGGGTTTTGAAACCCTCTCGCCCCGGAACACAGCGGCACGGCTAGCCTGTTGCGTCCCGGACAGAGCTGTACGGACAGACTAAGTTATAACTTAATTTTAACTTGGTGTACTTTAACAAGTTTGTACTGAGATTTGTTTGGCATAGTTAGGGGGAATTTTATCAAAGTTCTATGCATCGTGTAAGTTTTTATTTAAAAAACTATCAGACGTCAATTTTTCACTAAATTCTTCTCTCCCTTAGTGATTTATTGAGTACAGATGAATGCGTGCTTACTTGAGGTAAGTAAGGGCTGATTTTTCAAAAGTCTAATAACTTTTATGTGAACAAGAAATAAATGACAGTTTGACATAATTATTTTTCATACAGAAAATCTTTTACTATTATACTCCCGTTAAATGTAACTAATGGTTCTAATTAAATAATTGACTAATTTTTGCACTTACTATTTAAGTAATTTAAAATTTCACCAAGTAAACAATAACATTTCTTCGTCAGACAGCCTATTTAAATTTCTATACAATATACGGTATTATCCCAAAGATAAAAGAAAAAACTTTTCACTTACCTTACAACCAAAGTAACATGAGCGCCGGAAAATCAAAGACTACAATATTCATTTAAAAAGACGTTTTCCTTTTATCCTGTAAGATAATTTAAAAGCCCTCATGACGGGTGCTTCATTATATCAAAAAAAGAAGCGCAGACTTGCTATTGTTTCCTGAGTTTGCCTATACGTCAAACATGTTAATGTGG
Source organism: Hoplodrina ambigua (assembly GCA_949774945.1). Taxonomy (NCBI): domain Eukaryota; kingdom Metazoa; phylum Arthropoda; class Insecta; order Lepidoptera; family Noctuidae; genus Hoplodrina; species Hoplodrina ambigua. The sequence continues at coordinate 11,273,561 of OX458977.1, forward strand.
ATGACCGCATCCAACCACTATGCTTTGAAGCCGTTCTGTTGGACAAAAAGCAGACAGCGCGTGAACGTCTGACCACAATGCGCCGAGCGCAAATCAATCCGATCAACTGGAAACCGATTGGGTAAACACTAACTTTGATTGAGTGCCGACGTAGAATTGGTGTATTTTTTAGATTGGGATTTTCGGTGAGTGATACCTGGTGTATTTTTAGTCTTATGGCAAACAGACAGGCTGTCTGCTCGATGTAAGTTCACCGCTATCTATAGGCATCAGCCATACCTACCAGAGACCTTGTAAATGCGATGCTATTCCAGAAACGAAGTTTAAGGTCTCATGTGCCTGTTTTTAAACCGACACCTGTATAATAAATAACACTGATTGATTTTCTAAGTAATTCTTCCCCGGTCGTGCTCTTTCATGAAGAGCTCTACTATTACAGACAGGTGTGAATAGATGTAATAAGAAACTACCTGTCTTTCTTCGATAAAGATACGTCGTACATAAAATACGTATAAACGTAATACTGCTTAAATCCAAATATTCTTTTGTTTCTATGCCAGTATGCGTCTTCAAGAAACACTAGGTAACCTTAGTTTGAATCTTAATGTAAAATACTGTATTTAAAATTAATTTGCGAGTTCTATAAACTAATATTCAAAGGCCATTTTAATACCTACGACATCCCAAAGAGTTGCCTGCTATGGAAATAAACTTATAACTAAGAAGTTTCATAAAGTATTTTATTAACACTATAAATTAAAGCATAGTCTTTCAAATGCCAAAATGAATTTGCCAACCGTACGCTAATATCTCACAAAAACAAGTAATACACTGCAAAGTACTGGCTTAGCACTGTGCTCACTGTGCATTCAGTTGGAAAACACGTGACTCAGATAATATCGTGCGACGGGCTGTGATGCACCCACCACCCGTCCGTATCCATGGCGTTGAGCTCAACGCATCTCGGATGCCCGGGACATAGACCACACCAAAATGCTTAGGGACAGAAGATTGGCTTTATACGCACACATATCCATATAATCCTACTTAATATTATAAACAGGAAAGTTTGTGTATGTATGTTTGTTAATCTTTCACGCAAAAAAGAACGGATTTAGATGAAATTTGGCACACATACAGATTACAGTCTGGTGTATGCATTAATAAAATATACGGTACCTATATCAACTTTGGCGCGGACGGGGTCGCGGGTAGATGCTAGCATGCTTATAATTTACGTACAAAGAATGCAAGCGTTCGTTAGAGACCGCCGTTTGTCGCGTCAACCGTACTTCCATCTCCACATTTTTGACATAGCGCCTTTTCATACAATAAAACTTTCCCCTTTTCAATCTTTAAGACTGGTTCCACCAGACATGTGGGACGATGCATAGCGAGGGGTAAGTGAGAAATCAACTAATTACAGAGCGTGCTTAACTCAAGTTATGAAATTTTTCGACAATTTTCGGGAATTCCTCGTCATTCTGCCTCGTTGATCTACTGGTCGCAAAGCGTGACTGGTGAGCATGAGGCCTTGGGTTCGATTCCCAGGTCGGGCAAAATGTTATTTTTCCTTTAGTAATTTCTCAGTAACAGTCTCGGAGTCTGAATTTGTGGCAGTTGATGGCAATAGGCTCACCCCCTATCACATGGGACTTAAACATAACTGGCGAAAAGTGGGTGTACTAATGGGTACCTACACTTCTGTCTAAGCCTTTGGGTATAAGAAGCGTGATGATATATTATGTCCTCGTTATCCAATCAACAATCTTTTCTTATCTCTCGTCTCTTATATAAATAACTTATTGTGTAAATCTGATTTCGTACCTTCGATGAGTCATGCCTATCCATTCATCTCCGACCTTCATACAGGGGGTGACGTTTATTTTAGTAGCCCTTATTTAAGACGTGAAAGTAGATTATACTCATTAATGAAAATAACTTTTTATATGAGACCCACCTGGTTTTTTTTTTAAAGAACAGCCACGAAAGATGAGACGTGACACACCACACAAACTTAATTATTTCGAAATATATATTATAATATTGCTAAGAATTTCAATCTAAATGTCATCGAAAAAATCCCTGAATAGATACACAAATTTAGATAACTATTTCGTACATCCATAAATCCATACCTGCGCAAGCTCCCCATTACTGACGCTTGTCAAGTCTCATCTTTCGTGACGCGTATTGTACCTACATACATTTTAATCTTGTTGTCCCACTGAAACACTGCGAGTGATATCAAGGTCAGCCTGTATTAGTATCGATAAGTAATAAGTAAAGTCGTTATTCGTGGAGATAAACTACTATAACTTTATCGTTTGAAAGATTTGTTGCTCGACTAGCGGCGTCATTAATTACTCATTATTATTAGTATGGCGCTGCACTGACATACCCTATGAAAATGACACATGGGTTGTCTTGTGCGGTCGGTTAGTTATGATTAGTTGACCAACAAATCTGCGGGCCTGCTACTGAAGACGAGCACTTACAACTAATTACAAACTTTTTCATATAGATATGACTACGCACATTGAAATAATAGGGCGCGAAGTGTTATAGTTGTTTATCTCTACTTAAAGTGTTAAGCGCCTATGTGTGCGTGCACATTACTTACGCTAGTTACATGGAGTTGGCCTTCTGAACTCTGCATCACGATGCACCCCCCTTCCCCCGCCCCGCCCCCCCGCTCGTACCCACAGCAACGCATCCCGGGCGCCCGGGACCTCGACTGCGCTCTTATTTTGCTAAATTAATTTGAATCTACCTGACGGACGACGGGTCGTATCGATTATGCAGGGAATGTGAATGATGTTTCGTGTTTTCTGATGCCTGTTCATCGCAGACGTCTGCATATTGTGTGGTGCACCAGTTGTTTTGGCATTTAATTAATGAAAAGGGGTGGAAAGTTTTGTTTTCAATTAAGTAGATAGGAACGTGGATGTGGTTAGTTGTTATATTTTTAGATTGTAGGTATTGTGATACTTGTTATTGTAGATATTTACCATGTCAGAGGCCCTTGAGGCGGTTTAGAAACTCTGATACTAGGGTGTGTGGGGTCGTGAGACCTTACTGCCCACACGATAAAGAAGAATTGTAGATATTGTAATACGCGTGACTGAATCCATACTTCGAGTCGCACTTGGCTCATTTCAGGTGTATGAGGTCACTGTTGGGATCTTATTGAGTGGACTGTAGATATATCTTTATGGTTTTCGTTGGTCTCGGTGGGAGGGCGTGTGGCGACTTGAAATGGAAACTCGTAATTTCTCAAAATAATATGTTGTAGGACAAACAAATCGCGTAGTAGTAAGAAATCTTGATTCTTTAAGACAACATCAATGTTGCAAGTATATAAAAAATAATAAACTTAATAACTTTGTTGGTGTTGCCGACAGTCACCATCCTTTTTGAGAGCTGAATCCGCGTCAACTTGAGCAAGCGTGGTCATCAATGCTGACACCTTTTTTTGTATATAAAAACAACTGCCGACAAACTGACATGCAGTGTAGTAAAATGTAACTATGTGAATGAGTAACTGGATATGATTTGTGCAGATTTTGAATAAATAACAAAAAATGAATAAATATTACGAGGCCTTTGCACTGCAGTGGGACAATAGCAGACTGGTATTTATTATTTACTATAACTAATTAGTAATTTAATTAAACTACATAATATAAAAATAACATCACGCCTGTAATCCCCGACGGGTTAGGCAGAGGTGTACCCATTAGTGCACCTACATTTCGCCAGTTTTGTTTAAGTAAGTAATAGTGAGCGAGCCTATTGCAATCAACCGGGCACAAATCCAGACTCCGAGGCTGCTACTGAGAAATTCCTGATGGAAAAACTCAATAACACTTTGCCCGATCTGGAAATCGAACCCAAGACCACTAGATGCAGTATTAAACTAATATCGTCTATTTGTGGCAACAAACAAAGGATAGGTGTTACAAATTAAGGTGTTAATATTTATACTGTAAGGGTACAAAATGACAGCAAGGGCATTGGACAATAGCGAGTACTTTGTAGGGTGGGTAATGGACGTCTATCACTCGAAAGCTTTTAACATTTTCTTTGTTGTTCTGATAAAGGTTCTGACGATATTGTTTTGAGAAAATTTGATAAGTATTTGTAATATTCGGAGACTAGTATTTTGTTTTTTCTTATTATTAGCTTGTTCTGTCACTCTCCTTGGGCGAAGGACTTACTCCAGACCTTCCATCTTTAACGCTCGTGAACGGGTGCTGTCAGTTGGGATTGGTCATCTCTTAACCGCTATGGCTTACATCTTTAATTTATATTTAACTTCAGTTTTATATTCACCTTCATTGTGTTCACATGTAGAATCAACAAGAATAATGTAACCAGGATTTTATAAAAACCTAATTTAAAAGAGTGCCGTTTAGTTTCTTGCTCGTTCTTCTCCATAGAGGCCTACCTCCATTTTGGAACGCGCAACTAGCTTCAATTTTCGGACTAACTGACAGACTCCTTGACAATTCAAAAGTGCCTGTAAACGGTCTAATTGAAATAAATGTTTTTGACTTTGACTTTGACTAACGATTTCGTGCTTCATCTTGCTTTCTGCCTTATTTGTTAAATTCGCACCTGTTTCCCAATTTGTAGTATACAGTTAAACGTAACAGGCGGAATGACATGCTACGTGGGCGTACAGCCAAAACAGCTTTAATGTGGAAGAGCATATTCTGTATAGCTCCGCAAGTTTTTAACAAAATTCCAAAGCAAATCAAACAGTTCTATTTAAATGCGTTTGAAAAGGAACATAAAGAATTGCTATTGAAAAAAATGTTATGATAATTTAAACGACTTTTTGAATGATACTTTGATATCCTAATTCAATTGTAATCTCTCATATTTTTATTTATAGTTTGACATTGAATATTATTTTGATATTATCCTGGATTATTTTGTTACTGACATGCTATATTAATTTGGAATTACTAATAAAATACTAACCTAATTTTTGTTATTTTCTTGTGTACATAATATTTGGGCGCCTCAGGTGGCAGAATGTGATGAGACTATGCACTTGTTTAATCGTTTATTGCGGACTGACGGATGCGGCCGGCGCATTATCGGTAGGTAATGCGCCGGCCGCATCCGTCAGTAGTATCCATCCGTCGTAGGGAGGTATCCCTAACACATATTTATCCATATCATTCCATCCTTAGACCAATTTTTGTAATCAAGATTGAGCATAATATTAATATCTAGTGCCTGTAATATGATGTTGAGATGTATAAAGATTTATGATTTTTGTTGTACTGAATCTACTGTTTCGGTTTGAATGGTACCTACGGATGTCGATGTAAAACTTTTCTTTACAATTTTTTCCTGTAACCTGAGTACGTTTTTAAATCAACATACACCAACAGCCAGATCTCGGAACAACTATCTTTAGGCCATACAAATATTTGTGCCGTGCAGAAATCGAACCGGCGATACGCAGCGCTGTAGTCAGTCGCTTAGCCGCTGCGCCAACCGTGTCGTCACAAATGACTTTTTAACTTGGTCTCTGGTATGGCAACGCATATAAAAGGCCTCTAGTATTGCAGTTGTCTATAGGTAGCGTTGACCACTTATCATTTGAAGGGTCGTCGGCTTGCTAGTCATAAAAAATCGATTCCGCGACACACCGCACAACAGTAAAACAAGCCATTCGGTATACAGACAGTTAACTTGCAACAATCCATACTAATTTTATAAATGCGAAGGTGTGTCTGTCTGTCTGTCTGTCTGTTACCTCTTAACGCTTAAACCGCTGAATCGATTTTGATGAAATTTGGCATGGAGTTAGTTTAAGATCCGAGGAAGGACATGGGATGGTTTTTATCTCGGAAATTACCCACTAAGGCGGTGAAAAGGGGGGTGGAAGTTTGTATGCATGTATGATATAAACAAATTCCACGCGGACGTAGTCGGGGGTAAAAGCTAGTTGTGTCTATATGTTTCACTATAAATAGGTTTCAAAATTAGGCACCACAAACTAAAAAAGTAAACACAAAATAATAATAATTGGCTAAGTAGCAGAAATATAATTAATTTATTATTGTCTGTAAACCAATTAGCTTGTTCGACTGTACTTACGTAGGTGTATATCGTTCGACGGGTCTGTGTGTAGTGATTGTATTGAATTGAGAAGTGAGTGAGTCAGGAAGGGTGTAAATATGATTGGTGAGTGTTTCATTTTGTGTTGCGAGGTATGGATCTAAGGCACTTTGCACAATCATGGAGCAACTAAAGTTGACGCAACTATCAACACTTTAAAAGTTTTCTGTAAAAAGTTTATAGTTGCTATAACGTTTAAGGTTGCCGCAACTTTATGGCAATCTGTGTGCTACTTACATTAGGTATTCAAAGTCAAAGTCAAATCATTTATTTCAATTAGGCCACTATAAGGCACTCTTGATGTCAGTCATATTATTATGTCAGTATTGAGCGACACTGGCATTGCCGGGCACAGGAACAGGGAGGGAGGGTGTGAAATCACCCGACGCGTTGCGATTGACGGTTGAGGAAACCAGCAACTTTAAAAGCCGGTATAATAATTAACAGTTGCTAGTTGCGGTAATTAGGATCTAACTTAGTTATTGATTACAGCAAGTGAAAACTGTTAACGATCACCGGAACTCGAAACTCGAGTTGCTATGTGTGCGCGTCCAATTGAAATAAGTATGTAAAATTATGTAAACAGCTAGTTGCCAGTTGCCAGTTGCTGCATTAGTTGCTCTATGTTCAAAGGGCCTTAGGGTAACAGCTATAGAGGAAGATTAGGGCTTCAGTCTTATTTGATTAATTTTTCCAATAAGTATTATATAAAAAAGACATCAATAATTTGCATTTCGAAGCGTGCATTTTAGGCGCTCAAGGGTCTAAGCAGAACTTGTTTAAATTGTTTGGTAATTTCAGTTGAGTGTGTCAGTCAGACAGTCGCCCTTACCATTTGCATAGTAGGTTCTTTTATCTATGGTTCATAATATATCTATAATTGGTATGATAAGTATGCGTTATTTGAGGAAGCAGAAATTGATTTCTGCGGCCGCCGAAACGCGCGCCGTGTGTTGTCGCCGCGCCGCGGGTGCCCGCTAGCTATATCGTCGTCACCCGGCGGCTGTCTCGTCCCTGGAGGATGTCTCGTCGCCCGGCGCTCGCATTTTGGCCTTGCTACTTTTATATAGGTAATACTTATATTTTTAATAGAAACGGCTGAGTACGCAATAGATATTGGTGCCGATTGTTCACAAACTAAACTAAATTTAGAGAATTGACATCTCTTACTAACATACAGCGAAAGAAAAGGACGGTGACATTAAAGAACTAAGTTAGAGATGGCAAATTAATTTTGCCTTGAACTTTTCCGTGTTTTTAATCCACACGTTTTAAGATGTCAACTATAACTGTATGGATGTGTCAGATTGACTAAATTTGACAGCTCTTATTTATATTAGTCTCTTTCTTGTTTTATAGGACAGAAAAAGATAAAAATAGTCTAATTTTAGTATAGTTTGTGAACAAGGGAATCAGCACCATTGTAGTGCACTAGTAAGGTGTACTCCCTCTCTGTCACTCTCATAATTCGATTGAACGGCAAATCCACAAGGAGAGAACAAACACAGGACCAAAGGCTTTACGTGCTTTCCGACGAAGGTGACTCCTGCTAAGAGAAAATCGAACCCAGTAACCCACGCTTAGCAGCGCACTTGCGACCAACGAGGCAGTTGGTATACTACAGATGATGACAGTGATTTGGTGTTGATAAAGGACGAGTATTAACGATATCCATCACAATTTTCACACGTAGTTTCTCATTTGAATGACCTCAAAGACCACGAGTCGAACGGGTCCGATTCTTGAAAATCTAAAAATCATTTGCAGGGCAGTGTAAGCGCAGAGCAAGTCTAGTAGTCAGTAATAGGTACACATGGTTCTAAGTCGCATATTAGTATTCGCTTTTATCGCATCTCGCCGCTTAGTCGCCGTGCGAACGCAATGGCTGTTACTACAAAAATTTTGCTCAATCTGTGTCTGATGTCAGTATAGTTCCATACAACTTTACTTCATCCTCCATTTTATATGGTGTTGTATTGCTGTGAAGGTTGTATGACAAAGCAACCTGGCTGGAAAGTTTAACTTTATTCAAACACTCCGCCGAATTCCAGAAGGGATTCGAATTTCAAAATAATAGGCGCTTGTTTTGTTTTTTTTATAATAGGCAGTTGTTTGCCCTGACTCAGAATGTGAGCTACGCTATTTTAAAGATAATATTTTTTTCAATATTTAAGAAAAGTCGGGTTTTCCATTCAAATTTGGAACCCCACACACAGTCAGCCAGGTACCTCGGTTATTGTGACCACAGTACTTACATAGTAAGGGTTAAGTGTAACAAATAAAACAAAAAAATTGAGGACACCTATTTTTTTGTTTATTTTATGGTTTTTATATTTTTTTTTTAGTTTTTGCAGTTTTTTATTTTTTTTGGTTTCTTAAAACTACGGATACATGTGTTAATATGTAGTTTAAAATTACATAAGGACTATATTATAACTAAACTATTACAATTTTAAATAACTACAGTATGTACAGAAGAGTTAAGTTTAACAAAAAAGGGTGTCCAAAAAAAAATTACATAACATCTACTTTTTTGCATTTTTTATGAGATTTTATATTTTTTTTGTTTTTTTTTTGTTTTTATAAATTACAGGTACATGTGTATTATAATAATTTTAAATTACGAATACATTTTTAATATTATCTACGTTATGTTTAAATTACATAAGGACTATATTATGTCTAACGTATCACAATTTTAAATAACTACAGTTTATACAGTATGTACATAAGGGTAAGGTTTCAAATAATAAGGGTGTCCAAAATAATAATAAAAAATACATGACACCTATTTTTTTGTTTATTTTATAAGATTTTATATTTTTTTTTAGTTTTAATAATTTATATTTTTTTTGTTTTTTTTTTGACTTTACGGATACATGTGATATTATAATAATTTTAAATTACGAATACATTGCTGATATTATATATGTAAACGTTATGTTAAAATTACATAAGGACCATATTTTAACTAAACTATCACAATTTTAATTAACTGCGGTATTTTTACTTATTCGTATTTACACCTACCAGATTTCAAGAATTTTAGCCTAATCAAATCGATTTTTTTTCAGAAATAGGTGCTTATAATATGTATTTAGCGCCTAGTGTCTAGCGAGACACCTAAGAATAAGAAAAGTAGGCTTTAGACTGGGCCGGACCCAATATTCACTAGTACAATAAGAAGGATCCTTATTGTACAACAAGCCACCAGGTGAAAATCGCTAAATACTAGGCGTTAAACTATTTTTTTTTTCCTAAAATTACAGATACATATGTTATTATAAAATTTTAAATCAAGAACGGATGTACGGACTTGGCTGATTCTTTTTTTGTTGTGTTCCTAATTTTTCAGAAAGATTGTTTTTGGAAAATCAGCCGGAAATATCAGAAATTAGCACCTTTACAAAGCTGGAGCGGTTCGCTAGTTGTTGATATTATCTACGCGAACATTAGTTTTTTTAATTAATTATTTACACAAAGTAGTTGCTAAGAATTTTAACCTATGGAGATCAATTTTTCAACTTTAAAAGTTGATAATATAAACTATAAGTTTTGACTTATAAAGAAATACAAATAGGCCGCATACGCACTGTCACTGACTCGTTGAGCGCCTAGTACCTGGACAACACACACAGAAAGACACATACAGTGCGTATGTGGCCTTATATGTACACTTTAAAATTTTCTTAAAATTATACCCATCTAATATTTACAATCTTAAAATTGGATTAAATAACCTTAACTATTAATTGATATATTTTATAGTTGTTTTGCACCTAAATGCCTAATATTTACACACTTAAAGATTACCACTAACTATATTAAATACTAGTCTATTACGGTTGGCAACAAAAGTCGAATTACACAGCAGATTTTTTCATCTTAATTTTTGAGCCCAAAATTAAGAGAATGCAAAATAAGAATACCGGCCTATGGTAGTCCCACTGTGAAGCAACGGCCTCTTCTTATACAGAGATGGGTTGAAAAATGACCATTACGCATGCTTGGTGGATTCAGGTTTACTCACGATGTTATCCTTTACCGATGTTAGTGATGTCCAATATGAACTTAATACGGTTTTTTACCGTCATAGGATGGCAAACAAGCCGATGCCCACCTGATGTTAAGTGGTCACCGCTGCCTATCGCCTGCGTTGCCATCCCAGAGACAAAGCTGACATGTCTCGTGTGCCTGTAATTACACCGGCACCCACGCCCTTCAAGCCGGAACACAGCAAAGCCGTTTGGCGGCTGAAATAGGTGTGGTGGTAGTACTTCCCCGGGCGAGCCCCTTCACAAAGAGCTCTACTACTACTTTTACTTTTAAAATTAGCACTTGTCCTATTTCAAACCCGACCTCATGTACAAGGGGCGTACACCTTGACTACTGGGCCATTACGACAAAATAGATGTAAAATTACCTGAAATGTTAAATCACGTAATGTTTTGAGTTTATTTAAATAACATGTAGAAGTAATAGTGTTAAACTTTTGCTGCTGACCGTACAAGAGGACTAAAGCTAATGAGTACATCGTTGATATAATCCTATTTAAATGTATGTTAAAGTAATTGTATACATTTTTTGTATGTGAAATGTGGGTTTAAGACCTACATTCTTTCCAATCTTCCCCTTATTTTAAATACTATAAATTATAACACCACGCCTGTTTGCCCAAAGAACTAAGCAGGGGTAAAACTGTACGATATCCAAAATCTAAACGTTTATTGCACTTATATCCGGCCGTATAGAGTTGAAAATTGATATTCAGAGGAAACTTAACTTGGTGACAGTAAATACATCGTGAAATTTTATTGGTTGTTTTCCCGCAGTTGCTAGTTAGCTGCCTGTATAATAAATGGCTTGTTTGACTGTACAAGCGCTTATTATTGTTTTTTTTTTGTTTTTTTTTTTGGAATCTAAAATTTCAGCTTTACATTTGTGTAAAAAAAAATTCGGAAGTGTCTTCAAAACAACGATTTTTTCAATGTCAATTTTATTTAATTATTTGAAAACAATTTTTAAGTTCATTTTTTGTTTTTTACTTTTGAGGCCAAAACGTTCTGCTGCGGGAAAATAACCACTACAACTTCCGTGTATATCCGTATGTACAAACAAAGATAATAAACATTATTACCTATAATAAGATGAAGATAATTTATTTACAGCCCATTTAGAGTAAGTACTGAGAGTAATTATTTGTAAAATGGAAGGGTAAAATCTGAAGGGTTACACCACTGATGAACTAGGCCGTAGCTCGTACCTACTATAGTCTTTACGAGGTGTATTTGCGAAATTTTGCGACCTCGTCGTTTAATGGTTGAATCTTCAAAATATTTAAATTGTTAGGGATATTTAAATGACGTAATTATGTCCTGAACGTATTTTTTTTTACTGAGGACCATATTTTTATATTGGGGACCGTAACTGAGGACTATTAACAGCCATTTTGAATTTGTTAATTTTTATCAAAAACGTTATTTTCGAAATATATACCTATTCGGTTCACGGTATTTTTTGTTTTCTTGTATTAAATAAAACAAAGCATTAAGGAGTAATATATAAGGTCCCTGATTTTCAACTCAATGTTTAATTTTAAATTCGATAAATAGAGAGGTTATATAGGGTAACTGGTTATTAGTAACCGATACTTAAACACTCATTTTAACATTTTTAGGGTTCCGTACCCAAAGGGTGCCATCGGGTCCCTATTGATAAGCTTCCACTGTCCGTCCGTCTGTCAGCGGGCTGTATCTCATGAACCGTATTAGCTAGAGAGTTTAACTTTTCACAGAATGTGTATTTCTATTGCCGCTATAACTACAAATAATAAAAATAAATATGAAAGGGAAGTCCCCTTACAAGAGACCTGTTTTTTTTTTACTTGATACTATAATCTTCTCGAAATCTTTGTGAGCGAGTATCACCTCAGTAGAATATGGAGAAACAAAAATAACACACTGTCAGAAATTTAATTTAATTATATCTTTTTTATACAAACAAAACTATCCAACTTTTAACATGCATTATATTTTTACATTTAATTATCAAATGTATAAAACACGCGCGTACGTACGCCTTTACGATATCATTAAAAAAAACCTAGTGGGTCAAAAAAATATTTCTTTGTGAAAGTAGTTTGTTATCATGAGTACAGTCACGTGTTTAGGTATCGTTCACTAATAACCAGTCACTCTATATATATATATTATTATGCCCATTATAGACTCGATATATTAATTATTAATACTAGTTTTAAGAAGAATTATACCTACAGTAATTATTTTCAAATACATATTTACAATACGCTACTTATTTTTTTGGTTTTGCTTTATTTTTGCTTTTTTGTTTTTTTTTTGCTTTTTCTTTTTTTATATATGGCTACTACTTAATATTAAGCTCACTTTTTAGTCTTTACTTTTTTTTAAAAATTAATACTATACTGTATACAAAATGTCTGAACTATGTTTTATGAAGCTGATGGACGTTTTATTATAAAAATCGTTTAATTTACAGTATTAATAACTATTCGACACAATACTTATACTTTTAATATATTACAGCTACTTGATGTGGATGAAATCAACTATGCCCATTATTTACTCAATAATATTCAACTGTTTATACTGGTCCTGAGAAGAATTATAGTCATAATTACACCTATTTAATACTAAGCTCATACTTTTAATATATTACAGCTACATGATGTGGATGATACTACCTATGCCCATTATTTACTCAATATTATAATTATTTATAATGGCCCTGAGAAGAATTATAGTCATAATAATACCTGTATAATTCTGAGCTCATACTTTTAATATAATTACAGCTACTTGATGTGGATGAAATTAACTGTGCCTATTATTTACTCAATATTATAATTATTTATACTGGTCCTGAGAAGAATTATAGTCATAATAATACCTGTTTAATTCTGAGCTCATACTTTTAATATAATTACAGCTACTTGATGTGGATGAAATCAACTGTGCCTATTATTTACTCAATATTACAATTATTTATATTGGTCCTGAAAAGAATTATAGTCATAATAATACCTGTTTAATACTGAGCTCATACTTTTAATATAATTACAGCTACTTGATGTGGATGAAATCAACTGTGCCCATTATTTACTCAATATTACAATTACTTATATTGGTCCTGAGAAGAATTATAGTCATAATAATACCTGTTTAATACTGAGCTCATACTTTAATATTACAGCTACTTGATGTGGATGAAATCAACTGTGGCCATTGTTTATTCAAAATTATAACTACTAATATTGGTCATGAGAAGAATTATAGTCATAATTATACCTATTTAATACTGCTCATACTTTTAATATATTACAGCTACTTGATGTGGATAATACTACCTATGCCCATTATTTACTCAATATTTTAACTATTTATACTGGTCCTGAGAACACTTATAGTCATTCTTATCAAATACCTATTGAATACTACTTGGGGACATGACTATTGTTCACTTAATATTACTTTTTTCGTTTTTTTATATTTTTTTTATTACTTTTTTATATATATGTTTTTTTACTTTTTTTTAAATATATTTTTTTTCTTTTTTCTTTTTTTTTTGTTCTGGAAATATTTACGTAGGTTTACTTATACTTTTAATATATTACAACTACTTGAAGCCTAGAGTAAAGCTCATTATTTACTTAAGATTTTAATTATTAATACTAGTTCTACGAATACCTGTAGTCATTATTATTAAATACCTATTTATTTACACTACTTATATTTTTACTGTAATAGCTACTTCCTGTGAACCGTTTTGGCATCTCTCCTTTCCTCAGTTATAATATCTAATTGAATATTAGATACTAGAAGGATACAACAAAAGAAAAATAGTTATCAATGAATATAAAATGGAGCTCGATTTTATAAAAGATAATTATGATTTAACGATGTCTAATGGACCTCCGACCTCCACATTCAAACAAAATATTACTTGTTTTTTATATGAAAGAAAAGAATGCGTCTAAATATAGAAAACACAAGGTACTTAATGCAAAACAATTTGTTATGTTACTTTTGATTTCAGAAAAATATTTTTTAATGATGTTAAAAATCATAATGGCGATTTAAAAATAAACTACCCATGTTTTATACTATGAATGTAGGTACAGTCAACAAAACAGATAAGTAGCTAGGGTTGTATGATATGCTTGACTTTTTTTTTAGAAGGTAATGGACGGCTTACTATATTTTTTTTGTTTAAATAGCTATTCGACACAGTACTTCTTAATATTTTAATATATTACAACTACGTAATCAGAAGATTAAAGCTCATTATTTTATCTCAATATTTTAATTATTAAGTCTACTTATATTTTAATATTTACAGGCTACTAGTTGTGAAGCGTTTTGGCCTTTTTTTCCTAACTAATGTAATAATATCTTATTAAATATTAGATATTATAAGGCTTCTAATAATGTACCATTCACAGAAAGAAAAATAGTATTCGATTAAAATATATTGGAGCACAATTTCTTAAAGATATTTACAAAAATAACTATGTAATTTATCTCGGAGCACAATTTTATATATATTTTAACAAAAAACAGTGACTGCTTGATTTTGCTTTTCTTTTGTATGGAATAAAGTCATAATAAGACTATACGGAAATTAATGTATTAAGATTATGTTATTTTTCGTTTATTTTTTTAATTACAAAGTTAACGTAATTCTTTAATAATGCATAAAAATAATTTATTACACTTTGCGGCCAAAATCAAACTGTCTGAACTATGTTTTATACTATGAATAAGAATAGGTACAGTCAACAAAACAGATAAATAACTAAGGTCGCCAGATATAGTCGAAATTTTCTTAAAAAAAACCGATGAACTGAAATTAAAATTTTGTTTTTATAAATAGAAAGAAACAGTATGTCATTTGAAACGCACTAGTACAATTTAAATATTTCACAATAATTCAACAAGTACCAAAGATGATGAATTTAATAGAATTTTTTAAGGATTTTAATTTTGGAACACAAGATGGTTTTTTTTTTAAGTGAAAACTTCTTTAGCGGCGTTGAGCACTTTTTCTGTAATGGGTATAAAATCTTAAACTCGCGTCAGGACACGTGACCTGATCGAAAAAGCGTAAGACGGATGGAGAGTAGACAGCTATCCCCTCTCTACGGCGCGGCGAAAATGTATGCCTGGGCCTACTGTTTCGTTTAGGCAGCGCAGGGCGCTTGCGCGAATGTTCGTGTATAACTTTTTAATGTAAAATAATTGTAATAGTTTTAAAGTGTTAAATTTTTAATGTAATATAAATTGTCATGTTTGTGTACGATAGCGCAATAAATGAATATTGTATTCTACCACATAAATGATAGTACTTTTATACTGATAAAGCAATTGGTGCAAAATTATTCCCTAACCATTCCAAAATATCAAACATGCTCAACGTTAATAATCAAGTTTTCACTTCTGCCGGCACTCCCGGAATGCAACCCGTCTTTTTTTTATAGGTACATTACTAGTGACAGCCTTCGACTACATTCCTAAATATTAAGTTACTAACTACTAATACGCTACCTAATACCTATATTAGAGTAAACCTAACTAGTAAATTCGTTCCAGAGGCTCTAACTTTATTTAGTAACAGGCAATATTTTTAATGATTAATTGATAATACTAATTATATTACATGATAATACCTAATATTACCTAGTATTACCTAATATTACCTAGTATTACTTAATATTACCTAATAAATACCTAATATTTATTATCTTTGGGCTACGCGCCGCAAAAGAATTAAGCAGAAGCAATGTTACAAGCACTACAAGTTCCCTGTATGAATATTGACGTACCAATTTGGCCAGCGTAGGTATACGTTTATGTACAACCGCAGACAATGGCCATACACCACTTTTGACCCTTACGCCCTTAGTAATAAGGTTGAAAAGTGGTCGACCTCGAATATCCTCGGTTGTTCATCGATACCTCGCGAGTATTAAATCTACTTACAACTTCCTACAATTACCTTATTTTTAATACGAAATATGACTGTTTATACATATAATATATATAAACAGTCAGTTTTATGCCTATATAAGGTACATACAGTAGCTCGCGTAATACATAGTAAGGGGTTATAGGGGTAACTAATTTTAGTTATAACACTTAAAACTGGTTATTGTACAAAAACATTTTGAAAAGTCCGACCAGAAGATTCCTAGGGGGCCTACCGCCACCTCTTAAAACAGTACCATTTTATATTACTTTGTAATTGCTGTTGTTGGATTTTGAACTCTCGGTGCTGAACCGAGCGTTGAAAATCAAACAGCGGGCAAGGCAAAGCAATATGAAAATAATACTGTTTTAAGAGATGGGGGTAGGTCCCCAGTTAGGGACCAAAAAAGGAAAAAGATCGTAATGATGCGAGGAATATGTAACTCTAGTTATTATTGTGTTCAATAAGCTTAATGAAATTGTTTAAAAAGGATATGGGCGCTAACATCTACATAGTTAATTACATATCTGTCAATAAAAAAAATAGTTCCAAAGGATTATTTTTTTTAATTATTTCACCAGTTTCTGAATTAATTTCGAAAATAAACGAGATAAAAGTTTCACAAAATAAACTATTTATATCTTTGGGAAAAAGGAAAGTGCACTTGATATCTTAAATTATGCAGTTAATCGATTATTTAACACTAGTTTTATAATAGAATAATTACACTCAACGTCAAAAAAATCTGACGTTCCAAAATATGTTGCTTAGTGTCAAATACAAATCATTTGTTTTAAAACGCGCTTAACGCGTTTAACGCGCGCTTTTGGAAGGAGCAAAAGCCCCTTCCAAAAGGGCAAAAGACGTGACAGGTGGCCAGTCTTTTAGGTACAATTCCAGTTGACGGCGATGCGGATGAATTTTTTGATGCCATTTAATTTTAGTTTCATTTTTTTATTTCTGTTTGTTTTTTTTATAGTTACGCCTGTAAAAGCCTTAAATAAATCAACTATCTATCTTTTCAAAGAAGAAACATGGGTCGGTTATAATAATACTACCGATCTCAAATAATAATACCAGCCTTTTACTAACCGTTCTGTTGCAGGACAATGGCCTCTTCTCATGAAGAGAAGACACGATTGAACACCGCTTGCTCAAGGCATTTTATAATAATAATAATTCCAAGTTCTTCAAGATGTTTTCCATCACTGATATCAGTCATGTTTAAGATAAACTAAAAAAATACATAATAAATAAATAATCTATCTTTCAAAAGGTAATTTAGTATGAAAAATTATAGGGAAGAAATAATAATACTATTAATCTCAAATAATAATACTAGCCTTTTACTAACCGTTCTACTGCAGGACAATGGCCTCTTCTCATGAAGAGAAGACACGATTGAACACCGCTTGCTCAAGGCATTTTATAATAATAATAATTCCAAGTTCTTCAAGATGTTTTCCATCACTGATATCAGTCATGTTTAAGATAAACTAAAAAAATACACAATAAATAAATAATCTATCTTTCAAAAGGTAATTTAGTATGAAAAATTATAGGGAAGAAATAATAATACTATTAATCTCAAATAATAATACTAGCCTTTTACTAACCGTTCTACTGCAGGACAATGGCCTCTTCTCATGAAGAGAAGACACGATTGAACACCGCTTGCTCAAGGCAACTAATAATAATAATAATTCCAGGTCCTTCAAGATGTTTTACATCACTGATATCAGTCATGTTCAAGATAAACTTAAAAAATACAAAATTAATAAATAAATTATGTACCTTTCAAAAGGTAAGAAATAATAATACTACTAATCTCAAATAATAATACCAGCCTTTTACTAACCGTTCTACTGCAGGACAATGGCCTCTTCTCATGAAGAGAAGACACGATTGAACACCGCTTGCTCAAGGCAACTTATAATAATAATAATTCCAAGTTCTTTACGATGTTTTACATCACTGATATAAGTCATGTTTAAGATAAACTTAAAAAATATATAAGAAATAAAAGTTACGTAGTCATTAAATTAACTTGAAATAAACTTTCATTTAATTTAACAAACAATAATGGTCTCTCATAAAAGCGACGCTAAAAATAAATTCCTATTCCTATGCCCACCTTTCCCATCGGTAAAAGAGGTATTATTAAATGTAGATTTTGAGGCATTTAAAAAAATAATTTTGTAAATTAATCTTTTTGAGAATTAGAGTTAAAAATATTTATTTTTCAATTCTCATTTAATCCGTATTATTTTTGGTGCCTAAACTAAATAAAAATTTTGTTTGACGATATTTTATTTAATAACTCATTAAGGGTTACATAGTCATTAAATTAACTTGAAATAAACTTTCATTTAATATAAGAAACAATAATGGTCTCTCGTAAAAGCGACGCTAAAATAAATTATTCCTATGCCCACTTTTCCTATCGGTAAAAGACGTAATAAGTATTTTTAAATGTAGATTTTGAGGCATTTAACAAAATAATTTTGTTAATATGTGATTTAATTAATCTTTCTTTAAAGAAAAAACATTCTCAGCTATTCTTTTTTTGTATACTGGTGCCTTAACAAATAAAAATAATGATTGACAATATTATATTTTATAGCTTTTATTTTTACATAAATAATAGTTTGCAACAAAAAAAAATTCAAAGATATTCTTGAATCAAAACATGCGATTTTTATGACGTTGAGTGTATTTACTATACCTACCTACCTACACTATTTTTATATGTACAACTGGTAGCTAAGCATATAAGATCGTATGACGTATGACTTCCAATACTGACCACTAATTTAATTTTTAGTGTTTAATATTGGAATTGGCAAAACTTATATCGAATGACTGGTAATTAGTTACCGAATCTTAAACACATGATAACAAATAACTTTCCTAAAGAAGCAGTTTTAACCCCCGACGCAAAAACGATGGTGTTTTATAAGTTTTATGTGTCTGTGGAATCGTATCTCCCGAACTGATGAATCGAATTTGATTTAATTTTTTTGTTTGAATAAAAAAATATTTTTTTATTTTATTTTAATTTTGATTTAAAAATAGCCTTGTAAAAATGAGTTCCACCATAAAGAAGGCGCGCGTGCGCACACCTTTGCGATAACTGATGTTCGAATAAAAAATCGTTTTTTTTTTGGAAGACCTGTTTGTTATCACGTGTTTAATTATCCATCACTAATTACCAATCACTCTAAATACAGATTGATTTTTAACACACTACGTATCGTTCGGGAGTTGATAGAACTTATACGAAGTACTTACAACTTATATTAAGGAACTAACCCCGCAATATATACAATATTAACAATATATACAGATGAATAATATTGAAGTGTTATTTGTAATGTTGAGGCAACGCGCAAAAAAACTGTTTTTTAATTTTTGTTTTTGTTTCTTTTAGCATTTATTTTAGAAAAAGAATTAAAGTGCCGCAAAAAAAAAACCCCTGCGATAGCCGAAATTTACGCGAAGTTGTAGGCATATTATATATTTAGCCGGTACTGTCCCACAGCTGGGCAAAGGCCTCCATTTCTCCTTTCCAGTTCTCTAAGCATAAATTAGTATGAAAAATTTGCTATAAAAATGTTCCAGTTCACGAGCAAACTACATGAAACCGTTGTTTTTTTTTTTCACTTAACAATGTTACTCTAGTAATAAAACTATTTCGTGTTCACAAGTTCTTTCATCCCCCGAAAGATGCAAAGTAAATTAAAATATCAACCAGCATGGAATTGGAAACACTATCATGTCCGTCCGCCTGTCATACGCGATTATCTCTAAAACTTATGACGTACCTAACCGAGCACAGCAACACTTTGACGATTCTAGTTATATATATAGTACTTAAAAGTTACAAATATAAAATCCTTGAGTTTGACTATTTATACTATTTCTACTTGTATACAAACGCCTTGTTGTTCAGCATTAAATATTATACAATTTACACTTATTACATTACCTTATAGGTAATTGTATAAACTTATGAATAACCTTATTATGTATGTACAGCTACTCGGTATTATAAACTATATTGAGACCCTGAGTACCTTACTAAGTGACTAGACTAAGTGGCTTAACAGACTTATTATTTTTTAAATTTTATGCATAACAAAGGCCCAGGAAATGAAAGGCGAATGACATGTTAAATATAGAAAAAAAAGATCCCATCCCAAATTAATTAAAAATATTTAAGTATACAAGACATATATACATATAAGAAAGAAATTAAGATAATTATACTCTTATACAATAAATTGGTCAAAGGTGAATAAAAGTCAAGTAGAAATTTTTGGAATGAACGGCCAAAATTAATTAAATGGAAAGGATCCAAAAGAAAAATAACAAAGCGAAGTTAAACTCATATTTAAAAACAGAAACTATCTACCTATTTACTATTCTATATTTGTGTTATATATAAGTTGTATACCGTTACTAGATGTAAAGAATTATGACATACTATAGTCCTTATGACACATTACCTAACCGTAACAATAAGTGAGTTAAACTCATATTTTAAGATCTACCTACCTATTTTCTATTATATTTATACTTATAATAAGTTATGTACAACTACTAGATTTAAAGAATTATGGATAATAACACACATTAGGCCGTTACCTTAAAGGTAAGATTAATCTTAAATAGTTACGGTAAATTATTTTTTAATGTCCCATGCCGAAACGGACCACTCGAAGTCCGTCCGCCTGTCCCACCCGATGTTCTCCAAAATGTTTCTAACGTAATAAGTAATTTAAGAATTAAGTAACTGACCCAAACGATAACTAAGATTAATCCAAATACTAAGTGGCGCACACGCACGCGTAATGCCATGAAATCAATTCTTCTATTTTACAACGAAAAAAAATACGAATTTTGTTACAAAAATATTCATCAACCAAGCGGCACACCTGATGTTAACTGGTCTACGCTACATATGGACAATTGGAGAGGCATCGCAGGTGCGATACCATCCCAGAGACAAAGCTGACATGTCTCGTGTGCCTGTAATTACACCGGCACCCACGCCCTTCAAGCCGGAACACAGCAAAGCCGTTTGGCGGCTGAAATAGGTGTGGTGGTAGTACTTCCCCGGGCGAGCCCCTTCACAAAGAGCTCTACTACTACTTTATAACGATCTTTAGTGAGAAGTGTGGAACTAGCATCCCCCTTGAGAGGGATGCTATAAATAAACAGAATAAATGTGTTTTTTTTTCTTCAAAAATCTACTCTAGAACACATAATAAATTATCTGGTTTGTGTGCCACCAAGCATGAAAGTAATCTTACATAACCCCATCTCTTAAACCAATATTTTTATAGTATTACTTTGCCTTCCGTACGTTGGATTTTCAACGTTCGGCTCAGCGCCGAGAGGTCAAAATCCAACAACAAAAATTAAAAAGTAATATTAAAATACCATTTTTAAGAGATGGCAGTGTGCCCCCAGGTGTCTATTAAAATCGAGTACGAGTTTTAATACTAAGCCGTGGTGTAATTTTATAACCTATTCATGTGCAATCTGTAATTTCAAAATAAACACCAAAATTTATAAACGAAATTAATGTTAGACACAAGATACAACTCCGAGGGCTGCGTGTGAGCCGTTTTTTTTTTAATTGGTCATAATTTATTAATAATTTATTATTGTAAATCATTAAAAAAAGAAAAAGAATTTCCTGTTTACGCTGTTTTTAATTAGTTTAAAAAAATATATTTTTTATGTTTTTATATTGACATTAAAAATGTAGTTAATGGGTACAGTAAATTAATAAATGAAATAATTTTATCTTTCCCAATATTATAAAAACGAAAGATAATCTGTCTTTTTGTCAAATGTAGTATCTGAAAGTAAGTGTCCGATTATTTATTATCAAAGTTCTTATGCTGGTAGAAAGGCACTATTGCAGAGTGTCATACCTGACTTTCACGTGGACAAAGTCGTGGGAAGAAGCTAGTGGTGTAGTAGGTCATTATAGTAGTTAACTCGCACTCGTGTTTTAATAACCCCTGCTACGCAACTACTAATTATTTTCTAATATTTACATATTATTTGTGAAAACTATGATGTCTGTTAATACTATTAATTAGACTAAGTACATTCAAATAAATTGAAAACTTAAATTCATAAATGGCAAACAAGTTGACGCGACGGCCCATCTGATGTTAAGTGGTCACCGCTGTCTATAGACATGTGCAATACTAGAGGTATCGCAGATGCGTTGCCATTCCAGAGACAAAGCTGACATGTCTCGTGTGCCTGTAATTACACCGGCACCCACGCCCTTCAAGCCGGAACACAGCAAAGCCGTTTGGCGGCTGAAATAGGTGTGGTGGTAGTACTTCCCCGGGCGAGCCCCTTCACAAAGAGCTCTACTACTACAATATAAGGAAATGCTTGATTTCATTAGTTTTATCAATGTGCTATAACTTCTGTAGGTGAGTACCTAATGGTGAAAATATTTTTTTATATTTTTTTTACTATTTTCAAATGACGACGTGCTTCCTTAAAACGTTTTCCACATCTAAAAGTTTAAGTTTGCCCATACTTAATGCATCTCATGTCAATATTTAAACAACTACCTTCTAATTCTAAACTAAGTTAAGCACACTAGTGCTTAACAAGTAATACCACAGTAATGTTCCAAATAGCTTTCCTATCTACTTATCACCACCTAATAAACTAATGTACCTAATTTACTTACAGCATCACTATTCAGCTTTACTAATTTCTACTTATTTACCTATGACTTTAAATTCGATTTCCCTGAATTTTCCATACTTTCATGAATAATACATAATCTACAGTAATTTAGCTCTAATCAATGGCGCATTAGAATGTACATTCCCTTAAATATAAATGAATGCATGAATAATGCAGTTAGGCAAAGATGACTCAGAATTAATTTTGTTTACTAAATAAATAGGGCTCTCGACTTAGATTACATTACCCTAGAAAATTAAATTCTTGAATAATGGCGCAAGGCAAAGTTGATTTGAAATTACATGTGAATAAATAAATGCATGAATAATGGCGCTGGGCAAAGTTGACTTGCGATTATATACCCTACCTACCTATTTACACTACTACTACTTTTATTTACAAACTACTTGAAGTCAAGAATTAAATATTATACTATTTACACTTTATACATTAAATTACCTTGTAGATAAGTATAATCTTATGAATAATTTTATTATGGTACAGCTGCTCCAAGTCAAGAATAACATATTTAAATTATGTGCAATAATGGGGGAGAAATGAAATGGCAGGTGAAAATGGAAAAAAAGAATGAATAATCGTAAATTAATAAAAATAGATACACCATGTCACCTCATGCTCACTTCTCTTAAATTCAAGAGAGGGAAAATTTTACAGAAAAGGAGGTACTGATGTTCCTCCTCGCAAAGATCAAGGAGAAATTTTTGGAGTGTTCGGCCAATACTTATTAAATGGAAAGAATCCAAAAAAGCAGTGAGTTAAACTCACATTTAAGGAATCAAACCTAGCTACCTATTTACTATTATATTTATACTTTTAATAAGTTATGTACAACTACTAGATGTAAAGAATCTTTGATACCACATTTTAGGCCTTTACCTTTAAGGTAAGCTTAATCTTAAATAGTTATGATAAATTATTATAATGTCCCGTACCGAAACAGACAACTTGCAGTCCGTCCGCCTGTCATTCCCGATGTTCTCCAAAACGTTTCTAACGTTATAAGTAATTTAAGAATTTAGTAACTGACCTAAACGCTAAATAAGATTTATTGAAATAAAGTAAAGTTGCGCACACGCACACGTGCGTACAATGCATTCATTTCTTCTATTTTACAACGAAAACAAATACTGATTTTGTGACAAAAACATTCGTTATCCAAGCGGCACACCTGATGTTAACTGGTCTACCCTACATATGGACAATTGGAGAGGCATCGCAGGCGCGTTGCCATCCCAGAGACAAAGCTGACATGTCTCGTGTGCCTGTAATTACACCGGCACCCACGCCCTTCAAGCCGGAACACAGCAAAGCCGTTTGGCGGCTGAAATAGGTGTGGTGGTAGTACTTCCCCGGGCGAGCCCCTTCACAAAGAGCTCTACTACTACTTTATTACGATCTTTAGTGATGAATGTTGAACTCGCATCCCCCATAAGAGGGATACTATGAATAAAAATGTTGAATTAATGCATGAACAATGGAGTTAGGTAAATATGACTTAAGATATTTTCATATGGCGCTCGGCGAACGTGTACTTAGGCTTACATTATCCTAGAAAATTAAATTCTTGTATAATGGAGCTAGGCAAAGTTGATTTGAAATAAGATGTCAATAAATAAATGCATGAATAAAGGCCCTGGGCAAAGTTGACTGGCGATTATATACCCTACCTACCTATTTACACTACTACTACTTTTATTTACAAACTACTTGAAGTTAAGAATAACATCGAAACCCTGAGTTCCCATACTTTCTTATTATACTTAACAACTAACTTTTTTTTATATTATATGCAAAAAGGGGCGAAAAAGGAATTGGCAGGTGAAAATAAAAAAAATAATTTGATCGCAATGTAATAAAAATAGATACACCACACAAAACGTCTGGATTACTCATACAAGTTTTGGTGGAGAAACCGGAGTCATGAGGGCTGTTAAACTATATTTCTATTTGGTAAAAATCGCAATCGAATTCGGATAAAGTGAGATTGAGATGAGCTGTCATATCATGATGCTGGGAATTGACAACTCACCCAATGCTCACTTTACTCAGCAAAGGAAAATTATACCGAATAACATAGATGTTCTACTTACAAAGGTCAAGGAGAGATTTTTGGAGTGGACGGCCAATATTCATTAAATGGAGAGGAATCCAAAGAAAAGAAAAAAGAAAGAGTAAAATTCGTATCTTGAGAAAAAACCTATCAATCTATTTGCTATACCATATTTATACTTTAAATAAGTTATGTACAACTACTAGATGTAAAGAATTATAAATAGCTCACTATAGTCCATTACCTTAAAGGCAAGCTCGATCGTAAGTACTTATGGTAAATTATTTTATTGTCCCGTACCGAAATAGACAAATCGAAGTCCGCCCGCCTGTCACACCTAATGTTCTCGAAAACGTTTCTAACGTAATAAATCATTTAAGAATTTAGTTACTGACCCAAATGCTAATATTAGTTAGTTCAAATATTAGTTAGTTACTTAATTATGTACAACTACTAAATGTAAAGAATTATAAATAACTGACTGTAATATTTTAATTTCGATTTCCCTAAATTATTTATACCTACATGAATAAAATTTAATTCATGAATAATGGCGCTGGGCAAAGCGAACTAGCGATTATATACCCTACTTACCTATTTACACTATTACTACTTTTATTTACAAACTACCCTTGAAGTCGAGGTTTAAATATTATACAATTTACACTTAATTCATTACCTTGTAGGTAAGTATAATCTTATGAATAATGTTATTATGGTACAGCTACTCTAAGTTAAGAATAACACAGAGATGAGTTTACTATGCGGGCTTATGATACTTAACTAACTTATTGTAATTAAATTACATCCAACAAAGTAGAAAAAATTATGTGGCAGGTGGAAAAAGAAAAAAAATAACATTTAAACACAAATTAATAAAAATACACGGGTACATCTCTGCCTAACCCTTCGGGAATTACAGGCGTGATGTTATATGATGTTATTTATTAAATGGAGAGGATCCAAAAGAAAAAAAAATAAGTGAGTATAACGCACATTTTAAGAATAGAACTTACCAACCTATTTGCTATACTATATTTATACTTTTAATAAGTTATGTACAACTACTAGATGTAAAGAATTATGTAGGTATGACACAGTACAGTCCATTACCTTAAAGGTAAGCTCGATCTTAATTAGTTGTGGTAAATTATTTTTAATGTCCCATTCCGAACTTCGATGAACAAATCGAAGTTCGCCCGCCTGGCACACCCGATGTTCTCCAAATCGTTTCTAACGTAATAAGTAATTATAGGATTTAGTAACTGGCCTAAATGCTAAATAAGATCTATTCAACTACTAGGTGGCGCACACGCACGCGTGCGTGCAATGCATTCAATTCTTCTATTTCACAACGAAAAAAAATACTGATTTTGTTACAAAAATATTCATCATTCAAGCGGCACACCTGATGTTAACTGGTCTACGCTACATATGGACAATTGGAGAGGCATCGCAGGTGCGATACCATCCCAGAGACAAAGCTGACATGTCTCGTGTGCCTGTAATTACACCGGCACCCACGCCCTTCAAGCCGGAACACAGCAAAGCCGTTTGGCGGCTGAAATAGGTGTGGTGGTAGTACTTCCCCGGGCGAGCCCCTTCACAAAGAGCTCTACTACGACTCTATTATGATCTTTAGTGATGAATATGGAACTCGCATCCCCCATAAGAGGGATACTATTAATAAAAACGTAGAATGAATGCATAAACAATGGAGTTAGTTAAAGATGACTTAAGATATTTCCATAGCTAAATGAATAATGGCGCTCGACGAACGTGGACTTAGGTTTACAATATTCTAGAAAATTATATTCTTGAATAATGGCGCTAGGCAAAGTTGATTTGAAACTAGATGTCAATAAATAAATGGCGCTTGGCAAAGTTGACTGGCAATTATATACCCCTACTTACCTATTTACACTACTACTACTTTTATTTACAAACTACTTGAAGTCAAGAATTAAATATAATACAATTTACACTTATTACATTATCTTGTAGATAAGTAATAACATAAGAATAATTTTATTATGGTACAGCTACTCAAAGTCAAAAATAACATCGAATCCTTGAGTTTCACGTACAGAAGTATTATAGGTACCTAACTAACTAACTTAATTTTTTTTATTGTATACAAAAAGGTGCGAAAAATTAAGTGGCAGGTGAAAATAGTTTAATCGCAAATTAATAAAAATAGATCCTAGTTGAGAAACCTGTGGCACGAGGGTTGTTAAACTATTTTTTTTTTTTTATGAAAATCGCCTACGAATTCGGTTAAAGTGAGCTTGAGATGAGCTGTCATACCATGATGCTGGGAATTGACAACTCACCTAATGCTCACTTTACTTGGAAAATTATACCTAATAACATAGATCTTCTACTTGCAAAGGTCAAGGAGAATTTTTTGGAGTGGACGGCCAAAAATAATGGAACCTACCTACCTATCTACTATACTATATTTATACTTTAAATAAGTTATGTACAACTACTAAATGTAAAGAATTATATATAGCTCACTATAGTCCATTACCTTAAAGGCAAGCTCGATCGTAAGTACTTATGGTAAATTATTTTAATGTTCCGTACCGAAACAGACAACTTGCAGTCCGTCCGCCTGTCATTCCCGATGTTCTCCAAAACGTTTCTAACGTTATAAGTAATTTAAGAATTTAGTAACTGACCTAAACGCTAAATAAGATTTATTGAAATAAAGTAAAGTTGCGCACACGCACACGTGCGTGCAATGCATTCATTTCTTCTATTTTACAACGAAAACAAATACTGATTTTGTGACAAAAACATTCGTTATCCAAGCGGCACACCTGATGTTAACTGGTCTACGCTACATATGGACAATTGGAGAGGCATCGCAGGTGCGATACCATCACAGAGACAAAGCTGACATGTCTCGTGTGCCTGTAATTACACCGGCACCCACGCCCTTCAAGCCGGAACACAGCAAAGCCGTTTGGCGGCTGAAATAGGTGTGGTGGTAGTACTTCCCCGGGCGAGCCCCTTCACAAAGAGCTCTACTACTACAATATAAGGAAATGCTTGATATCAACTGAACAGTTTTTTATTTTTCATGCTAAAGTATTGAAAAGGGTACTATCAAATAGGTAAGTAATATCAGAAATATCTAATAAAAAATGTAACTTAGAAATTTTTCTTCAATATTTTAAAGTAACGACGTGTGACCTGAAAACGAACTCCACATCTAAAAACTTAAGTTTGCCCATACTGATGCATCTCAAATCAATATTTTGACATCTATCCAATTCGAAACTAAGTTAAGCACACTAGTGCAAATAGTTTACCTATAATACCTAATTTATTTACAGCATCACAATTCGGCTTTAATTTCTAATTTCTAGTTATTTACCTGCTTTAAATCCGGTTTCTCTAAATTATTCATACCTTCATGAATAATATATAATCTACAGTAATTTGACACTGATCAGTGGCGCATTAGAATGTACATTTCCCTAAATATATAAATGAATTCGTGAATAATGGAGTTCGGCAAAGATGACTTAAGATTACATTTCCATAACTAAATGACATATGGCGCTCAACAAAGTGAACTTAGGTTTACATTACCCTAGGAAATTAAATTCATGAATAATGGCGCGAGGCAAAGTTGACATTAAATTACATGTCAATAAATAAATACATGAATAATGGCGCTAGGCATAGTTGACTTAGGATTACATTTTTTTAAATGATGAAATGCATAAATGCATGGATGACATTGATAATCGACATTTTATTACCGTTTTATTCAATCATGAATCCAAAAACTACTTAAACCTTTTAAAGCTCTGAACCATTTTTTTTTTAATTTAGCAAATTATATTTTAGGCTAAAATTTAACCAAAAAAATTAGTTTTAAATATTCACCTAGTTAAAAGATTGTTAATTCTGTTGGGCACAGACTAATTTCAAAGAACCTTACTGTTTTATTACACGTTTATATTCTTATCTACAGGGGAAAAAAGGAAAGACAAAAGTGTAGGTACCTACCGTGGATTGTTTGCCGATCGCAGGTACCTATACAAAGTGTAAAATACCCATCATCAAGCTGAATTCAACGCATCTGATCTTCCTAACAAAATATTGAGCAGAAAAGAAATTGCTGGGAAGCGAATTTTCAATGTAATCTAATTTGTTATTAAAGCACTGTGACAAGAAGTAACACGCTATGGTATACACGTAAGTACAATAGCGGTAATAAGTGGAGTAGCAATCTCACAAAGCAATAGATTGACACTTTGGTTAAACTTACGACCTTCCGACGCCCTGTGCGAATTCTGAAGTGTTCGTAGATAGGTACTGTGGTAATTTATAACTCATACATACAGATGTAGGTACGGCCTGTACCGCGTGTTCACACTTAGCATGCTACTGCACTTATGACCGCTTACTGTACCAGCACCATATTCTGAGGTGTTAGATAAGCGAGTAGTATTTTGCCCGCGGCTTTATCCGCGTAGATTTCGTACTTCCCTTACAAATACTACTTAAGCATTATTTTTTTATCGATTTGCATTCGTGCCAAGTTTCAAGTTGATTTACCTTTACCCAAGAAATAAGTTTGTTTTAAAACTGTCAAACTACCATCTTTCACCCCCTAAGGGGTTGAATTTTCAATAAGCCTTTCTTAGTGCTCGCCTATATTGTAAAGAGAAGCCGAGTGCAAAGTTTTAAGTTCCTAAGTTCCAGTAGTTTCGGCTGTATGCTGATACGTCAGTCAGTCAGGTTCTCCATTTACGAGAATATATTTACACGTACGATGTTTCTTTTACTACAAGATCTCTTATTCAATTGATAATTTATCTTTTTTTTAATTTTTCTGCACTTATTGTGCGCGTGCACTTATCTATTCGTACCCATGCGGTACATACGGCATTCTAGAGACCTTTCTGTAAAGTTCTCTTTTTCAAAAGATAATTTACATTTCTGTGGTTAAATCACCAAGAGGTGATTTCATGTGTAGAGGTTATAAAACAAATGGTCAGGTTTGTGTTAGTAGTCGGCCCAAAACCATGGTCCATACATTTAGGAACTCGCGCAAGTGAACACCACACTTTTTGGAATCGTGTTTTCGCATTATTTTTGTACTAAAAGAGTGTAATAGTTTATGTGGAGTTACTGGTAGGACTGTCACACAAAATTTTGAGCATTTATCTAAATAATAAGGTAAAACGTTTTAAAAATGCTGCTGCATTTGGCGCTAAATATATATTTTAGTTGTTTCCTTTCTCCCATTAAATCAGAATGTAAAATAAAAAATCAATGAAATTGCTATCCAGAAATATACACGCTTAAATAGTTGGTACCTAACAGCGCAGTATTTAAAAATAATATCTATCTCAATTTATTGAGATCGTCTTCTTCAGAGTGAGAAAGAAGAAAAAGAAAAAAGGTTTATTTGACACAAGCTATGTGCATACAAAAATAAATATAAAAACAAAAAGGCAATTATAATTATATTGTGTGCCCCTCAGCTGCGCCAAACAGGCACAGTTCAGCATAAAATGCCAGACCACTTGTGCCTGACGCTGGTTTTCACCTGGACCTTTGTGTGTGACGTAATACGCTGCCGAGTGTCTGATCAACTACTGAAGGTTGGCTGCCAGTTTGGAAAACTTAAAACTGCGCGAGGGGGAACAGTTTAGCGGCGCTGTTGATGCCGGTTCACTCGCGTATATTGCGCAGACACGACTGTCCCTTCGGCCTACTGGCACTTCTTTCGGCCACTTTGCCCATCATTTTGAGTTGCAGTGTTATTGTTGTTATTGAGTTGTGTTATTCGAGTTGAAAAGTTTCTTACTAATCTAACCCTTCAGTATTTAGCGACACTAACAATCACACACATATCAAATTAATAAGAATTCATTATTACAAAAATTGTGGTGTTCACGTGCTTAAGGGCTAAAACATACGAATCATGTGTTCTGGCCAGCTACTAGTGCAAACTGAACCGTTTGTTTTATAACCTAAACGCATGAAATCGCTTCATTGGTGATTTAGCCACGGAAAGATAAATCACCATTTGAGGAAGAGATCTCGCAGTGAAAAATAAATTGAAATTCGCTTACAAAAACCGTTTTGCTAAAGAGTGGCCGTTTTGGACCATTCTGTATATACTTTGGAATATGGTATCTTTGCTTTAGAGCTCTAAAATCATTTCATCAATTTTCGACCTAATTTGCTGGTTTTGCGGGTGCAGGACAGCACCCAGCAGGATGCGGTCCTGCACAAAAAAATAGAACAAAATGTCGGGAAGAATAATACGTGAGTCCCAGCTTTGTGATGGGTTTTTATACACTTATTACACAAGCTTAGTTTTTTTCAGCCATAAACCTGAAAAGGAATCTTGTACAGGAGTTGTTCAATATAATGAACAACTTTTACTATAGGACCAACGATAACGTGCGAAAAAAAAAACAGCTGCTCTATACATTTTGTCGACTTATGAAAACAGAAATGTATTGAGCTGGTTATTTTAATTCCGCGATATCAATATTGATCCCGTCGTAAGATGTTAATTTTAATAAGTTGATGATCCCCTTTAGGAGGTTTATGTAAGCAAAACTAAGCTTGTCTTCACAAGAGAATGCTTCTGCGCATCCTCTGGTGGATCCCTTAGTCGCCTCTTACGACACCCACGGGAAGAGACGGGGTGGTGCTATTCTTCGCCGGCACCACACGGGACATAGTTTTGGCAAAGTTGCAGAGTTAGTGCTGGACAAAACCGAGACCAACGATTTTACTTGTGATAATAAATTACGCGGTCAACGAAAATAGATGTAAAAGTTGATACAAGTGAACAATCCGTACGTCCGTTTACGATACTTTTAGATCGAAAAAGCGAAACGTCTCGCTTTTTAAATTCCAAATACAATCTTTCTTCAAGTTGTCAAGTACGTTTCCTAATGTAAACGAAGTGTAAAGGCCATCGCTCATCGTAACAACTAGGCTTTCAGCAAACAATTCGCCATTCAAGTTAGTGCTTTAAATTGTCAGCGTTAAAATTGTTTTTATTATGACAAAAAGAAAAGGTGACGGCTCGCAGGCGGTGGGTTAACAACTAACCGTTGCCGTGTTGGAATGGTACTGTTATAGTGAACGATGACCATTACAATTGATCACAAGTACACTCTAATCTTTACCTCCAGTTGAATATGGCAATTTGCACAGACGTTCTTTGGTACCGCATGATGGCGGAGATTCTTGAGTGATGCTCTTGACGATTGTAGTTGTTGTGGTGTTGCTACAACTGTTGCAGGCAACAGTGATGTGGAAGTGTTGCAACATCGGACGGAATCATGGGTACTTACCCATCTGGTCAGCTACTTTCAGGTTGCTACTTAGCAAGTACCTGAAATACCACTAATTTTTTTATTGTGTGTCCAACTTCAAAATGCGTAACCATACAAATGATGTGGAAAAATTTAAAAACTGTTTAGAAACGTTGTACTATATAACAAATATCTAGCACATTCCTATGAAAGATGTGAATATGATGTACCAGAAATTGTAGTAATTTTGGGAACCTCTGACATAAATCAATAGAATAATAAATATCTTCAGGAAGGTTTGCTATATTGTAATCTCAATGTTATGGGCAGAAATATACCAATAAAGTCAAAGTCAAAACATTTATTTCAATTAGACCATTTACAGGCACTTTTGAATTGTCAAAGAGTCGGTCAGTTAGTCTGAAAGTTGTAGCTAGTTGCTCGTTCCAAAACGGAGGTAGGCCTCTATGGAGAAGAACGTGCAAGAAACTCCACGGCACTCTTTTAAATAAGGTTTTTACAAAATCCTGGTTACATAAACGTCAAACGAGTATACGTACCTCATCGGTAGGCAGCTGTTATCATGTTCTGTTACTGGGAAGCCAGCAATCAAGACATCGCGCGGCAGTATCTTCTCACGTTCGTCCCGGGCCGTGGCTGTTCAGGAAAAAAAAATAGCTGAGTCATCCCAATGAGCTCTATCCTATGACTATTTTTTAAATGGTGTATTTTTACCTGAAGTTTGAACTTGTAATTAAAAACGTTTAAAAGCGAATCTCTTCTCAGCAACATTCAATATCAAAAACTTGTCAAAAATGTATGTAAATTAGAGGTATGTTCTCAAATATACGAACGTGCCCCTCCCAAACCTATCTACCTTTTTTATGTCAAACTTATTAAGCAGAAGAGAAACACCTACATGATGCATATTCCTCACCTTGCAGTGATTCCGGCCATGAACGTTGCTGTCATCATATCGGTTGTAGTTACTTGAAGAGTTGGGTAATTTTGTACTCGAAGGTATTTTACAACCAATTTTTTCTTTTTTTTATATTAAAACTGTGTTAACTGGTTTTGTGTACCAGTACGTTACCTGAAAACATATTAGAATGTTAAATTATGCAACTACAAAAAATAATACAAAAGACAAGGTTCTCAAAGTCAAATCATTTATTTCAATTAGACCATTAAAAGGCACTTTTGAACGTCATTTACGAGAGAATAGAAAATTTATAATATTGAATCTAGTTGCCCATTACAAAACGTAGTTTCTGTCTCAACCTACTAACCAGTTACATAATATGGTTTGTTATTTTCTCAAAAACAACTGAACCAATTAAGACAGAATCAAGTGGCCACTTCGTATGTAAGTCTGAAGAAAACAAAAAACACATTAAGTATTTTTTTTTTTTTGCCTGTACGTACCTCATCAGTAGAGAGCTATTATATTAAGTTCTGCATCTGAGCAGCCAACATCTTCGGAAATATTGTGCCCAATATCTCGTCGAGTTTTAGGTTTAAAAAACGTAGACATCTTTTATTCTGATCGCTCATATTATTATCTTGTATCTCGCTCATATTAGTATCTTGACTTGGCTTGCAAGATTGTCGAGATGTGGGATGAGAGAACAGCGGTCAGTGTGCCGATAGTCGTGACGATCATAGCGTAATAGCCAAGAGCCTCATCCAACACCTGAGGAGGCTCTCATTGGGCAGCAGTTTTCTTTAATTTTGCATGCTCATTTTATTATTATTATTATGATTAGTCTTATACATAACGCATTATTTTCTATATAGTCGCTGCCTAGGTATACTCAAGGTTGGTGCAACCTCAACTGTTTGGTGCAGTCTGTTTAAAATTGTCTAGATCGGCTATGGTAACGCGGGCCCAGATGGAAGTCTCTCCGATGATTTGGTGTAATGGTGTGGCGCTTAACATCTTCACGAAGATTGCTTCGATTTTAATCAATTTTGTTTATAAAAGTTTTTTTTTACTTCGCGTGCTCGCATTATTATCATGGTAGGTTAAGATAATCAATTTTTGGTGGAAGTTCTCTAATCAATGAAACGTCTTCAACTTCTGTCATTTAAAAAATGTTTCTTTATTTTCTGTAGCAATATTTTAAAACCTTGACGATTTTTTTGATTGATTCCATTTCCTTTTTAATTCGAATGATCTCATAATTATATCTTAATTTTTAGTATTTCTTCGCTTATATATTATATGATGTTTCGTATCTTATGTTGAATGATTAGTTATAAAAACAATTTAACCTCTTTTACTTATTTTATCATATACTCCGATTGACTGAAGTTTAGTTAGTTAATTAGAGTAAGTTATTTAGATTAACATATAAGGTTTTTCCACCGTTCATTTATAAAAATACAAAATCGTAGCTGTGCACCTCAGTCCCGTGATCCCATCTTTGTATTAAAGCACAGGGCAGGCGTAATGCACACTTATAATTACATTACGCAAGGTTAAAAATCGCACTTCAGCTTGTGTCAAATATTGACCGGCTACCGTTTAAAAATTGTGTGCAGGGCTGTTGTGTTTCTTGCATTGACGCTTGAGGGCAAACTGCTTGCATTTGGGCCATCGGATTATAATTATTGAAATTGTAAGCGCTGTGACTTGAGTTGGGCATAACTGGGCGTGTCCAATCGTGTTGCTGTGGGTGCATTGGGCTATAACCCGGCGTCGCCGACAATGTTTGCGTTATAGGAATCGACATATTAGTATTACCCATGGGGTATACATAACCTCCGCAAGTATTGTTGTAGTTGATGGTAGAAACCATATTAGATCCACCATATTGCGACCTGTTTTGGCCGTATTGATTTTGATTATATTGATTGTAGGATGGCACGTTGTTGTTGGTACTCTGGCGGGACGGACGAGTCCTTGGTTGGCCGTGGTGAGATCTTTGGCCTTTTTGATAAGAAGCTTGCGTATGTTTATGTCGATATCTGAAAACATTTTCATTTTATTTTATCCAATTTAAAAAAAGGACTCGTAGTTGAAATCAATTAATTGGGTACTTCACCAATCAATTGATATAATTTTTATAAGCTTTCAAAACGCGAGTCCCCTTTAGATTTTGTATGGCAATAGGAAACTGTGACGTCGCCCAACCTAATTAATTAACTATTTATTAATTAAATAGCCAAACAATAAAAATAATACTGTTTATTGATAATTTATCGAATTTCCAGGGTAAAGTGCCTTTTGTGTATTTGATGTTAGAATTTACGAATTTTCATTTTAATAGCACCTACTCAAATATAAATATGTTACATTTATCGAGATCAATACAGATGTGGGTAATTTGAAAGTCATTGGCATAGTATACAAATTTTACTTGAAATAAATAGGTCTTTTTCCGAACTTGGCGTTTGTTTGCTGTGTCCCCACTACTTGACAACCAGTGGAATCGTGGGACGGATGACACTAATGAAACTTATACTCACCTCATAGGAAGTGTGGTTGTATTTTGCGAACAATCGGCATACACCATATTATTGCTAGGATTAACAACAACAGTGCTAGTGTATTGCACTATCTGGTGAGGCATAGCCGGCACAGGAGTTTGAGCAGGCATAGCAAGCTGAGCAGGCTGAGGAGGCAAAGCAGGCTCAGCCGGCTCTTCAATCTTCTTTAAATCGTTCATGAGTTTCTCTTTATATCGAGTACTCGCCTCCATTAACAGTGCTAACTGCTCCTTGCTAATGGTCCTTGTAGCCGGGATCTCGTTAACGAATATCACCTCTTCGTCAAGCGATTCGTCCAAATAATTTTGAAATCGATTAAATAGGTTTTTAAGCTCGTCTAGAGTTGTAATTCCGTTTTCCCTCAGGTATTCCAACATTTTTTGTTCTTCGGTTGTTCCATCCATGTTGATCGCGCGGTTGTCAATGAGTGAGGTGAGTCAGTGCAAGAGGTACTTGTCGAGATTATTTTTCTTTTGTTTACGCAAAATCAAATGATTTGTTTCTTGATCTGTTAGATTCAGATGACGGAATACTGAATATGTTTTCCGCGCCTTATTATAAGTAGATTTTTGGTTTTCTTCAACTGGATTTTCCACTGGAGTCTTGATTGGCTGTTGGAATTTTTAAATTTTGAATTGTTTTTTCGGAATTATTTTATTTTCTTTATCAGAGCATACAATTTTCAGTCTTATTACAAAACGAATTCTGACTTTAGTCGAAGGTTCAAATTTTGAAGCTAGTTTTTGTATTTTTAACTCAATTCCGACAAAGTTGAACTTTTTAAAACATAATTAAGTAGGTAATGATAATTTTGTAAACTCCTTAATTTTCATAGTCATTCTGTAAGCGACAGATGTCTTGAAACTAGTTTTGTAAAAAAATTTAGAAAAATTAATCGTAATAATGGGTAGAATATATTGTTTTTCGGAAATTTGATTGGACTCTTTACACCTGATACGTATAAGCTTTATTTAAAGCGCATAATAGTACAACTAATTAACATGGCTTAGTAATATAGACGTCTCAGAAAATAAGGGTGTTATTTGAAGGTAACATCGGCCAATATATTTTTTATGACGTCTAGATTTCTTTATGTTATGTAATAAGTTACTTTTTATTATATTCTGTTCAACCTATTTACATTATAAACGTCGAGTGAAAAGCTTTTAAGATACCATAGAGGAATTAAAGAGTTTAAAACTTTACCGTAATTAGAATAAAGTTAAAAATACAAAAAACAGCTTCGAAAGTTTATTCTTGAACGAAGGTTCGTTAGGAAAAGAAAAGTGAATGAAAATTGAATAGTTAGATACACCGTTTTTAAAACGAATTCTAACAGTCGTCTTAGTTTAAAATAAAGAGCCACAGTAATTATATTTTGAATTTTATTCTCTCTATAAACTGAAGTAAAGTTATTATTACGAAAACCAGCTTAGGCGAGGCGGACTTGCACACAAAGCCTATTTTCACATGCATACATTTAGGTCGCCGGCGCGGCGTCGTCGTACCGTGTAAAGTACAAATGTATGCATACGGTCGCGGCTCGGTCGCCGTGCCACGTGATAGCTCTCATTGTAACTTATACATTGACCGTATACGTGTGAAAAAGGACAAAGGGTTCCTTCCAGCTTACAATATTTGAATACTGCGTTTTTATTTTAAATTGATGATTTTAAATTTGAACATACTTTTTTATTTTTTGTTACAGCGACCATAGTAAGTCTGTATACTTTGTGAAAAATTTAAGTGTCTATCTGCTACGGGCGGCAGTGTCTTATTAATAGGCTCTAGTTCGTGTCCGTTTGTGTACTTTACTACTTAACTTTATTTTGTCTAAATGAAGTCCAAAATAGAATATTCTTAGTTATAGGGTCTAGTTTGCACCCTTTGTGTACGGAACCCAAACAACGGCCTTTAAATCCAGCTCTAAGTTATCAATTTCGAATTAAGAACTTTATTTTGTCTAAATAAAGTCCAAAATAGAATAGTCTTAGTTATAGGGTCTAGTTTGCACCCTTTGCGTACGGAACCCGAAAAACGGCCTTTAAATCCGGCTCTAAGTTATCAATTTCGAATTAAGAACTTTATTTTGTCTAAATAAAGTCCAAAATAGAATATTCTTAGTTATAGGGTCTTGTCTAGGGTTTGCACCCTTGCAGTACGGAACTCAAAACCGCCATTAAATGAGGCTCTAAGTTATCAATTTCGAATTAAGAACTTTATTTTGTCTAAATGAAGTCCAAAATAGAATAGTCTTAGTTATAGGGTCTAGTTTGCACCCTTTGTGTAGGGAACCCGAAAAACGGCCATTAAATCCGGCTCTAAGTTATCAATGTCGAATTAAGAACTTTATTTTGTCAGAATAAAGTCCATAATAGAATAAATGGCTCGAAATCGTTTTGTAATAAGACTGTTATCAACCCTGTTTTAATTTATTGACTGACTGACTTACATAGATTTACCAAACTCTTAAATCTGGAACACAATGCTGGACACCAGAAATTGGTAGTAGCTACTGTAGGTAGGTAGGACCTCAGGTGAAGTCCTATTCAAATATCGATCTCTGTACTACTAACAGATATTTTTCTCTACTTGATATAATGGTTTGAAATATCTCTTTTAAAATTGGCACCGATAAACCAAATTTTTATTTAAATTAGGTTTTTTTATTTGTCTGAAACAATAGAGAAAAAAGTATGAGTTTTTTTAATCATTTTTTTTGTCTGCGCTTTGTCTTTTACGCAATGTTCCATGCGAGAATCGAACCCGTAGCGCAAGACACGCTCATTCAACCACTGCGCCATGCGCAGTGTTAATGCCATTTCCCAATTTCCCATTTTCTATATCGTTGTTGTCCCGCGACCTTTTCTCTGAATACGGGCCGTATACATCCGTTGACAAACTTTTTATCCTCCCCTCCCCCTTTTTCCAGCTCTAAGAGCCCTTTTTGTATGACAATAAGGTCCAGTGACGTCACACGCCAACTCAATTGACTACCGACGATGCCCGTTTCCTTCTATTTTTTTATAAATTGTGCATTTTTATGTTATAAATGCGAAAGTAACTCTGTCTGTCTATCTGTTACGCTAAACCACTGAAGCGGTTTGATGAAATTTGTTAAGGGGTAAGTTTGAACCCCAAAGACATAGGCTATTTTTAATTTCGGGACATAGTCTTTGTCCGCGTTATCCGACAAAAGCTAGTATCTTATAATTTTATTATTATTTATAAGTTTCGTATATACTTCGTATTAAAGAAAAAATTTTTTAAAGAGAAAAAAAATTATGTATTTGATAATTTTTTAATATTGGAAATTAATCGGGTTTTCCGGGATATTTTTTTTTCTTCCTAGAAGTTGTGTCTTGGAATTATTGATTAATTGTGTCTACATCCGTATTGTCCCGTTTTTTTGTACTTTTAAATAAGTCAAATAAGACTCTTATAGTTAAGCAGCTAAAACCGTTTTACTTTGTCGCTTTAAAAAGAAAACGGTGACAAAGAAAGAAGAGGTATTGAATTTTCCATTAATATTGTTCCGACCGAATTTTCACGGAGGTCAATCTCAAAGGAGACTACCGAAGTACGCGAGAAGCTATTACACAACGCATAATTTAAGTGTATCCGCAAACAAAGAACTCCCGCTTCTAATACTCGGCGATAGAACTGCAACCCGACGCGTCCGGAAAAATCAGGCTCGTCGCTCGACGTGTCAGGAACAACGGCTTTCAATCCTAAAATGCTTAAAGTTCCGAAGCACGTAGATATCACCGCCAGTAACACCAATCTCCAAACTCCGGGCTGCTACGAAGAAATACCTAATGGAAAACCCTAAAAACTCTTTGTCTGACTAGGGAATCGAACCCAGAACCCCTAGCGAGTCGCAATTGCGAGCACGAGGTCAATGGGGCAGTAAAACGAGTAATTTCCCATAATTAGGTAATTATTCGACCAGTAGTGATCACCAACTGAAATAAAGATTTAAAAAGGCTTAAAAACTTACATTTTGATGTGGATCTGCTCGCTCGCTGCTTGTCGCTTGGTTGCGGACCAAGACAAAGGAGTCAAGTAATCGAGTTTCGCGGGCCCTGATTACCAGAGCAGTTGAGAGTCACGAATGATAACGCGTCGCGGATAGACCAAGACTGACACCCGTGGAGCTCTGGACACCCCTTTTATAGCCCCAAAGCAACTCTGTAGGGGATGGAAGCCACTACCCCTAAATCCTCCCGTCCAATAAGAGAACACCACGTGCGCTCCGCCCCCGACCTGCCCTTTATCTGAACGATATTTTTTTCTCCGCTTTACATAATGTTCCTAAAGGTGATGCACATAAGGTTTTGAATGCTACCAACAATGTTTGTAATATAGTTGTTTTGATATATTGTAGAGTTGCATCCCTTTCTTAGAATAATATTATATAAACTTATGTATGTTAGCAGAATATCTATCGAATACGTATGTATATAGGTACTTTATACTATACGTATATACTTATACTATAGATATATTTGGCTTACACAAGCATAAATGAAAGTACTTACGTTTAACGGGTGTAATAAAATACGTAACAAAGCCAAATGGACCTGTCTTCTTCCCATCATTGTGAACATTTTTTGGTCCTGGACCATACCTGGGAAACTGCTGGATACCAAAATATTGAAGGTCAAAGGTCCAGCTTCTTGTCACGTTTTTTTAAGAGAACCAATTTTAAACGTCGTAACTAAACCTTCAATACCCCCACAACCCCTGAAATGAAACAACAAATGAACAATGAAACGTTTTGCTTGCGTAACATTACACACAAACAACCAACAGTATTTTTTTTAACCAAGAATGAAAGTCGTTTCCCAGCATTTTATTCTATGTTTGATGGTCAAAATGCGTAGTAAACGGCTATGAATGTCTCAATTTAAACCCTGTTTAGTTACGATGGCTTCAAGTATGCATTTAACATTGATTTTATCATCTGTACTAGTCTCACTCTTTTGCAAGATAATAAAGAGTGCCTTACCTATCTAATAAGAAGAGAATTCAAAACTAAACCTCAATACATACATATATAAACTCACGCCTTTTCCCTTGGGGGTAGGCAGAAACTACAGAACGCCACCTGCTACGATCCTTACATACTCCTTTCGCCTCATCTACGTTCATACATCTCGTCATGCAAGCACGCCGGTTACGAGTAGTCCGCATCTGACCTTTCTGAAGAACCTCACCAATAAGGTCCCTTCCTTGCGTTGCGAGTCACCTCTGCCATATAAACCTTAATTACTACTTAATTCTAACTAAAAAACCTGGAAAAGAAAATATTTCGATCGAAATTATACTTTTGACTTGACATTGACGCCTGTTTTCAATGCAGCTAAGTTTAGTATCGCTTAATAAGATAATTAATGCCTTCTGCTCCTTATTTTCATGTCGATGGAGTTTAGAAACCTATATTTTACCTTTGTGAGTTAAGCCTACGTACGTGGCTACGTTTATTGCGGCATCAGCGGCGTTTTTCAAGTTCTTAAAACGTACAGGTGTATGGAAACGTCGGATACTTCAACAGATAGCCCATAGTTCAATTAGATAGCCTTGTGTGAGCGCAGGGAGTAAATTTAACGTAAATTCGATCGGTTGTAATACCTATTGGAAATATCCATTGTGAGGCTTTATTTGGTTTTGTTTAAAAGCTTTTATTCATAGCAATGGGTGATAGTAATTCGTGCTTGTCAGAGAATAATGGCGAATTCCCTAACAAAGTAAGGCTCTCATTTTATTTTTGCATCTACCGTTGAAAAATATGTAAAAGTATGAATTCCTGAACTTTTATAGACAGTAATTTAATATACATGTTTAAAGTTCTAGAGGTTATTACTTGTCAACAACAGACCCTAGAAGAGAAACAGAAATACCAGCAATTAGATAGTCGTATTTCCAAATAAGAATCGACGTAAAATCAACGTGAATTACATAAAGCATTTTCCTTGCTCTTCTTGTAGGCCTAACAGAAGCAAGGAGGAAAAGGAAAATGCCTAATTTAAAGAAATACGGAAAGTAAGCAACCAGTTCAGTTCTACCATTCATTTTTACGACTTCCGCTTCACAATTCATACTTTGTAAGACCTCTCGCTTTATTTCAAGTTAGGTGACTGCTCCTTTTTTATTTCGAGTTGCATAAACGTTTATTACCTACGTAATTAGTGAAATGTATATTTCGCTTACCTAGATCAAAAGTAAGTAACTCCTTAGATAATATTTAGGTTTAACACCTGCGTTTATTTCTCTATTTATCATATTTAGATGTCTCTTAGTGTTTGTATAAACGAGAAATTACTTCGAGAAAAAATATTTTCCTACCTATGACTTTAAGTCAAAGTTTTGGTCAAGTTGTACCTTATAGACAATTTAGGTCATTAGGTCATTTAGAACAACATTAAATGCGATCATATAGGCAGGTATAACAGGTGTAAAGGCACTAACAAGCCCAAAAAATGCGTGTTTTTCCCATCACTGCGATTTTATTTTTGTTTCTGACAAAATTTGAGAACGATTTAATAACAGGTTAGCTCAAAATTATATTTTCAGTCATCTCTCAGTAAAAAAACATTTTGGAATTCGAATGTAGACAAATATGAAAATAGGTTTTTTTATAAAGGTGGTTCTTCCGCCGTCGGTCAGGATGACAGTACCAAATTCAAAAATTATTTATTCTAATCTTGAATCTGATAGCGAGTTTCTCTTAAATGTAGTTGGAGCCCTACACGTTGTTAAAAGCCAGTTTCAGTGCTTTAGTCACAGTACATTGTTCGCCGTTCCTGTGAGGCGTACCTACCTGCCGTCGCCCGTGCTCTGTCTCCCATCCCGCGTGTGCCTTACTGATTTTTTCGCTGACGAATGGATCATGTCAGTATTTTTGGATTATTGTAAGATCAGTGTAAATGTCATGTAATGTTTTTAAATAATGTAGTCGGCCATGTGCCGTTTTATGTAAAAGTGAAATGAAGAAAAATATAAGTACAAAGAATAGTAGGTATATAAGAAATATAAGCACACACAAAAACACATATTTTCTTTTGGATTTGACGTTATCGGGTAATAAGGGATCTATCCCTTATTACTAAAACCGATATTTTTGTTTTCGTATGGAATACGAAAACAAAAATATCGGTTTCTGTCCTGCGGCGTTACTTTTGTTTGTTTAATATAGAGCGACTGATACGTAGAGATAAACTACTACAATTTTACGCTCCTCTCCATATTACCATTTCAATCGCTGATTTGGTTTTGTTTCGAGAGCCGTCTCAATACGCACACATGCGTTGTGAGGCTTGTTAACACTATTACAAACACTTTCAAACGTTTTGAATTGTGGAAGGGCGAATCATGTTACCGTAGTTTATCTCTACTCAAACACAAGATTGTATTCATGATAACAAACCACTTTCCGAAAGAACTATTTTTTTTTATTTGCAAAACATATGACCTCCGTAAGCAGCGCTTTGTTTCTGAAGTATTCTATTGTTGGAAAATCCCCTACACAGTACTGCCCCGCCCACCAGGGACACCGAGCCCCAGAGAGGCAGTTCCCGCATCTTTTATTAATGAGTTGCCTTTTTCTTGAGCTTTTTGTTTCTGTAATATATGTAATGTAATGCATAGGTGCCTACAACATTACTTTTCATTCGTGGTTCATCTTCAAATTGGTCGTATTCAAATTTCGATTTTAATCTTTCAAAAATACCTCAAAATT
Organism: Hoplodrina ambigua; assembly: GCA_949774945.1. Lineage (NCBI taxonomy): Eukaryota > Metazoa > Arthropoda > Insecta > Lepidoptera > Noctuidae > Hoplodrina > Hoplodrina ambigua. The sequence goes on from OX458977.1 coordinate 11,317,044, forward strand.
GTACATACATTTCTGTCAAGTGGGATGAGATTGTGACCAGATTTTGAATATTTTTAGTCGTCATCATCATCATAACATCACGCCCGCAATCCCCGATGAATAAGGCAGAGGTGTACCCATTAGAACACCCACATTTTGCCAGTTATGTTTAAGTCCCATGTAATAGGGGCGAGCCTATAGCCATCAGTGGGGCACAAATTCAAACTCCGAGGCTGCTACTGAGAAATTTCTGATGGAAAAACCCAATAACACTTTACTCGACCCGGGAATCGAACCAAAGGCTTTAAGCTCAGCAGTCACGCTTTGCGACCAATAGACCAACGAGGCATGTTTTTAGTTTCGGTAATCATTATTTGCTTTCAGGACTCAAGTCATTGAACTAGTCTAATCACAGACTCTGATAGTAATTACCTATAATAAGTAAATACAGGTGAACAAGAAATAAAATGAAAACAATATTTAAGTAAAGCAATTTTATTGCACATAATCTCAAAAATACCTTTACATAAAAATATACCAACTGTCCCCTTATATTATTAGAAATGCACTTTATAGCCTTAATATTAAAATATAATATTTAACAGTAAACATTTAACATTCAACCTTATTGTACCTACTATCTACAGTAAAAAAAAAGATGTAAATCCTAACTAATATTATAAATGTGAAAGTAAGTTTGTTTGTTTGTTTGCTACCATTTTACGCCTAAACCACTGAACCGATCATCCTGAAATTTTGCATATACGTTGCCAGGTGTACAGGGACGAACATAGGGTACCTTTAATCCCGAAAAAAAGTACTGTTCCCGAGGGAAATCACAAAAACGTCCTTATGACAGTAGATGGCGCCACGTGTCTATGGGATCATGATTAAATTTTAAGTTTAAGCATGTAATACATTATGAGTCTAGACTGTCGATAGACCAGTTTCAAGTAAACAACCTAGGAGTACGAAAGTTGTTTGCTTAATAATTTTTCATGCCCAAAACCGCTGAAGAGTATCCTGACATTTTGCATAAAGTGGCTTCCAGACGGACGGACTTGCGGTTACGGCAAACCGCAGGCCGCGGCTAATAACGCTCCAAAAACACACCACCGCGGTCACAGTGGCGGCCTGAAGTGTCATTAGCGTGGTGATTGTGCTACAATCGGACAATCGGACGTCGCAATCGGACGTCAGTCAATATGGTTAACCGTAACGTTGTCTTATTACTCTCATGACTCATTAGTCCTCTCAGAAGATAAGAAAAAAGGTAGGAAAACCGTTTATTTAAACACTTGAGGTGTGAGGTAGAGATAAACTACAGTAACATGACGCGCCCTTCCACAATTCAAACGTTTGAAAGTGTTTTTAATAGTATTAAAAATACTCACAACGCATGTGTGCGTATTGAGACGGCTCTCGAGACAAAAACAAATCAGCGATTTGTTGTCCGACTAGCGGCGTCAAAAATTACTCATTATTATTAGTATGGCGCTGCACTGAAATTCTCTATGAAAATGAGAGGTACGTCGTCTTGCGCGGTCGGCTATTTATGATTAGTTGACAAAAAATATCCTAGCCTGCCACTGAAGACGATTACTCACAAAGTCTTTCATACGAATGTGACTACACACATTGAAATGGTAATATGGAGGGAAGCGCCAAGGTATAATAGTTTATCTCTACCTATATTATCATTAGCATCGCATATTACTCTTAGGAATAGAGAAGTGTGAGTTAAATTTAAATTATTATTTAAATTCAACTATTTCTATTACAATTTCCATATTTGGCGTCATTTTACAAAGCAGTACACGCGGCCGGTTGTTAAAATTTGCAATTGACGCGGCCGCCACAACATTTCGCGTTTGTCTGTGACCCACTTTATATACGTTGTCAGGGATACAGAAAAACTGCGTAACTGACACTGTCATCACTGACACTGACAGGTGTAAACGCATTCATAGAGGATGCATGGAAGAATAAAGGTGAACTTATAACTACGCTCTGTCAATGAAGCATACTCTGCGATTACTCCGCTAATTGTAAATTGATTTGGATGATTCTTTTTTTGTTTATTTTTTCGAATTGGTCCCAAATAAATACTGTCATGATCTGATGATGAACTTCGGAGATATCGAAAGGAAACTCCTCATAAGATCACAGCGCAGAACTGTCTTAACAGTAAAATTGCTTTGTTTAATGCGTGTAGTCGATGATTGACTGAAGGAAGAGCTTAGTTGCTAAACTAACCGTGAGCCGTGACCTATGTCGATGTATGTAGACAACAGTTTTTCAACGCCAAAGTTAAGTTTGTCCCTCAGTACTGTTTATTTTTTCGTTAGAGGTATTTCCGGTGTGTTTTAATGAGGGTAGGTAGGTTACGTTTTTCAATTTTAGAATATCTCGCAGGTCCAACACACAACCAAAAGCTCATTGCGAGCCCGAGCAAAAATTACTGCTCAATCCTCGGAATCTTCCGTTCATGCCGCATTAAGAAGGCAAGCACAACCGGAGCGACAAGTAAATTTGAGAGCTGATGAGACATTTTCTTAAAGCCAGGAAAGACTAGAGAGTCAAGCCGTTCGCCCTCCAAGCTTCTCAGAGAATGACTGAAACGCCCTTTTAAACGCAATTGCTTTTGGAGGAACAAGCCGAAAGCCAGAGAGCTGTAAGAGCAACTGAGACGCTTTTTCAATCAAACACAACTTCATCTCAGAGAACAAGCTCAGCCATTACAGCGACAGAAACTCTAAAATAGTCGCAGGTGAGAAGGACCTCTCTTGCAGAAATGCAAACTGAACGCCGACGGACTTTTATGAGTCACAGTCTGTTGGTCTGTAGGTATTTAATAATTCTGAATCTTGCCGAACAACAAGCCGAGTACAGCCCGAATTGATTGTCAAATTCTAAACAAACGCGGGCGAAGCCGCGGGTAAAAGCTAGTAAAAATATAAATGCTCAGTTTATTTAAACAGGTGTAAAAACAGAGCTAGACCATACCTGGAAACCTTCTGATTACAGAGATATTTAAGGTCAAAGTTTCAAAAAAGGTTACGTGTAAAAGACACGTCACGGGATGTAAAAGACACATCTTTTACATTCGGTGATCTGTATTTTACATCTTTGACATCTCTGCATCTTTAAAAATTTTTATATCTTAGAAGCTAATTTCGCGTTTTTCTTTAGTACTTTATTTACTATGACGTGTCCCTCGTCGTAGTAGGGGTTGAAGTGTTCCCGAACTTTTTTCATCCATACTTCAATGTTTTTGAAGTTCTCGGTTGGATTATAACCACTCATTCCTAGAAAGAAATAATAGAGTATTAAAAAGGGGAAATTAAAAAAATAAAAAATAAGGGGGAACGCGCATATCGCGACCACGACGAAGCCAATATGTTGTCCGCAATAACTTCATCCACGCACGGGCAAATGCAGCGTAGGACGTCCACCCACAAGGTTGACAGACGATCTGATAAAGACCGCAAGATCGCGTTGAATGCAAGCCGCTTCCAACCAGTGCTATTGGAAATCTGTATGGGAGGCCTATGTTCAGCAGTGGACGTTCTACGGCTGATATGATGATGACAAAGAATGGCTACAACTTGATGGTTGTGCGGCCAAGCTATATTCTTGGAAGGGGCTTGGCCGCGCAGTGCACAAGACCTCTTTTCAGACTTTCACACGCAATTTTTTTCATACAATCTTAAGATGACTTTCTCATAAATCAATATTTACAGTATCGATAACCTTGTAAATAGATTGCAGCGAATTTATCGCGTAGTAAGTAGGTACTATGATAAAAGTTCTTAAAAACAAACAAACAACCTAAAAGAAGACTAGCAACAATACACAAACCACTTACGAGGCTGTTCCAATTCGCAGGCCGCCAACAAATCAGCAACCGTGGGAGTGTTGCCATTAATAAAATCATTTCCTCTGCCCAGCCATTTGGTATTGAAATCTGTGAGTGCAGACTCCATGCGACTCTTATAACCTGCTAGACTGCTAGCAGTTGGTTTCGTTCCGAACAACACCGGATCTAAAAACTAATTGAAGAAAATTACACCTGTATGACAATCATAACATAAAGATACATTGATGGGGGGGATCGTCCCCGGTCGTATCAGATTGCCTTCACATCGGGCTAAAAATATTCTTCAGAATGATTTCAGCTCAACAAGCCAAATTATGCGGACCTTGTAGAAACTAGAAATAATTTCCGTGCGTTCAAGCGTTTTTGCCATACAGACTCAATTGTAACAGATCACATTAGGACCCAATAAATTTAATTCAAGTGCTTTCCGAGTGTCACTCCACCAACTTCTAACCTCCGGGCTACTACTGAGAAATTCCTAATGGACAAACCCAATAACACTTTTTGACTTATCTAGGAATCGAACCCAGGACCTAACGCTCAGCAGTCGCGCTTTCAACCACGAGACCAACGGAGCAGTTTGGGAACTAGGACAGTGATGGAATAGAAAAAAGGGCACTTATGCACGATAATATCTCAAAATTTATTACTAGCTTATGCCCGGGACTTCGTCTGCGTCAAAGTTAATATAATTATCATCCCACGGGAACCGGATATTTTTCTGGGATAAAAACTAGCCTATATGCTATTTCAGACTATAATCTATCTCTGAACCAAATTTCATTCAGATCCGTTCAGCCGTTTTGTCGTGATAGAGTAAGACAGATCCATCCACACTTTAGGATATATACTAGTAGTAAGATACTTTTTTTACTTACTTTTACCCTAAAGTACATAGCGCAGTGCAACCTCAACCCAGCGTGCTGCCATTCCAAAAACTCTTCAAGTCGAGCACGGGCTTTTGACTCTTTTGGGTACAAACTGTCTGGTATTATATTCTCTCTAGATAGGTAACTGAGAATGGCAACACTAGAAAAACAACATTTATTTGTCAGATATAGTTTTTTGTTAAAAATAATGTACAAACAAATCAAACTCCAGAAGTTTAAGATTTTTTTTATGTGCAGACCCCTTCATCTTATTTATGTCCATTTGGTATAGCATGTTATAGGGCACCTACACAGGCAGTTGCAGGTGTTACAGTTGAAAATCAATTTTAGGGGTGGTAATACTAAGGGATGATTCTCATTAGAGCGGGCCGTGCCCGGGCCGGGGCGTGGACGAGCCGACGTGGTATTGAAGTGCGTCGAGAGGGCCCGGACGGGACACGGATAATGCACTGTGTAATATAAATTGATTCATACAAATTATATGTAACAGATTTAAAACCGTGCCCCGTCCGTGCCCCGTCCGGGCCCTGCCCCGGGCACGGCCCTAATGAGAATCATCCCTAAGTGTTGCTATCTGACATTATACTGACCAGAGTTCACCATAAGCCCTTTTGACAAAAGCCAGTTATTCCATCAAAATTTTTATAGACAAGTTACCGTCCTATTTGTTTATTGTGCAATCTATTTCTTCTAAAAACTTGAAATTCTCAAAACCACCCTTACTGCTACAAAAAATGTCAAAGTCAAAACATTTATTTCAATAAGACCATTTACACACACTTTTGAATTGTCAAAAAGTCAACTAACTAACTGTTAGTCAAAAAATTGACAGTCACATTGTTTCCATGGACATGCAGTTGACTGTAGTTTGTAGTAAACTTAAAAATAGTAGTCAATCTCAAAGACTTGCACATATACCTTTCAGTTAAAATGAATCCATTATGATCTATCACAGGAACCCTCTGAAATCTATTTAATGCAGTAAACTCCTCAGAATAATGTTCAGCTGAAAAATAAAGCTAGTTGATAACAAATATTTGAACAAATATATAAATTCATAACACGGGTAAAACCAAGTTTTTCATTCTTGCTATTATTTTCATTTGTTTTTAACATTTTTTGACACAGAATGCATAGATGAAGGCTTTTTGGTAGGTCTTTTTACACAAAAAGAGGAGTGTTAAAAATTGAGTGAGTGTCTGTCGGCTTGTGGCATCCTAGCTTCTAAACAAATGGATCGATATTGATGAGTTTTATTTTTATTTTAAATGTATATATTTAAAGTCTGACACCAGCATGGGTAACACCAAGAGTATGGCTCTATAGTCGCCAGACTGCTCAGGTTATGACTGTAAGATAAACTTTTTTCTTATAAGACCCATACATTTAAATTATTTGATTGCAGCATTCAAGTACCTATGTTTAACATGTACACTTGTATCTATGCTGCAAGAACGTGTATCCAAAAAAAATTGTGGGGAAACTGTTGGCATTTTTTATGGTAATGAGCTATGAGCATTGAACATAATGATGAGGATCAGGCCATGAGGAAACTTTTGAATAACACCAAATAAACGATGAATTTTTTTATGAAACAAACTTACCTGCACGTAAATCGACAGGTTTCATCTCAAAATCATATTTTATTGACTTCAACAATATGTAAAGAGCCCTTGAGGGCTGTGACATAAGATCGCAATATAATTTCAGAGACATTTTACTTGAAATTGAAATAACAATGCGAATTTGTGTGAGTGAACTTTGTACTTGTTTTGATCAAAGTTTTAATTTTGATAAGACACCATTGTATAATAATAAATTAGGCACGCACAGCAATATGAACTTTTTTATCAAGTAATAAAGTTGAAAACTGTTTGTGGGAAAGTGTGATAAAAAAAATTGTTATGATGTTTTGATGTTTGTTATGTAATGTCAATGTCAATGCCATTTGGTTTTTTAATTATAGGCTTTGAGTACTATGTCTTTTAGCTAAGCGCAAATGAACAACATCATGTACGGCTATTTAGTAGTCATCATTGGATCTACGAACGGAATGCGTAAAAGATGATTCTCGGTGGTATGAGTTCAAAAATCCAATTCGTGAAATATAAAACTAAAAAAAATAGAACCTATTATGCCAGATTGATGTACACCGACTTCTAATTGTATTAAAATTTTAGACATTATTTTGTTAAAAGTTTTTGAAGAAACGAAAACAAAATTTACTTTTGCATTTAGTCGATTATCTACACTTGAGTCCAAGTACTACATCACATCACTACATCACTATAGATCGAGTATATTTTTGGTGTGACGCTGATCTTGATCGGGAAAAATACATTTTATAAATTTCTTTTACCAATATAAAAGTACGACATGGCGTCGTTAGATCTTTTAACACCACATTTAGCCAAAATTAAAATACCAAACTCTCAGCAACTGATCTACAAGGATGAGTGTGTGTATTCTTTTGACAATCCGGTGAGTTGCACTTTTTATTATAACCTACAATTTATTTTTCTTATTAGTCAAATCTGTGTTTTATGCAATAAACTGCCCTCAGTTTTGCTACGAAACGTAAAAATCGTCATATTCTTCCATTCAATGTAATACCTATAGGTTTCTCCATTGATAAATATCTGGTGGGAGAATTCGTTTTTGTGTAGGTGGTAGTCTTCAGAGATATAAAAAACTTATAGCTAATTTCAAACATTTTACACTACAAGAAACCTATAGTATACTGAGATGTGTAGCTCATTACTACTTATTGGAATTTACTAATACCTCAAGCCATGGAAGGGCGGGTCGTTTTTTATTATATTATTTACTGTTAGTTATATTTACCGACTTTCAAAGTAGCCTGTAATGTTGCTAGGCTCCAATTCCCCTTTTGTAAACAATATTCCTTTGATTTACACACAACTATCTGACAACTGATACAAAAACAATGGTCTCAGTTTTAGTTTCTTTATTCAGAAAATTAAATAATATTCCAATTAACATACTCAAGCTAAAATAGTCCTTATTTTATTCAAATTGGACTCACAGTATTATCCTTAAAATATTTTGTATTCATAAAGTTCTTCACAGCTTGATACAAATTCGCGATTATGTTAAAAATAGAAGTCCTCATTCCGTTCATAGTGTATGAACACAAAGTTAGAGATAGAAACGTATCAAGCATCACGGGGCTCCAAAACAAAATGTTGTATAACAGTTCTCTACTCACATAAGTCTTTACATTCTTCTTTTTAAGCTCCATTACATGAATTTTCGTTAAAATTACCGACGAAATAGTTATCGGTACAAAATAACACACAATAGTAATAACAAACATGAACAAAAGCAAATTTTTGTTATCTAAATAACATATTTTCATGCAGTTATCTTTCTCTGCTTTCGGTGTCCTAAACAACGGAGCTGTTGTCACATTTATATCTGCATAATGAGTTTCATTACGTAAATTCGCAATGATTTTGTATACATTATTGACTATAGAGTCAAATTGTTCTCCTGTATTATTTGGATTGTTCTCGTACATTTCCAAATAATTTGGAATGTGTGTACGTAACTGCAGTGTGTTGTTTATGTTAATTATTGAGGAACAATTATTCTTACTGGCATCTAGAAGGGCCATGCAAGAATCACTGAAACTTCGGACATCACTCACGGATATATTTCTTTCCTTTACATTCATTGAATACATGGAAAGTGTTATTAAAACTGGTAAAATCCACTGTATAGCCACAGTAATAAAACTGAAATTCTTTTTCCAGAATGATAATAAGCTTGTAAATGTGTTTCTAGTTTGCACTCTAAAATTGTCTCCCAGTTCTCTTACAGCACTTTCATCTTCATCTTTCTTGACATCCGCTATCATTTTGTAATGCATGTAGTTGTCAATGATCAGGCTTAGGAAACTGTTCACCAGGGACGCAACCAGCGGACCATAACTCATAAGAATTGATGTAAAATTGCAGCTGATGTCTTCATTTTTCATCATAATTGCTGATCTTTCTTCCATATCTCCCGTTTCCACATTCATCGGATTTAGTGCATATACCGCTCGGCTTATTAAGGCGATTCCAATGCAAGTGAGGAGTATATTCTCTGACAGTAGCACCGAGGGAAAGGAAGCGTTATGTTCCTTCACTATTCTCCTAAGATTGAGCAAACTTAGTATAAAACCAGACAGTATTAGAAAGCTGCCTAGGTACAAATCTACAGAATTAAACATTGTTTTAAATTAATGTAATGATGACTAAATACAGTACTTATTTTTGTCAGTGTTGTGAGCTGAATGGGACATTGCCTGCCCCTATATTATTTTTTTGCAGGAAAGTGATAACTGTTATCAACTGTATGTAAATTATGGGGGCGCTTTTTAAATGTCGCGTTGTTAACATAAAAGAAAACTTTCATAAAATAGAATCGCTTAAGTACCTGCATTTATATGCCATTGTCATGATCAATGTGATTATATTCATTAGTAATACAAGTTGAGCAGACTAAAGTATTATGCGCAGTACTCGTTACTGGCGTGCTTGTGTGACGAGATGTATGAATGTGGACGAGGCGAAACTGCGAAAGTAGTATGTAAGGATCGTAGATGGCGTTCTGTGGTCTCTGCCAACCCCTATGGGAAGAAAGCGTGAGTTTAAGTATACATATTATGTATGTGTAAAGTATATAGGAATGGGTTTTTCAACTAAAGATATAAAAATTAAAACAATGTTATTTCTACCAAGGTATTGTTACTTTTGCTCACATCATAATATTATAAAAATCGTCATGTCTTAATATCACACTAGACAGTGCAGTAATATTAGTAGTGTGCGTAGGATGTTGCATTATGAACTTAAACGCCAGTAGAGCCAGATTACAAACTAGTGTGTTGAAAAAATCTTTTTGTTTAATTCCAGGAGTCAGACACAGGTCTCTACATTTCCTTAGTGAGCTACCTCGGCTTCGGGCGCAACTACGTCGAGCAGTACTTCCAGAAGACTGGCAACAATGTCTTGCTGCACATCAAGAGGGACAAGAAACCTGTAAGTATTAGAATAATAACCATAAGTGACAATTTCATCTGCATCCTCAATAAAAGAAGTCGCAGGCAAAAACCCAAAAGGAAAATAAGTAGAAACAAAGTAACCGAAACATAATTGTGATTGGATAAGCACGATTTTATATTACACTTGTTAATCAATCAAATCAAGACTAATCTTATATTCTAAAGGTAATTTCTCTCCATTCATAACAACTTTATTGAGATGCATCCTTGTGCTCACATGTTAGTTGGTTTAGCTGGGCTGTTTCCGCACTTAGCCTCTTTATTGCGCCATTGTACGTGTGAAAAATATTCTCGAGGAGTTACTCCAACTATCCCAGGCCCTCCCAGAATGCCAGCAGTCTTTTCAGAGTGTTGCAGGCTTCGGGGAGCGATACCGGCGATTGGAGAGTCCGTGCCCGTTGATCCGCCACACTTCTGCACTCCAAGAGCACGTGCTGTGGTGTTTCTTCCGCCATCTTGTGCTCACATATGCACGATAATTATTTATTTGCCCGCAATTTTTTTCCATCCCTGAGCCTTCACTTCCCGCGATGTTCCCACGATCACACCATAATACTTTTCGTTGTAATTAGAACTAAATCCAACATTCCCGGGAAACCCAAAAAATCCTTCAATAAATAAACTTTTATTTCACCCAGATCCCAGAACCAGAAAAAACTGGCGATGGTCCTGAGAAGAAAATCACTCGTTTAGCCATCGGCGTGGAGGGCGGGTTCGACCCCGCGTGCGGCAAGCCCAAGTTCACGTTCACAGACAACTACAGCATCGTGGTGCTGCCTGGCTTCCATACATACCCATGGCCTAACCCTAACCTGCCTGAAGTTGTAAGTTTTATATGTTTCTAAGTATATCCAGGAATGTTTTTTGTTAACCAGTTAACGGCAGGTTACAACCGTTATGTTCCTACTAAACAATTCAAGTTTGGCGCGCACGCAACTGTATGTTTTTCTAGTGCGAATACCAACTGTGTAGCCACTTCTTGGCGTAGTGAATCGATCGTCGTGATCGCCCGCAGTCAACGGGTTGAATAGTAGTGGCGCAGATTACTCTAGATGGGCCATCTAAATAAATGTCGGGAGCCATTCTAACTGCGGCGAAGCCTAAATGGAGGGTAGGATAAAAAAATTACAAAAAAGAACAAAACATTTATTTTTTCCCGGGAAGTTTAAGTGAGATTGGGCCTAAGAGTTTGAGTGAGATAGTGGATCAAATAGTTTTGAATATTATTATTATCTATGATTTAAAAACAAAAAACAATGTAGATTTAGAATAACTGTCTTCTAGACTTAGTATTTAAGAATTGACCCGTCCAATGCAGGTGAACAAAGCCGTCCAAGCAGTTATCGATGCCGAGTCTCCGTTCAAGATCGCCGAGCTAGCAGCCCTGCAAGGCACCTGGGATGGAGAGAAACGTGAAGTCTCTGTGTGAGTCAATAATTCACCATTCTTTACCAGTCCAGTCATCAGATTGCCATTTCATCGTCACAATGCATATCTCCTGCATTCTTGGCTGATCTTCTAAAGATTGACCACCATGACATCCCATCTGTCGGGAGATTCCTTATTCATCCGTAGTAGCAATAAAAACCGTCAACTAATAATTTCAAGATAAAACTTAAAAACTGTAAAACTAGATTTTTTGATGCTTTGAAATAGCTAGTCATTTGTGTAAATTAAGTTGGCAAATAAGTGATGTCACAGTTTGCTATTGCTTTACAAAATTTAAGGAGGAATCGTGTTCTCACAGCTCTTAAAAATTGTCATTATGGTGTTTACTACACAACTACTGTCCATTATTCCGTCCAGAAATATAAGCATGATGTTTCTCATTTTTCACTCACAGTTTGTTCAAACCATCTCTTTTATTCCAGCCACGCAGTGGACCTGAAGCAACTGGACAACGGCGTAAAGATCCCGCCTTCTGGGTGGAAGTGCGACAAGTGTGACCTCACCACCAACCTCTGGCTGAACCTGACTGATGGCTCCGTGCTGTGCGGACGCAGGTTCTTCGACGGATCCGGAGGAAACGATCATGCCGTCAGTATCATTACAAATAAATAAAATGGTTGAGGTTAAAAATCGGTCTCGGGAGTTAAAGGATTTTTGCTGCACACAAACCTCACATGACAATGAGACACCAATTCTCAGATGCATGGTTCGATTATTGATTTCATGAATAAAAAAAACAAATAACTAGGAGCAGAAATAACAAACAGCACACTGAGCATAGCTTGCTTGGGGGACAATGAGACAGCAGCCCATGTGCTTCTCAACTATCTTGAGGTTGCTACATACAGGGCAAGAGACGACGAGAGACGTGGAGACATCAGGCCGTTATACTAAACACATCCAAATTTTCGAAACTTAGCCATAGATAAATTTTATAACAGAATAATTTGTTCCCTGCAGGTAGAGCACTACCGTCAGACAGGATTCCCGTTAGCCGTGAAACTGGGAACCATCACCGCGGACGGTAAGGGCGACGTGTTCTCGTACGCTGAAGACGATATGGTCGAGGACCCGTTCCTAGCTGACCATCTCAAGCATTTTGGTATCAATGTGCAGCAATTACAGAAGGTATTTTAACTTTGAATTTTCTTCCAATCTTTAGGCTCAATTGTATCTTAAATAATGTAAATCATTATTGATATTGGAACAGATTCCCTTTGTTTACAGACTAAACTAAAATTAGACTATTTCTGTCCAATTAAAGAAGAGGCTAATGAAAATCTGACACATTCATACAATCATAGTTAACATCTACATAAAAAACATATAGATTAAAAATACGAAAAAGTTCAAGCTAAACTAATTTGACATCTCTAACTTAGTTCTTAAATGTCACCGTCTTTTTCTTTCGCTGTATGTTAGTAAGAGATGTCAATTCTCTAAATTTAGTCTAGTTTGTGAACAAGGGAATCGGCGTCAATCTATTTTTAATGTTGATGGAAACAAAATGATAATGTTGTATGCTAAATATATTTGGTGATTTTAAATGCTAGCAGGCCAAGTCAAAGTCAAGTCACAATCAAATCATTTATTTAAATAAGGCTATTTAACTGTCACTCAAATGAAACTTCACCATCTCAATCTTTAAAGTATCGTGACATTTCAGACGGACAAGTCGATGATAGAATTGGAGTTGGAGCTGAACCAGCGCAGCGGTGAATGGAACACTCTGCAGGAGTCGGGCAGTGAGCTGCGACCGTTGTGCGGCCCGGCGCTCACTGGTCTCAACAACCTCGGCAACACTTGCTACATCAACAGCGTTGTGCAGGTTGGTACATTGACAATAGGTCATGGAATTTGGGTGTAGATATTCTTAACCAATAATTCCAAAGTATGATATAAAGGCAGAATGTACATGGATCCTATTATATAACAAGTTATGTGATACATTCTAAACAATTATGAACTTATTCTATTCAAGACACAACTTCTTTAAAATACTATTCTTACTATCATAAAACTATGTTTATCTATTGTACAACTAACATTCATGATAATTTATTTTTGGAGTTTGACATAAGACTGACTGTGTCTAAACTTTTTTAATAGGATCCTTTATTTAAGTCCTAAAAACCTGATTGAAAAATTTTATGTTTTATTTACTTAGAAATCAGTAAATAGAAAGTCACAGTTTACTGTTGCCATACAAAAGTTATCTAACTACACTGACTGTTGTGTCTATCACCCAAAAGAAAATTATTACCTCTTTTTTTGCTAGTAAATAATATAATCATTATAAATTCCACAGGTAATGTTCCGCATGCCAGACTTCGTGCGTCGGTTCGTGGACGGCGCGCCCGAGATATTCTCCACCTTCCCAGAGGACCCCGTCAATGACTTCAATGTTCAAACGTAAGTACTTCCCATTCATTCAGACGTTTCATGCCATCCAATGGAATAATAAAAGGAACTTTTTAAAAAGCTCGAGAAAAGTGAGAATTTGAAAATTTATTTGATAACATAAACATGCCGTGTGTTTTTCCAACCTGTACTCAAATACTGTGTCAGCATTTTGAAAATGAAAATGTGATTCTGAAATCGTTAGGTATACACACACAGGTACAGCATCCGGATGAAAGCTATCTACTGTAATTTGTTATTATATTTTATTTACCAGATAAATTATTCAGAACTTATCTGGAAGTCATTATATAAGTCTACCGCCCTATTTTATACCATCTCCCTCTGTCGTCTTGATAGTAATTACCTATATCGCTTGTACTGTGTTAATTTATATTGACGAAAACATTCCTTCATGCAGTGCCAAATTAGGAGTCGGCCTGGTGTCAGGTCGCTACTCGTTCCCGAGCGCGGAGGGAGGCTTCCAAGCGGGCGTGTCGCCGCACATGTACCGCAACCTCGTCGGCAAGGACCACCCCGAGTTCATGAGCAAGAGGCAGCAAGATGCGCATGAGTTCTACTTGCATCTACTGTCATTGTTACAGGTTGGTGAACAAAATTATTCGCAAGTATTGAGTTTCAGTCAATCATTTGGTTTTTTGTAGTAAAAATGTAGGTAGTATTTATTGGAAAGAAGTATTTTATTTGTTTTGTCACTGTGGCAATTTTGAATGTTAGATTAGACACTTATAAAAATTATACCCATGATGAATCATTCCTATTTTGAATAGGCAATTCTTCATCACTATGTTTGAAATTTTGTTACGTTCGGTACTCTCTGATGACTTGTCCACCTGTAAAGACATGTATAATAGGATTATGGTGAATTTGTCGCTTATAAAAGTATACAGCGCTTGAACACGTTGTTCAACAAAACGTTGTTCTAAATTCAAAAACTTACCTAGAAGATTTGTACGTACACGTAGTGACATAACAAAAGATATGTCCTAAGATATGCAACTGCCATCTCCCCCAGCGCCACAGCCGCCACAAGGCGAACCCGGCGGACTGCCTGCGCTTCTGCGTGGAGGAGCGCGTGCGCTGCGGCGCGTCGGGCGGCGTGCGCTACGTGCGGCGCGCCGAGCACCACCTGCCGCTGCCCGTCGCGCCGCGCGCCGCCACCAACACGCAGCAGCTGCGCGACTACGAGCTGCGCCGCGCGCAGGCCGAGGCCTCCGGCCAGCGACTGTAAGAGACCGCGCCTAAGGCGACGGCCCACTTACTACACCTGCACTTTAAATGACATAAGTAACACCACCAATGCTGTGATAAACGTGGCCACTGAACAGGGCCAAGTACTCTAATAAAAAAAAAGATTATATTAAACCGTGTTGATTCGAAAACAAAACCAGTAAAGGTTTCAACTCTCGCCATAGAATAATTTGGTCGAACAATAATAATAACCTATTATTTTCTCACTGCAAGGTATAGGCCCCTTCTGAAACAGAAAAGACATAAGAATTGATCATCAGGCTTGCTGATGGCGGATTGGCGAACTGAACAAACTGAAATGTCTTCATAAAGTGTACAACTAGTAATATAATTCACCTGTTCTCAGAGACCCCTCGCAAGTGGTGCGGCCACACATCCCGTTCCAGGCGTGTCTGGACAGCTTCATGAAGGAGGAGACGGTGGAGCAGTTCTTCAGCAGCGCAGTTAACAAGAAGGTCACCGCTCACAAGTCAGTATCATTCAGTAATGGGCGGGGAAATATGGCACATTAAAGATCAGAAAGAATTCGTCTTTGTTGAAAATGTCTACTGTACTACGCATCTCGGGTTCGATGCCTGCATGGAACAAATATTTTTCTGGCATTCTGTGTGTGGTTGCTATGTAGGTATGTAAATGTATATGTTTATACCTACAATACGAGATATCTAGTATAGGGCAAAGACACGCGTATCTTTTTTAAAAGTATTAATTTCCAGACTAATTTAAATGGTTTCATTTTACAGAATCACCCGCCTTGCCACGTTCCCGGACTTCCTGTTGATCCAGTTGAAGAAGTTCACCATCAAGGAGGACTGGACACCTGCCAAACTAGACGTAGCCGTCGACATGCCCTGGGAGGTACGTACAGAAGCGTAGCGTACCTTGGCGGGGCCCCATATAAAAATTTGTTTGGGGGCCCTTAGAAAGGGTAAAGATTTCTCAAAAAAGAAAAAAATGATTCCATAAAATTAAAAGAAATATTTATTCATCATAATTATCTATCTGTCATATTTTTAAAAACAATTCAAATTAAATATTAACTCTCCTTGCTTCTTTTTCGGCAAACTAATTAATTAAATCATTCATAGCTGATGATGACTTTAGTTTTTCTTAAGTTTCTGCCTCTATGGACAATAGTGACAGGTCTGACAGGCGTCCTTGTCCCATAAAAGTTCTTAATTTTTTTTTATCAGTTTTAATTTCGAGAAATTTCTTTGGGAAGTTTTTATTAATTTTTGCTTACGCACTTTGGGGGCCCCCGTAGGCCAGGGGCTCCGTATAATTGATACGGCAGATACGGCGGTAGCTACGCCCCTGGGTACGTAAACTAAGCTACATTGCTTGAGCAACGCCATTTTGAATTCACTGCACAACCGAACACCGATCTAAGCGGTCGTGCCTAAAAGAATACTCGGCGTCTATTTTTGTTTGCTTGTAGCGTTCGCGTTTAAACTAACGTTGTAGAGATATTGTCAGTTTAGCAGCTGTTTTTGCAAGAGAAAAAAAAGTGATATGGACAGGGCCGAATTATCCATTATAGGCAATTGCCTAGGGATCCTGCATATGTTAGGGGCCCAGAGCACAAAAAATAAAGGTTAAAAGTTAATAAAGGGTAACGGAGCTTCAAGACCTGCATTGCTTAGGGGCCCCGATGTGGTTAATTCGGCCCTGGATTTGTGATGCTAACTCATTTGTTTTAAAAAGTTTGGTTTTTCGTGCCCAAGCAGGAAGATGATGATTAACAGTTATAGCTTTTACTTTTAGTTCTATTTTTGTACTACATATTAGTTAAACGACCCATATAATAGTCGTTTCACGAATTTTACACACTTACTTGCTTTTACAGATGGATCTGAGCTGCCTGCGCGGGCGCGGTCTCCAGCCTGACGAGACCCCGCTACCCGAAGCCGCGCCTGAGACACCCGCGCCCGTCTATGACGAGGGGCTACTTTCACAACTTGTAAGTTGCATTAAAAATATCATACACTAGCGATCCGCCCCGGCTTCTCACGGGTGCAATGCTGATACTAAATATAGCTTAAAAACATAATGGTGGCAAGCTTCCCAGCAGTGAAAGAATTGTTCGAATCGGTTTAGTATTTTCGGAGCCTATTCAATGCAAACAAACAAACAATGAAATCTTTCCTCTTTATAATATTATAAGTAACATAACGTAAACATAACATCACGCCTGTAATCCCCGAAAGGTTAGGAGGGTTTTAGGCTAGACGGGTGTGGGTACACCTCAGCCTATAAGTAAGTATAGATCAATATCATTACAAAGATCAGCAGTACTAACATGATCAACTGTGTTTCACAGTTAGACATGGGCTTCCCGCTGGAGGCGTGCAAGAGGGCTCTCTACTACACCAACAACTGCGGCATGGAGGCTGCGTCCAACTGGCTGATGGAGCACATGACCGACTGGGACTTCGCCAACAAGTTCACACCGCCCGGCAGCACAGGTAATTGTTTATGTAGAAAATCTTTTGGCGCGCCTTGGCGTTAAAACCTACTTTAATGCCGTGACGGCAAACGGCAAGACGCTATCATACTGTGATTCCCCCTCTACGCCAACGCTCTCGACTTCACTTACTTGTGTGTGCTTGTGTGTACACTTGTTTTTATTGGTTTAAATATTCTTTGAAATGTTTTACATCTGTCGGGAGTCCGTGAAGGTGATTTTTTTTAATATTTCTTATGAACTTTTTTATTTTATAGCGGGTTGGTATCCGCAACTCCACATCTTGGCGCGTATTTTGCGTACGAATGAGAAGTATTCAATCCACTCTAGCTCTCTAACCAGTTGAAACTTTCAAAACCGCTAGAACTAACAATGTCAAAACAAATTGTGCTAAACATAAAACATTCAATTCCAGGTGCAGACAGCGGTGCTGCAGGCGTAGATGAGGCGAGCGTAGAACAGATCATGGGCATGGGCTTCACGCGCGCGCAGGCCGCGAAAGCGCTCGGAGCCACCGCGGGGGACGTCGCGCGCGCGCTCGACTGGATCTTCAGCCGCGCGGACGAGCTCGACGCCATCGAGGTGGCCGCGCCACAGCAGCCCGACCAGGACCGCACGCTCGGATGCAGGGACGGACCTGAGAGTGAGTTTGATGTGATAACAGTATTGTTATGATTCGGTATTCCAATATTTACATTCTGATTTTTTTTTTCGAAAACAAACACTAAAAATAATTTTATGATTATTAACGACCCCCTCCTCTGCTTCTTATGGGTACAATCTAGATATTAACAATTCTTATAAACATTCCTCTTGAATCCTTCTATCTATTGATGAAAACCATATTAAAAATTTTGTACGGTTATAATTCAGGTCGCTTCCCTGATAGACAGCGGGAAGCGACCTGTTTTATACTGTGTAGAGATATTTTCACACAAATCCTTTAACTATTTCTTTGTAATTGTTATATTTTGCTTGTCTTTCACTAATCTGATCTTCAATGTCAAAACTGAGTGTTTAGGTCTTTATCTGGAACATTGTTCTAACTTATATAACATTATTATTGCAGAGTACAGATTGTGCGCGTTCATATCGCACATGGGCACGTCGTCCATGGTGGGGCACTACGTGTGTCACGTGCTGCACGAGGGTCGGTGGGTCATATTCAACGATAACAAGGTGCGTACACGCTACGACAACATACGTTACTGTGCAGTCTGCAACAAAGGCAGACTAATAGAATAGATTCATGAATGATAAAACTTAAAGAATTGTACACACATTGTCACCAAAAAAAAATATTTAGGAGTGGATGCGGGCAGCGCTTTACCAGTCATTGTAGCGATATTCAGAAGTGGCTTATGTTCATCAGTGGACATCGTTTCGACTCAATTGAATGATAATGATGATGAAATATTTGAAAGAAATACATATACGATTGGTGTCAAAAGCGACACAAATTATTGTTGTCGTTACAAAATTTTACATACATAAACTCACGCCTTTTTCCCAGAGGGGTAGGCAGAAACTACCGAAACTACAAAATTTTATACATATAATAATATAACTGACGTCTCATACGACTAACATCTCAAGGAACTATTGCTCAACAACTGGGTTAAGATTCAGATGCAGAAGCCCAGAAGGCGGTTGTCTTGGACACGGCACGTATAGTGAGGGGTTCCTCTCTCTAGATCCCCAACCGCCGTTAGCTTGGGTTTTACCACCTCGTTGCTGGCGGTGCACTAATATACATATTTCTTTTAAAAGTGTGTTTGTAAAAATATATTTTTTCCTTTCAGGTGGCCCTATCAGAAAATCCGCCCAAAGATCTCGGCTACCTATATCTATACGAAAGGCTGTGATGATCATGTTAACTATGACTTGTTTGTACCAAAAATCGCTGGCACGGTTGTATGGGATACGAACCTCTGTGTTAGACTGCGTTTGTATTATCTAAACAATAAGAGATTTTAATAAAAGAAAAAACAACTTTTAGGCGATATTTATTTTATAGAAGAAAACAAATTGTTAAGAAATTAAAATTAGGTTAATAAAATTTATTATCTAATTATTTTGCATAGAAAATGCTTTTGTGTTGCAATTTTTACATAAGACTTTATCTGTTTTGTAGTTTAACAGTTATGATGTGTAGTTATTGAATTAGAAATAATCCTTGTAACCGCTTAGGGGAAGACGTGACAAGCTTTCGCGTGTGAGTTTTGCACAAGGAGTCTCAAGCTCTTATAACGTTTTACTTTTGTAAGCATTTATGTTAACTAAGCTGTATATTATTTTCATGAATTATTATACAGATCACTATTTTACAACACTGTACTAGAAGTACAATTTTTTTTTCACTAAATAATTGCCGTACCACTTAACAAATGCATTTATTGGGGAAGCAGCTTAGTGTTGGATAATTTTATTGTATAATATCATTGAACATCACTAAAACAACGAAAACTGAAAGTAAATTATTACTGAAAATGCTCTCTTATTTATTTGTTTCTTTATTTTAACCCTATAATCTCCAAAAATATCTCCCGGTTGATCAAGTTTCCACGTCGTTGTAATTGCGACTAAGTAACGCTAACTTCATTATGTAGTACCTACATACAACCACAATCAATTCGGGTTGTCTCTGGTTGTAAATAATGAATGAACGAGGTTTTTGTTTAAATACCCTTGATTTTCTGACACCCTAGTACGTTTTTTTGATAAACACAGAATTTCCAGCCTGAGTGAAACTTGAAATTGTTACACTACCCTCTCTAGCTAAACAAACGTCAAACACATAAACACACAACTACCCTCTTGATTTTTTTCACTGATCAACAAAATTTTTGTTGGAATACCTGCTCGATTTTATGACACCCTAGTACTTGTTTTATAAAAACCCCAGAATTTCCAATCTAACTTTCAAGTCTGAGTGAAACTTTATTTTTACTACCATAGAGAAAAAACCTTGAATTAGTGCTGTACCATTCCTAAAATAAAATTGTTAGACTACCCACATGATGATTTTTTCACTGATCAACAAAATTAATGTTGGAATACCTGCTCGATTTTATGACACCCTAGTACTTCTTTTTCATATACCCCAGAATTTCCAACCTAACTTTCAAGTCTGACTAAAAATTTATTTTTATTACCAAAGAAAAATCCTTTAAATTATCAGTGTTCTAATAGGTGCTACTCTCCTAGAATAAACTTGTTAGACTACCCTCTCGGATTTTAACAGCTCAATTTTTGTTGTAATACCTGCTCGATTTTATGACACCTTAGTACTTTTTTTTTATAAACCCTGAATTTTCAACCAAACTTTCCAGTTCAAGTAAAACTGTTTATTTTTGTTGAATACCTGCTCGATTTTATGAGATCCTTTTTTTTTAGGTTATCCAAATTTTGTCGTAATAACCCCGAACTGGGGGCCAACCACAAGCTCTTAAAACAATGTTATTATAATATTACTTTGACTTTTCGTACCATGACGTCCTTAAAATAAGCTTATAATAAGGTTAAAATAATGTTATTTTCTTAGCAGTTTTGGTGACGTCACCCCTAAAAGTTCATTCATTTTCCTACCACGACGTTACTTTTGACAACCAGCAATATTGTTTTAATGTCAAATTTAGCATTCATAAAAAAGTTCCTCGGACTCGACGGAAGTATTATTGTTTTGCAAATTTATATATTTAAATGTAGTTTTTTGGAGTGCAGTGCGTTGCACGTAACGAATTTTATTCGCATGTTGCGCGGCCATCGCCGCTGACCGGAGAAACTTAGTTCCAAACAACTCAACCAGTCAATGAAATGTTGGTTTTCCATTGTGGTTTTTTTAGTTCATGCTGTTGACTACATGCACGAGGTCAGCGTCCTGCAGATATTAGGTCCAATTTCAAGGAGGACAAGATCAGCAGTGGTAAACTGTTGCTGTTCCAGTCGCTTGAAAAGCTGTACCAGATGCCGTCTTGCCGCAGAGATGGAAATGAGAAGAGCCTTCAGGATGTCATTGACATGTTGAAGAGGACAGACCCGGATGGCGTGCAATAATTCGTGGCAAGAAATCTTAGTAAACTGCCCCGTCACGTTAGATCACATCGACGTTATATATACGCTTCTAAAGGACATTACTACATTGAAAGTGGAGATAACCAAGGTGCAATCCAGAATAGAGGTTTCAGAAGAATCCAATGCTGAACTACGTACGAAAAAAAGCTGCACATGCTGCTGGGTCCTGCTGTGGCTACGTCGCAGCTGTAAGTTTCACGTCTACAATGCTCCACGAAGGTTGAGGAAGTCGTGGAGTCTATCAGAGTGAAGATCAATTGGACTCTGGAGGGTTGAAAAGTTGGAATCGCGCCACGACATCAACTATAGATCGTTTGTGGTTATGAGGATAAGAAGAGTATTTTTGGCCGAGTGTCGTATACCGATGTTTCCGAGATCGATTACGTAGCACCTCGCAGCAAAACACGACGCCGGCCGATGAGACGTGTATACGACGTGCTTGCTTGAAGCTAGTTTATATTAAATATGTATTTTACATTTACTCAGAAGTTTAATTTTTTCACTGCTTCAAGGGGTAGTAGACCTCATCATCTGCCTAGCCTTTTCCCAACTATGTTGGGGTCGGCTTCCAGTCTAACCGGATGCAGCTGAATACCAGTATTTTACATGGAGCGACTGCCTATCTGACCTCCACAACCCAGTAACTGGGTAATATGATACTACAGGGGTAGTAGACCTAAGTATTTGAAATTAATATCAGCTTGATACCTCCACGCGTTCTGAGAAAAAAGGTCTTGATAGACGGACAGACAGACAAACGGATAACAAAATAATCCTATAAGGGATAAGTAAAATGTGTTTATTTACGTAAACTTGCCGATTGAATTATATTTCTAGAGATTTTAGTATACGGGTATTGGAAATAAGCAAAAGTAAATAGAGACCAATAAGTTTAAACAAAAATATAAAATTTCTTTAATCAAATAATAATATACGCGAGTATACAATTGTTAAGTTATATTATAAATATGACACTTGCAATAGGGCTAACATAATATCTGTAAAACCATTAAACAATGATGTGATTCGGGAAGCCTAATCACAGCCACAAAACAATGCGAGCGAACAGCCACGTAGTACCAACAACACTCTGCGGCAGGGTTTGGTTACTTGTGAAACTCTTGTACAGCGGCTGTGGGGAAGACAGCATTTAAGATCCTGAAACAAAATAAGTTTTATTTTTTGTTTATAATTTAAAGAGTGTATTACTAAACGGCGATAGACTGAACACTGACAAGACTTTACTTCGACGGGTCTCTTCGCCGACGGGTCTCTTCGCCGACAGGGCTAACAGACACACATAGCACATGTTTTTCCTAAAGGGTAGGCAAAAACCAAAGAACGCCACCTCCTACATTCATACATCTCGTCATACAAGCAAGACGGTTAAGAGTACTGCGCACCTGACCTTTCTGAAGAACCTTACCAATAATGTCAGTGTAGGTTTTCCTAGGGCGACCCTTCCCTGCATTGCCACTCACCTCTGCCATAAAAATATCTTTTGTCTTCGTCTTTCACTCCTCCTCTCAACATGACCGAACCATGTAAGCATACCCTTTTTATCTTTGTTTTACATTATAAATAACAATAAATTATGCTTAACTACTAACTAGTTCCACCTGAACACCTGGCATATCCCTGGCCAATATCTTGTCCCAGTATTTGAAGACATTGTTTTTTCCATATTTGTCATAGCGATCGTTGGCAGTAGTTGTTGACGGTTGGAATTTAAAATTTCCCAGAGTATCTCTAGCTGTCGCCAGGATTAACTCTTAACTAGATTCACTCTTCGGTTGCAAAATTAATAACAAAACACTTATAACTGAGTCTGAAAACATATTGTTTCGAACTATCATAATCAAAACATTATTTACATATAAATATTTCCTTGTTATAAACTTATTCACTGAGTTACCATTTTTAACCTTGCCTTGATTCCATGATGATTTTGCATCCAACTGGTTACAAAATGCTAGTGAGACACTGATCTTAAGTAACTAAGATGAAATAAAATAAGTTAAACCACAAAAAATCAATTTTTAAATTTTTGACTTTTAAATTCCGTTCGCGTTAGACAGCTGACATTGCTGACAAGAACAGAATTTTTCCGATTCTTATTGTCACAATTTAGCCGCAGCCTCTTTTTTATTTTATTTTTTCTGTTTAAAAAGCAAAATCTTTTAATACTTGGGTTCATTTTATGGAAATTACTCGTAACAATTAGATCCTACTACAAAGTAATGTTTTAAAATAAATAAATAATAATAATTTACTCAATTCTACGTCATAGTAGGAATTCGGACCGATGTGTGAAAGGGACAGCGTTATACAGTTCATATAGCGTTGTTTCTTTTCTACTATAGCAGGCAATAGACAAATCCTAGAAGTAGTTCGTTCTTTCCCAGCACTTTAGCAGGAATGAAACAATATTGAAAGTTGAAGTTCATGGTACGAATATGAGTAATGTTATTATAAGCTTGAAACAAAACGTTATCGAAATAAGAATGTTTTGTAAAAGATTGTGGTAAGGCCCCTGGTAATAATCGATTTTATGACACCCTAGTACTTTTTCTTGGGTAATTCAATAAATACTCTTAATTCACAAAGACAAATAAATTACAGCCTGTTAGTTACTTCCTGATAATTTAGCATTCTAATGGTAAAGGTAAAAAGTAGTTAAAATAGGTCCAGAAGTTTTAGAGCCTATTACCGAAAAGGCGAAAACCAAACAAAAAAATCTTGCCTAAAATAATTAAAAAGTGTTTCGCAGAGTACATTGTATATTATACTGAGATCGCTTTTGCATAGGCAAACCTGAATGTGTTATACTAGGAGTGTAAAAAAAACAATTACAACTAATTACATCTTTAATATTTAACAGTAAAATGATGATCTAAATTATTAGTTAACGCTTGAATCTGTCGACTGGTTTGGGTATCTTCCTCATGAATATAGTGCGCTCGTCATAGTATGTGTTGAACTTCTTGTAATCTTTTCTTTTCCTCGGATCCTTTTTGCAATTGTCCGGAGTCAAGTTCATCATTAGACCTGGAACGTGAAAAACAAAATATTCAATGTTCATTATTAGTAAAGGTTCATAGTGATTTTTTTAATAGTAGTTAAGAATAATGACTAAGGGCTAATTTTTCAATTGGAGGAATAAAGATGAGGAGGAAGGCAGTTTGTCAGCTTTTGTACAGAAAATACAGTGGACCCCCGGTTATCCAAAAGAGCCTGTCACGACGCGCCTATCACTGTTGAATTTAGGAACACAAAAATATTTCGATTAGGTACATATTTTAGTATGTACCTATGTATCTTAAATCTTAATTATATTTTTATGTAAAAAAGCAAATTATTATTTATTTTATGTTTATGTAGATATTGATAGTTTAATCAGCAATGGATAGCCTATGAGGTGAAGTACTATTACAATACGCACCAGCCTTCTGCGCCATCGTCACTAGCTTGCCCATTTTCTTTTGCTGTCGCCGACATAGCCCAGTGATTCTTCGAGGTAGCATACACCCATCAGACCTCACAAATTGACTCACAATCAGTACATCAGTATGTTTGACGTCGAGCTCTAGAGCACACATGTAGCAGGGAGGTTTTTCTGACTTGCTGACAGCAGGATCTTGGGACGGAAGGTTCTCTGCCCGAACCAAGAGTTGAGTGCGGGGCGAGGGCACAGACACTCCTTCTATGACCACTGTTGACCCCTCGGTGCGTTCACGTACTAAAATAAGTCAGAATAAGTTATAAAACTAACGCTTTTACCATAAAATTCCGGTTTAAAGACAGGAACAAAATGTTTTGAGGTTATGTTATAAAAATCGTCGATGTGAGCAAAGGTACTTACTTTCTTTTAAATTTAAAGGTTTTGACGTCGCTATTGAGCGCACAGTTGTAGAGGCAATTGCGCTTTTTGCAAAAGAAAACCCAGCTCGAACCAGCCCCGCCATGTATATTTATTTTATAATCTGTCAGTGCCAGAATGTCATGTAAAGGAACGTCAATAAACGTTTAGTTTCTGCTTGCTAGATAGTAGAAATAATAATTTTAGGATGGCAAGTCTGCCCCCACTAAATATTCACTTCCGGTTAAATGAGAGCGTAATTCAAAAATTCACATCTTTTGTTTTGATCATAGAGACAATTTTATTGTAACAGTAGATTTAAAATTAATGTATCTTTTTTTTATTTCACCTTTATTGGTTATTCTCAAGTCATAATTAAAAAAGTAAAGTTAGGAATTAAAATAATTATTTTAATTTGGGTATCAGAATGATTAACGAGAATGTATGGGTCGCATGTATTTATTGAACAACACATAGTAAGTATAATGATTTTAACAGGTATAGTAAATAAACAAGATTATTTCAATGAATAATAATTTGATTAAAACATGTATTAACGGTTAAAACACATTTTCAATTAAGCAACAACAAATTTCAAGCTCCATTTCAAAAATATAATTGGTTTTATAATACATATCTACTATATTTTTAACATCCGTATAGTCGTATCATAAAATAGACTGCTAAGCAGTATTGTAACAAATATAATATATTATTATATAATGTTTTAGGGTTAGATAGGATCACATTATTACTTAATATGCGAGACTTTCAATCCTGTAATGCAGTACGGTACTATTGTAGAAAAAAGGTGTAATATATATTTTTTTTATTCGTAAAAGGCTATTTATGGACGGTATAAAGCCAAGCACAGAAAATCCGAGACATGTGTACGCGAAATGCACTTCAAATGCAAAATATAAAATGAGCTTAAAATATCTTAAAACTTATCTTAACAAATAACATAGACGCTTACACATGAGATTGCAATTTTGTGACTTAAATATAAGACGTTTAATGCAAATTCATATTTTTAAATACAATAATACAATTTGCAAAGCATAAAATGCATAATCGTGATAAAGTATCGATAAGTAACACAATATTTTTAATTTTGTTCTTCACAATGTCAATTTATAAGTATAACATTTAGGTTAGTAAAACTTACTAACTAGAAACTATACAATATTGTACTATTAATTAAAACAAAACTTACGAACAATGTGCATGTTTATAAACAAAATGTGATGGACTATTTAAAATATGTAGCGAGGAAAAATAACAGGTTTCACTGACATAAGTTATCAGAGACAATAATATAGGCATGAAAAAGTTAGCCAAGTTCTCCATAGGTTTCGTTTATTTCTAACAGGTAGACATAACTTGTATAGGATTGTCAATACAAAACTATAAAGATACATACAAATATTAAAAATCTTGTAACTACTTCCCTACACAGAAAGCTCAACATTTAGGCCTTGTATGTTTGTAATTAAACTGCTAATTGAAGCCTGTTATATTTCCGCCTAACATGTGAAGGTAGCGATGATAGAGGCTTGTGCGCTGGACGTCTACTTGGGGAACACGTTCAGGCCCTTGCTAAGCAGACCGCTGGCGCCTGTTGATGCGTCGTTGACGGCCGATGACAGGCCAGACAGCAGCTGGAAATAAAACACATTTTTCTCTTACACATATTCTGGCAACATGGAAGAAGGTCAGCCAAAATGTAGAAATAATTTAAGGTATTTTTGCGTGACAATGATAATTAAGTCCGCCTTTGTACAAATAAATAATTGTAAGCTATTTATCTTATTTAGAGTGCAATCAATGGTTTTGTCATGCCCATTTAATCATTAACATCAGGGACCTTGAGAACACAACCACTTCCGTCATTAAATTGTGTTAAATTGCCGATCACGGTCATTTAAACAAATAAAAGGTAAGTAGTTATGTAGGTACATACATTATCCCTCTTCTCGCCGAGGTATTTGTCGGTATCCTTGATCTTGGAGTCGACGACATTGCCTGCGTTCTTGAGGCCCTCGTCAGTGGCGTTCTCCACCCTCTTCAGTGTGTTGTCTACGGTGCTGTTGATAGCGTTGCTTGCATCTGCTGCGGCTTTCTCTGCTGCCTTCTTTGACTCTTCTACGGCAGCGTCTGTGAAATTGATTTTTGAGTACGAACTTGGCTGGTGCACTGCCGTGCATACGATTGATTTGCAAGATTTTTCGACAGAAGCGATGATTTATTAGGATCAGATTAAAAACAACACATATAATAAACTGATGCAAATTAATGGTCACAGAAATGAAAGTTAACTGGATGAAAAAAAAAAACAATTCTTAGAGTCAAAAAATAATTGCGTAAACTACTATAAACTTACTAGCAACTCTCTTGGCCTCTTCTTCAGCAGCTTTGGCAGCGAGCCTGGCCTTCTCCTTGGCGTCTTCAGCGGCCTTGGCGGCTTGTGCCTTGGCATCCTCAGCGGCCTTCTTGGTCGCGTCCACCGTTGTGTTGAACGTGTCTGTCGAACAATAACACTTGTTCAGTGAGGAATACAATAACGCATGATATTTCACACTTAAGCTCTGAAAGATCCTTTTGTTGAGTTAAAACTTAGGTACCTACGTTATTTTAAAACCTATTTTATAGTGTCTATAAACTACTGGAACAATGGTTTGAAAACAGTATTTCCGTGAAGTGTATGACGTCATTTTATAACCAAATATGACGATACTTCTTATTTCATCAAGCACCGATGACTTGTATTGTTTTAACCTTTTGACCGCCACAGTCATGTATAGATGACAAACAAAAATGTGCCCAGCACACCACGGTCACGACTACATGACTGACGTATGATTACGATTTTATACGTAAATAAAGATCATGAAACAATATTGCTTTTTTTTATTTCCCTTGACTCTTAATTATTTTATTATTATGTGAATGTGAACTTATTTTTTTAAATTATATTTTATTAAAAATAAATACCTCAATTCGTAGCTTGGCGCCGAGGGCACATTTTTGCTTTTTTGACGGCGGAAATTATATTCTCTATAAATTATCCTCACACAAAACGATTATTGTATTAAAGCGAGAAACTCACCTAGTCTACATCGATAAAAATACAACTCACCTACTTATTTTTATGAGTAGATCTATAATGTTATAGCAATAAGTAGCGTAGTACATAAACAGAAGGGATAGGTTAGCTATTGCCTTTTATGTAATGCAAGTTAGATACTTAAAGAGAAGTGGTATTTTATTGATCAATCGCAATAAGACAAAGAAAAAGTGGCTATAACTTTTTATGGCCACGTAGCATTGGATGACGCAGGAGCCGTGATGGTGCTCCTACTATATTTATTTATTTTTAGACGAAGAATGTAATAAAATTACTTTAAAACAACGAAAGAGAAACATTAGAAATGTCACGCATATTTTTTTTCAAATAAATACAAAAGCCTAAATGTTTTTTATGTGTGCATTATACATATAGAGGAGAATTATGTAACAAAAAGATACTTCTTTTAAATAGTTCATGGCTAGTGAAGAGTGCCTCAAGTTAAGGCAACGTCTCTTCTCGAGTCAAAGCAGCGCCTCGACTCGAGACTCTTCACTAAATTGCTGAAAAATGTTTATCGATGTAGACTATTTTATATTTATTAATAAACGTTAATAATCATTCTAAAAACTCGAAAACAATTAACTAATTAATATTATAACCAATATTTATTAGGTTAAGTTTTAAAAAGCCGTAACTAAAGCGACACACTATGTACCGGTCGTGTCTTCAACCGTCTTTTGACAAACGCCGAGCGCCTTTTGTGAAGATTTTTTAGCTCCTTTGATGTTGGGTTGAACAAAACCTAAAATTATGTATTTTTTTTTATATAGCGATATATGTTTTCTCTATTAAAAAAAATATTTCTTTGCATACACTTCACACACTTTCATGAGCATGAGCATAAAACATTCAGATCTACACACACATTAATGCTTAGACATCACTGTAAGTATTACAGAATAAAACATAAATTAGATGACAATCTGAAAGAAGAACAAGTCTGAAAACAGTTTTTAAAGTTAAATTAGGTTGTAGTACTAGCTTACACAAACCTCTATTCTTACCAATCACCATTAGTAAAAAAGATAAGTGGGTAAAAAAGATAGCAAAAGATAAAGAAAAGTTAATAATGTTTTTGTTACCTTCAGTATATTCTACGGCATCGCCTGTCTTTTCTGCTCCAGCTTCCGTAACGTTAAAGAGTGTTTGTGATACTGTATCTACAGAAAAGTTAGTAACAGAAAGTTAAAACAGAAAAAAGAAAAATAAAGTTTAAAAGCACGATACAGCCAAAACCATGCAAGTTATTCAGGAAATTCTAAAAACTAAAAAATGGAGTAATTATAGGATATTGAAATGAGTTTAAACACAATGAGACAAGAAAATTATCTTTATTTAAACACTAATATTAATTTAAATCTTTGGTTACTGCTCCGCTCCTTTGAGTCATAGCTTGATGTTATAAAGTCTATACTATTCCTTATTAATCTGGTTGTCATATACAAAAAGATTTTTTCCTATCGGACTGATATGTCCAGAGATTAGCGCGTTTAAACAAACAAACAAAAATCAAAACTTAAAAACTTTTCAGCTTATTATATTAGTATAGAAAACTTCGTTTATACCTTTAGCACCTCCAACCATAGATACTCCTTTGTCAACAACTGAAGCTGCAGCGTTTTTGGTTGTATCTACAGTGCTGTAAACTGTGCTCGCTACCGTATCTACAATACAGGTAAAATTAGCAATGAAAAATGAATCGTGTCCAAATGTACGGGGATCACACTGAAAGTCTTTAGAATAGGCTGGTAAGAAAAGCAGCCGATGAGAATTTATTTAAATTTCGAATTAGGAACCCTTTTCCCAAACAGTTCCTAATTTGAAAAACAAAACATAACACAAATTTCGAATTAGGAATTCTTTTCCCAGAGTTTCGAATTCGAAATTCGAAGATGTGTAATGAAATCATCATCAATCTGCACAATCAATGGATGTTGCCATTCGAAATTTTTCCGCCAAAAGCGGCAAAGACAAGTAAAAAGATGATTGCATCATTCTTTGAACGGACGGGTCAATTGTATTCCAGTTGTCTTGGAAAATGTTTGACAGCAGTGCTCAAGAAGTAAGATCCTCGTCCACCACAATAACGTTGCTCACTTCGCCAAGAGAAACATCGAATAGTTGTTAGCTATTGAGTCATTCTCCTTACTACAGTACTGGCATCTTGTAACTTTAATTTATTTTCAAAAATATAAGATAAGATAAAATTGGAGGAATTCCTTTTGTGAACCCTGAAGATGCCGTAACTGTGTTTGAAAAGGCATGGAAGAGATCCATAAAGAGTAGAAAAGTAATAAAAATATTGACAGACTTCTACATCATACGCCATTTTCAACTTTCAGTGTGACCCAAGAACGCAATGACAGGCTAAAATAATACCTTTGGCATTTCCTAAAAATGAAACGCTCGTATCTACGGCTCCGGCTGCTGCATTCTTAGCTGTATCTACTGAGCTTGCCAATGTATCTACGATGTAAAATAAAATAAAAAATCATACGAAATAAATAAAAACCGGCCATTTGCGAAGGGTTCCGTACCACGACGAAAAAACAAGTTTTTTGTATAGGGACCTCTTTTAATTTTTAACTTTGTAAGTTTGTTGTTATAACGGCAAAAAATTCAGACCCTGGAGGAAAAATCAAAAGAGGACAAAAAACATATCGCTATCTTGGAGGATAAAATAGAAAGTATGCAACAAGATAGCAGAAAGGCTAATTTTGAAATTAAAAATGTTCCTAAGAAGCCAAACGAAACCAAAGATGACCTAATTCATATGGTTACCAGCCTCTCGAACACAGTAGGTTGTCCTCTCGACAAGACGATTATCCGTGATATATACCGAGTTCGTACAAAGAAAGAATCAGGCAACTCGCCTATAGTTGTGGAAACAAACTCAACACTGATAAAAAATAATATTCTGAAATCATGTAAGGCATTTAATATAAAACAAAGGGCGAAGTTATGTGCTAAACACCTGGACTTCCGCACTAACGAGGATACCCCCATATTCATCACCGAGCAACTCACAGCAAAGGCTGCACGCCTTCACTTCCTCGCACGAGACCTCGTGAAGTCGAAAACCTACAAATATTGCTGGACTGCATATGGCCGGGTATACCTTAAAAGAGAAGACGACTCCCCAACCTTAATAATTAGAAGCGAAGCACAAATCCAACAGCTAATCATCAATCAGTGACTATATTACCATAAGGAATTTCACTACTTTCCTTGCTGCTTTTTTGCTTATTGTTTATGTTTATCAAACTGGGTATGTAAAGTCTGTCACACTTACTCGACATTCGCACAAATAACGTCATTCATTACACCACTAATTACACCTACAATTACACACACATTTTATCACTATCCTACATATACTGTTACAAGATTTTTTACACCAAAGTTAATTTTAATTCATTATAGGCTTTCTAATAGTACAACATATAAAAACAAACAACTAAAAATAAATATACTTATACTGACTAATACTTACATAAAAAGGAAATTACTGCAAAATCATTTTTATATGACCCGTCATCCCATAAATGTATGGCATGTGTTCTTACGGCTTCCGTCACGTTATACAAATAATACCCTGCTCCTACTATGTACCATGTATTTACTAAAACATAATAATGTGTGAACCACTAAAAACTATAAATGACCTCGATAATTTAATTATTGCGAAAACGATAGAATGTGACTGTAGTGAACTTGCTAGCAGCTATAACATAAATAAAAGTGACCTTACCATAGTGTCACAAAACATTAGGAGCATATACTGCAATTTCGATGACCTCATAACAAATTTGTCTAGCCTCAATTTTGATGTTGACGTAATAATTCTGACCGAATGTAGACTTGATCGAAATAAACCTATACCAACCTTGCCCAAATATCGCTCCTATGCTACTACTCGTCAACATAACCAAAATGATGGTGTGGTAGTATATATCAAGAACACCTTAAAAGCCAGTGTTACAGAATTAATACTAAGCCACGCATCAGGCCTACAACTAAATATAGTGAATAATGTTATTTTAGGTATATATCGCTCACCATCAAACACTAACGCGGAACCTTTCATAAACTCATTGGCACTCCATCTTGACAACCTAAACTCCCAAAACAATAATGTTATAATCGCTGGTGACATTAATATTAATATTATACCTAAAAACACTGAACAAACATATGAAACTAAAAATAGAACTTCCTACTTGGATATGTTATCGAGTCACGGTATTCTCACCGGTCACAACTTACCTACAAGGGAAGCCAACTGTCTTGACCACTTTATGTTCAAAATAAACAGAAAACGGCACTCTGCATTTATAGCCATCCTACGCACAACCATTACAGACCACCGTACAACCTTTCTATCGATATCTAAAATAAAACATTGCCAAACTATACCAACAACAACTACTAAAATTGATTTTGAAAATGCCTTACAATATTTAAAAGAAAAAAACCTATCGACACTGCTTTTTTGTGAAGATCCTACTTTATAACCGAATGTTTAATACAAGAACTCATTGACTCACTAAAAACAAACACAATTACTCATAAGATCCCTAAAAGTAAACGAATAATTAAACCCTGGATCACAGAAGGCATATTAAGATGTATAAAAAATCGTAATAAGCTCCAAAAACAATCTCGAGACGACCCACATAATGAAATTAAAAAAATTACATATGCTCGTTACAGAAACCATTGCAACAACCTCATAAAAAAAATTAAAAGAAAATATGAAAGAAGCCTCCTTACTAAATCATTAAACAATAATAAACTGCTTTGGAAAAATCTAAAAACCATCACCTATACAAATAAATGTACTAGAACTAATACTGAATTAACTAATCTAAAATCATCACCAACGGAATCAGCTAACTTTATTAATCAATATTTCGCAAATATTGGTAACCAGCTTGCAAACGACATCCAACAAAACATAAACCAGAATGACCTAAATCTATATCTACGTTCCCTACCTAGTCTCTCTAAATCTTTTGTTCTTTTGGATACAGATAACAATGAAGTAAACTCTATAATTAACTCCCTAAAATCAGACAGTGCCCCAGGATGGGATAATATCTCAACTAGGTATCTAAAACATGTAAAACATGAAATAACTCCAATTATAGCACATCTGGCCAATATCTGTTTTAAAAAAGGCATCTTCCCTAACTATTTAAAAAAATCCATAATAACCCCTATATACAAGGGTGGGCAGGAGGATGATATTAACAATTATAGACCTATTTCTGTTATTCCCGTTATAGCAAAAATATTGGAAAAACTTTTAAATCTCAGATTATTAAATTACCTTCAAACCAACAACATTTTATCTCCGTCCCAATTTGGCTTTAGGCGCGGTATTTCTACGGAGCATGCTATTACATCTTTAACTTCACTACTTACAAAAGAACTCGACACAGGAGTTAGGTGCCTATCCGTCTTTATAGACCTAAAAAAGGCCTTCGACACGGTCTCTATTCCCATACTTGCCCAAAAATTAGAAAAAATAGGTATCAGAGAAACACAACTAGCTATATTTACCGATTACCTGACTAACAGAAAACAGAAGGTTAAGTTGGGGAACTACGTCAGTGGGGAAGTTGATGTTACATGCGGTGTACCCCAGGGAAGCGTTTTGGGACCAACCCTATTCCTCATTTATTTGAACGATTTATGTAATATGTCAATCAATAAAGCAAAAATTTTTTCATATGCCGACGACACCGCAATTGTCTTTACTGGCTCAACCTGGGCGGAAGCCAAAACCAATGCAGAAAATGGTATGATACAAGTAGCATCTTGGCTGAATACCAATCTTCTAACGTTAAACACGAGCAAAACTAATTACATCTGCTTTTCAATATACAAAAATGTCCAACCAGAACGCGATTTTAACATTAAAATACATGAATGTAAGAGTGTGGCAAGCCACAATTGTAATTGTCCAATCATAAGTAAAGTCAACCACGTCAAGTATCTGGGTGTGATGTTGGATCAAAGTTTGTCCTGGTATCCGCAAATCGAACAAACTGCTGCGAGAATACGAAAGTTTATTTGGATTTTTAAAATATTACGACACGTAGTACCAAAGAGTGGCAAATCAAAAAACCTTCTTAATGAAGTGTATATATCGCTAGTTCAATCAGTAATAACATATTGTATTTCTACATGGGGAGGTGCACGTAAAACACGTTTTCTTGATGTTGAACGAGCACAACGGACACTAATAAAAGTAATGTACTTCAAAAAAAGGACCACTCCCACTTGTGAGTTATACCAAATTAGTAACTTGTTATCAGTACGAAAACTATATATTATACAAGTGGTAGTAAAAAAGCATAAAACCCTACCTTTAGATTCCAGTATCTTAGCTAGAAGAAGAAAACACAATGTCGCTTGCACCACTCTGGTAAAAACTGAATTTGCTGAAACCCAATACGACAGACGCTCGTCTTACTTATATAATAAAATAAACAAAGTAATAAATATGTATACCAAACCTGTTAAAGAATGCAAATCTTTGCTGGTTAAATGGATAAACAAATTAAGTTATGATGAAATAGAGAATCTGCTAGTACATATAAATTAAACTATTCTTATTTACACAAACCATCCGTGCAAACCAATCTTGTACGCGCACACACCTATTCACTGATATACACAGAAACACATCTTCTCTCTCACACACACACACTCACCCTTTCACACTCACACACACGCACGCACCCTGACTTTCGCCAAAACTAGAGTTGTTATAACTTTTATTTACGTTTTTGTTTCGTAACTTACCTACTACACTCGTGTGATATTAAAGAGCGGCGCCTCCTGGCACAGGCATCTACATGCTTAAAAGGAGACGCCACCAACTGTATAACACTGTATAACGTGTAATAACGAAATAAAAACTTTTTGATTTTGATTTTTTTTGAACGGCAATAGAAAAAAAAACATTCTGTCTAAATTTCAACTCTCTACCTATTACGGTTCATAAGATTTAGCCCACTGACAGACAGACAGCGCAAGCTTAGTCCCGGGTCCGTTGGCACCGTTAGAGTACGGAACCCGATAGGGTAAAAAGGAAAAAATGTATTATACCTTTAGTACTTCCTAGAAAAGTAGCGCCTTTATCTACTGCTGATGATGTTACACTCTTTGTTGCATCTACAGTGCTATGAACAGTATTTGCAAGCGTGTCTACAAAAAAAAAAACGAAAATGTATAGTGTAAATAACAAAGGAGGAAAAACTCATAGAAAAGTAAAGGATAATTGTAGTGTAGTAGATAATAAGTACTATATAGGCATGTACTCCATAGTTGTAAGCAATATATATTCAGCTACATCCGAATAAACAATCAGTACTATTCTAGCAGTCCTGTGTTTCATTGATCTCATCCCTACATGGCGACCCTGCCGGTAGCGCGAGAGACGAGTATCGAATTTCGCGCGTGGCTGTAGATTACTTTAAAAATGAAATACGTGATCAAATAATTTCACCGTAATTTGATAAAATTAAATAATTCGTGATGTGTCAATCATATCAAACCAAGGAGGAGGTTTTCCTGGCCCAGAACGCTGCAGGTGCTGGCAATAACGCGAATTTACAAGAAATTGGAGCGCATATGAACACTCAGACCATTATATCAGTAGTTGTTATATGCATGGTCGCAGCTATATTGCTGTATTTCGGATATAAGGCGTATAAGAAATGCCATACACGGTGGATGCGTCAGGAGATAAACCAGCAGGCCTTTAGGGGCTTGAGATGGTCCGAACGTCGTCGGAGCTTTGTCCAACAGAGGTCGGCTGATTGCGCGTGCCAAACTACATCCATGAACAAATAATAGACATGAACCCTATCTTATTTCTAACGAAGTGTTGTGTGTGAATAAAAATCAAAGTGTTTAAGTGCGAAACTCGTTAACAAAAATAAAAGTGCGCGTTATGTACCGGTATGTGAAACAGTGTTTGCGGTACGATTAAAAGAACATAGGTGTTTATGGCTGAAGGACTAAAAAATATATATAGTGATTTGTACAAGATTAGACAATACTTGGTAAAGGTAGGTCCCAAACGCAGGCGCGAATCTAATGTATGTGGTAAGAAATTAATTGAAGCAAGTTCTTTATATTTATCATTTGAAAAGCTATGGATTAGTATTGGAAGTAACATAAAATATCATAAAAGTGAAGAGTTAAGTATAATACAGGATTATCGCTTAAAAATAAATGAATTGTATACAAATATAAAAGAGTTATGTGACTCAGTGACTAGTAACAGTAGCTCTGATTCAGAAAGCGTCAGTAAAGAGGAAAGAAAATCATTGCCAATAATGGGGAAATTTGATTTAAAAGTAGCACTAAACTTGGTGCCTGTTATGATAAATAATGAGGAGCATACTGTTAGACAGGTCATTGATAGTATAGATTATTACAGTTCAATATTGGACGTAGAGTCCCAAAAGGAATTGATTGTGTTTGTATTAAAGAGTCGGTTGTCTCAAGCAGCAAAATTGAAACTTAGTACTAGCTATGACTCAGTAGACAACTTATTAAAAGATATGAGCATTCAACTACTGCCGAAAAAGTCCCATACAGCATTACAAAGCAAATTACATTCTTTTCGTCAGAATGATTTAACAATTGATGATTATGGCAAAACTATAACCGAAATGTTTGTTGATCTGACTGTTTCGCAATCAGACGGTAAACCCGAAAATTACAACTTCTTAAGGCAATTAAATGAAAAACAGGCAATTAAGCGATTTGCCGACGGATTGCGAAACCGTCGTCTAGGCACAATTATTACTGCACGGAACTTCGATTCCTTAAAGGATGCTATTCAAGCAGCTGTGGAGGAGGACACTACGACGGCATCTTCTTCCCCAGGTGAAATTAGAACATTTCATAAAAACAATTACCATTACAGGCGAGGGACAAATAATTATTTTAGAGGCCAATCTGGACGATACTTTAGAGGGCAGTCAAGCAGAGGTCAGGTGCGAGGTGGACATTACGCGAGCAACCAGGGGGCTAGCCGAGGTCATGCGTCGCGAGGTTCGTGGCAGAACGGACCTAGAAATAGACCTTATCGAGGTAAGACTTCCTTTTACAATCGAAATAAGGGGACACAAAATAATGAGACGATGCGTGTTATGACGGAAAATGAAAAGAAATCAGATGGATCAGGCAATCCGAACCAGTTTTTTCGTGAATAATCGTGTACCAAATATTTTATCATGTAACAGTAGCATAACGATATCACTCTCCGTAAATGGTTGCCCATTTCAATGGTTATTAGATACGGGTGCGTCAATCTCGGCCATCAAACATAAACATCTTGTTGAACTAAACATTCCCTTTTATAACAAAACTTCAGAGATCAATGGACTAGGGGGCAAGGTACAATCAATAGGCTATGTGTATTTAAACTTAGTAGCGAATGACGCCACCTTTAACCATATATAACCCAAACCAAACAAAACCCCAAACTACCTTTGGCACTAGCAGCGTATGATACGCCCGTATCTACTGCGGAAGCTGCTGCGTTTTTCGTTGTATCAAAAGTGTTGGCTACGGTATCTACAAACGGAAGTGGAATAGCTTAATTTAGGTAAATAAACAAGGTGAAATTTGTAAAATAATAACAATACGCAGACGTATCTACCTTTAGCACTTCCTACGAAAGCTGCGCCTTTGTCTACAGCTGATGAAGCTACATTCTTTGTTGTGTCTACAGTACTATAAACAGTATTTGCAAGCGTGTCTACAAAAGAAAATGAAACATACATAAATGAAAATTAAATAAAATATTAACAAAAAGAAACAAATGAAAAATAGTGGCTAACTACCTTTGGCACTAGTAGCGTAAGATACACCAGTTCCTACAGCTGAAGCTGCTACGTTTTTCGTTGCATCAAAAGTATTGGCTACGGTATCTACAAAACAACGTCAAATCATATTAAGTAAATAAAAATAAATGAATTATGAGACAGAAAAGAGATAAAATATCTACCTTTAGCACTTCCTACGAAAGATACGCCCATATCTACAGCTGACGATGCTACACTTTTTGTTGCATCTACAGTGCTATGAACAGTATTTGCGAGCGTGTCTACGAATGAAAAAAAATATATAACAACCAAATACAGAAATAAAATTAAATAAAAAAAAATGTGTGGCTAACTACCTTTGGCACTAGTAGCGTATGATACACCAGTTCCTACAGCTGAAGCCGCTGCGTTTTTCGTTGCATCAAACGTATTGGCTACGGTATCTACAAAACATTCATTTTCTAATTATATATTTTGATTTTGAATTGTAAAATACTTCTTGTAAGTACCAATTTTTGTTAATACCTTTGGCACTTCCTATGAGTGACGAACCCTTGTCAACAGCCGACGTAGCTACACTTTTTGTCGTATCTACTGTGCTGTTAACTGTATTTGCTACTGTGTCTACAAATAACAAAATAAAAAACATAAGTGACATAAAACAAATGCAAACAAAAATAAAACATAAACGAATAAGCTACCTTTTGCACTGCAAATTATTGAAGTGCCCTTTTCAACAGCAGCAGCGGCTACATTTTTTGTCGTATCTACAGTATTTGCTATAGTCTCTAAATAAAACATTCATAATTAGCACCAAAACATAAGGCAACGAAAATGATGTTTCACAAAGCAACAGTGTAAAGACAGCTACCTGTAGCAAAGCCAATAATTGCGGAGCTTCTCTCAACTGCAGCAAAGGCAACATGCTTCGTAGCCTGGACTGTTGTATTGACAGTGTTTGCTACGGTATCTACATTTGAATAGCGAGGATTAGCACAAGTGGGAAGTCATAAGCGGTATTTATGGAGAACTTAATAACACTAGTGCAAGTCTACCTTTGGCGGTGCCAATCGCGGTAGTGCCTTTCTCTACAGCGGCTGCGGCTACGTTTTTGGTTGTATCTACTGCAGTATTAACTGTGCTTGCTACCGTATCTATATGGACGAATAACAAATGTTGTTAGCGACAGTACAAAACGAACATATGTGTTCAGAGGGCTGGCTTTTTGTTGGGCTAAAGAATCAGCATTGCCATACAACGTGGCAATACTGCCAACCTTCTGGGCACTCGTTCTATTGACAGCGATGCGGATGAGATTTTTGATACGTTTTATTTTTTGTTATATTTATAAGTTATGTGTTTTGGTTAATAACAGACCCATTTGGATGTTAAATAAATAAGTAAGAAGTACTTTAAAAAAAAACATATGTGAATTACCTTTGGCTGTGCCAAAAGCAGTAGTGCCTTTCTCTACAGCGGCTGCGGCTACGTTTTTGGTTGTATCTACTGCAGTATTAACTGTGCTTGCTACCGTATCTACATGGAGGACGAACATTGAACATTAGCCACAATACAAAGCAAAAATATAAGACGTTTTACGAAAAAATGTAAACTACCTCTAGCTGTGCCAAATGCAGTAGTGCCTTTCTCTACAGCGGCTGCGGCTACGTTTTTGGTTGTATCTACTGCAGTATTAACTGTGCTTGCTACCGTATCTACATGGAGGACGAACATTGAACATTAGCCACAATACAAAGCAAAAATATAAGACGTTTTACGAAAAAATGTAAACTACCTCTAGCTGTGCCAAATGCAGTAGTGCCTTTCTCTACAGCGGCTGCGGCTACGTTTTTACTTGTATCTACTGTGGTGTGATATGTGCTTGCTACCGTGTCTATATGGAGGGAAAACATATATTAGCGACAACACAAAGCGAACATAGAGATTTATTTATAAATAAAATTATGTGAACTACCTTTAGCTGTGCCAATCGCGGTAGTGCCTTTCTCAACAGCGGCTGCAGCTACGTTTTTGGTTGTATCTACTGCGGTATTTACTGTGCTTGCTACCGTGTCTACATACGAACAAATAAAATTAGCCACAATTTGAAGTTATTTACAACATTTGTCCTTGTATCAAGTAAATTATGGATATGACTGGATATTGAACTGTCTTTGATATAATATGTAATAAAAGTAGTGAATAAAGTCTATGGACGAGTGTGTTATTTACAAAAGTAAACGTAATATATAAGAGGACTACCTTTAGCCGCGCCAGCGAATGTGTATCCCTGATCTACAGCGGATGCTGCAGCGTTCTTAGTTGAGTCTACTGTTGTCTGTGCAGTACTTGCTACTGTATCTAATGATGAAACATTAATAAATCAAAATGGCTATTGAGGATAAACTAAAAGGAATTGGTAAGTAGACACCATCAACCAACAAATCCAAGATTTTTGTAAAAAACAGTTTTCTTTCGCCCTGACAATCCAATTAACTGTAATATTCGATTTTTAATTGCTGACATTTGAATAAATAATATAGTTAGTCCATTGAGTCGGCACAAAAGTGACGTCACAGCCGACTTTTGTCATACAAAATCTATGGGATAATCGCGTTTTGACAGGTCATAAAAAGTACGTCAATTGATTGGTGGTGGTGCCATCTAGCCTATCAAACAAATGGTAAATGCGTGAACTACCTTTAGCGGTGCCAATGAATGTAGTGCCCTTATCGAGTGCGGCAGCCGCTGCACTTTTAGTGCTGTCTACTGTGCTTGCAACTGTATCTAATAAACAAAGATAGTACTAGTAAATAACATTATACCTAAGGGTTAAGGATAATACTGACCCTATGTAACGACAAAAACTGTAATTTTATAACAAGTTCTATTTATTTTAATCAATCTTTTATATAACATTGTCATACAATGTGCATTCAAAATTCCAGCTCAATCGAACATCGGAAAGTAGATCTTAACCTGTTTTTATTAAGTTCCAATGGTCACTTTCTGGCTCCATCATTTGACCAGCTCTGTGACATCATTATATTGCATTGTCATGCAAATTGCACACATGGAAAATTTCAACTCAATCGAACATCGGGAAGCGACTCAAATTGATTAGCCACAGACCAGAACAGGTATAAAGGCTTTTAAAAAGTGATGAAATTGACGTTTTGTCATTGTTATAAGTAATATTGGATCAAAAGGTTAGCTGTTATGGTCGATACTTTGAATAATTAGGGATTATGTAAAAAAAAATCAAAGCAAAACTACCTTTAGCGGTGCCAAAAAATGTAGAGCCTTTGTCAACAGCAGCGGCGGATAAATTTTTAGTCGTATCTACTGATGTACTGATAGTGTTGGCTACGGATTCTAAAATAAATCAAAAGAAAATGGACTTTAATTGCCAAGCTTTCAACACATAGTGCTATAACTTGATACTATGAGTCAAAGCTGTACTTCTGTGCTGAGATATTTTTTTTTTTATTAAACAGCACAAGGTCGTTTTTAAGAGAAGCTTTAGAAAGTGTCTCGGATACTCAACATAGTCGAACTATTTCTGAAACTCTGTGTGCCATAATTAAAGCCGTACAAACTGTAATACTGGTGTAGACACCATTAACCAAACATTTTAAGACACGAACTTCTCTAAAAACACTTTGTTTTAGCCCTGAAAACTCTATTAATTTTCAATTAAGAGGAATTGCCACGCGACAGTTATTTGACAAATAGGT
This sequence comes from Hoplodrina ambigua, assembly GCA_949774945.1. NCBI lineage: Eukaryota > Metazoa > Arthropoda > Insecta > Lepidoptera > Noctuidae > Hoplodrina > Hoplodrina ambigua. The sequence continues at coordinate 11,359,103 of OX458977.1, forward strand.
ATTGGATGTCATGTATTGCTGTCGTGCAGCCCCCGCGTATAGATCTATGTGCGAAAGGGATAGGAATAGTTAGTTTTTTTGTATTTGTAATCATATAACTATTTTATTATGTTTGTGGACATGGACTGTGTCAAATAAACATTGCTACTTATTTTTTTTCTTTCTAGTCAATTGAGTTGGAAAATAAGTGACGTCAACTAGTTTTGACAGCCCATAAAGAGTACGTCAATTGATTGGTGGTGTTTACACCCATTTTGAACTACTACTGTCAGTCTGTTTTATCCCTCTGCGCAGTAAAGACTTCTAGCTTATATGACTGATTTCTAAGAATGTGATAGGTACCTTTGGCAGTGCCAATCATTGTAGTGCCTTTCTCAACAGCGGCTGCAGCTGCATTTTTCGTTGTATCTACAGTAGAGTGAACTGTGTTCGCTACAGTATCTATAAAAAATGCATTTACAATAACATTTATATTACACTAAAAAACAAAACGTACACGTGGAGATTGTTTATGAAGCGTAGAATAAATATAATTTATGGAACAATAAAAGATGTGGTTTATAACTATATCTGGTGTAAAAACACGCTTATCGGAGCCGAAAGTTTCATGTTTTTCTGATCATTGGGATCATTTTTTTTTTGTTTTGGACCATACCTGGCAGGTTACAAAAATATTGATGATCAAGGATGATCAATTTCCAACTTTTATTTTAGCTACGCTTTTTACGAAATCTAGTTTTAAAAGTTCTTACTAAACTTAAAAAACCCCAACGACCCCTGTACTGTTGTATGTACCCATAAGCACAATATTTTTTGTTTTGTATTGCATAGCACGATAAACAGTGATTATTTACACCAAGAAAAAACTGTTGTTTTCCAGCACAATTTTTGCTCGATGTTACTCAGGTTAATGGGCATTAAGCATACTTAAAATGCCCCCCATATAATAGCAGTTGATGATATTATTATGAGAGATAAATTTTATTCACAGATGATGTCTTTAAGTTTATCTAGACTCATCTCCAGTGAAATAACTACTGTAAATAGCGTATGTATGCGTATGTGTATTTAAAAATATAAAATTCTTTCTAGTAATAGATACTCTTGTTAATGTTATATAGTTGTGTCAACCGCAATATAATCGAGATTTCTCCGTCCCGGTTTTACTTGCGGTATTTTCTAAACCTGTCCACACAATGATATTATTAGTTTGACTTTCATCATCTTTTACTATAATAAAATATCGTCACTTGGGGCATAAATTTTTTCTTATTGATTTTTTAGCGAAATACCAACGATATTCATGATGCATTTCTTATTTTATGTTCCATTGTACAACTGTTACTACTAATACTTTGGATTGTGCACTAAGCGATAATTAAAATTAGAATACCTAGTATCATACGACAAATAACACCACATTATAAAGTACCTAATTTGGTTTCAGAAAAATATTGTATTTACCTTTGGCCGAATCGATGTAGGTTTTCCCAGTGTCAAATGTACTTTGTGCAGTTTTCTTTGTGCTATCTACTGTGCTTGCTACTGTATCTACGGCGCAAAAATAACGTAAAATAAGTTATTTGTTCATAAAAATAAAGTTACAAAAAATAATTAACAACGAAAAAACATAAAAATTTAAAACAAAAATTAACAATTAAAAAAACAAAAACTAGCAAATAAATACCTTTAGCACTCTCTAAATAGGACAAGCCCGTGCCATAAGCAGAGCTTGCAGCACCCATAGATGCATCATAGGCCATTTGGAACGTACTTTGGGCTGAATCTAAAGCGTTATTTGCAAAAACACACGATTTTTAGACACACACAACAAAACGGCCAAAAACACACAAAAATAAAACAAAAAAAAGAATACCTTTCGCGCTATCTACGTAAGTTTTTGTCGTGTCTACGGCAGATTGAGCGGCCTGTTTTGTACTATCTACGGTACTATTCACTGTATTAGCAACTGTATCTAAAAATAAAAATAAAAGGAGTAAAAAAAATGAAAAATCTAAAAAGTGAATTTGATCGCATGTGTGTGAAACCTACCTCTAGCGGTTGTGGCGTACGTTTTGCCGGTATCGATTGCCGATTGGGCAACCCTCTGTGTGGTATCTACAGTACTGTTTAAAGTGCTTGATACTGTATCTACAAAACAATTTGTAAAAACCAAATTAAATAGCAACTAAAATTCAACAAATAAAAAATACAATAAAAGCTATAAATTGTAAATTCAGATTTAAAATAATCCTAATATATTGTTTGTTTGGTTTGTAAAATATTTAAGTAGGTACTTATAGTAGAATAAATCAAAGCAAAGAAGAAAGACCATTGTAACAGTTTCTGGCAACACACGTTGCCAAAAACTAAAACAGTTCCGCCCACCATTTTGAAGAAAGGCATGATGACAAGAAGGTTTGTTTACCTTTCGCCGAGTCCGCGTACGATTTTCCGGTGTCAACGGCAGAACTAGCCGCGTTCTTTGTACTTTCATACGTACTATTCACCGTATCTATAATAGTGCAACGTTAGTTCATGCAAATAGAACGAGAAGAGAAGAAGAAGAAGAATTAAAAAGTAGATTAATGTCAACTTACCTTTGGTTGTGTTGTATGCAGATTCTGCCGCCTTTTTCGTGTTGTCAGCTGTGGTTGCCAATGTGTCTATGGATAGAGGGATTGCAAAAAAAATTGGTTTAGCAAACTACTAAAATGGTAGGAAATACATACACTACTAAGACAATGCTACTGACATATAAAAAATTAAATAATATAATTACAAGCAACGTCAACTACTTGGATAAATTCTTAATTTTACTACACTAGGCTACAAAAATCAATTTAACTACACAAAACTTTTAAAATACGTAGCTCAATAAATCATACAAAATATGTATTCGACTAACCTCAAATTAATTGACTAAGTTTACACCCCTACCTTTAGTGACGTCCACGACTTTCTTGCCATCAGCGAGTGCCCTGCTGGCGGCGTCCTGCGCCTCCCCGGCAGCCATGGACACCTTCGACAGCTCCTTGTCCAGGGCATCGATAGCGGAGTTCTTCGTGTTATTGGCTAGTGAAAATATTACTGGATTTATTAACAAGATCTTACTCTCTCTTAGGTCCTAAAACGTAGAGGTTGAGCATTACATGAAGACAAGTTCAGATTCCTTAATTTTCAGAATCAGACCAGATATTTGGGCAGTTTAACAAATAAAACAACCTCTTTAGCTTTGTAACATTGGTAAAGAGATATTTAGTGTAGCCATGAATCTTCACCACAATAGATATCACGTACGCATTAAAAAATTTGAACCAGACCCAAACTTTTCTGACAAAACAAAAGGGACATCGTAGGTATGGTGTCTGTTTTCAGCAGTCGCACTTTGCGACCACTAGAGAGCTAGACCAACGGGACAACGATAAAAAAAAAACAGGCACGGACTCGGCAAAACATGGAAAAGTTCCTACTATGTTTAAATCATTGTTTAGGACGACGCCATAATTATCTGGTATTTCCTTTTTCCTCTTATCGAAACTAATTCCGTAACAAATATCAGAGCCATAAATAGATTTAAATGACCACCGATTTATAGCATGTTAGAGAACATGCGACCATAAATAGATAGATAGCGATTTTCTACCTTATTGTGAGACAGTAAGATAGAAATCGCAGTCCAATGTCCCTGATTAGTGAGTAACTAAGTAAGTAAGTACTTTAGAAGAGACTTTGTACTTGATTAGAATGTTTAATTTTCTGATTGGTTAAATATATTGTATCTTACGCATTATGAAATCATTTGTTTTATTCCATCAACCGTAATAATTTTCCATTATTCTCAATACGCTTCATATTTTTAGCTGCAGCTACCTACCTAAGCAATTAATCAATGTATAATATTGTTTTAATGATCTCGCTAATCTGTTTACTAAAAAAAAAAACAATAATAAGACATAACATCGCGTCTGCAATCCCCGAAGCGTTAGGCAGAGGTGCACCCATTAGTACACCCACATTTCGCCAGTTATATTTAAGTCCCATGGGGGCGAGCCTAATGCCATCAACCGGGCACGAATCTAAGACTCCGAGGCTGTTACTGGGTTTCTGATGGAAAAACCCAGTAACACTTTGCCCGACTATGGAATCGAACCCAAGACCTCATGCTCAGCAGTCGCGCTTTGCGACCAATAGACCAATGAGGCAGTCAAAGAAAGATGACACTAACATAGGTATTTAGACAAATTTACTCGCATAGTTGCACTACCATGAAAATAACTCTAAGGCAATGAAAATAGTGAGGATTAAAAACCTGCGCCAGCAGCATCAGTAGCGGTCTTCTGGGCCCCGCCAATAAGTTCACCGGCCTTCTTGACCTGGTCTTCTACGACGTGGGCCGCTTCCTGTGCCTTCTCTGAAGCGACTTGCTCAGCATCCTTCTTCTTACGGTCGAAGAGCGAAGCAGTCTTCTCGCCGATGCTTCGGAACGCCCCTGGAATTTTAGTCGATTAGTAATGGCACAGCACTAGTGTTTGCTTCAATGCAGACAATGAAATATAGTTATTCAGAATACAGATATTATATAGTTATTATTCTTGATGAGATTTTAGTGGGTTTTAAATAATATAAATAAAATATGGTTTGTCATAAAGTTATAAATAATAATGTCATTTCCTAAGTATTTGACATTAATAAACTAAGTACACAGTTTTGCATTAATTTACTATTAGTTCGTTCGTTCATTCATCCAAAATCGAGATCTTTCGATGTTCAATCCTTTCGAGTTTAAGTTCACGGTGGTTTTGAGAAACTAGAGTAACTGCTTCATCGTAAAATATTTGTTTATCAACTTCCAGTAACGTCTTTATGATAATATATTCTAATGGGAATCGGATGGGCTATAAACTTTAACGATAGAAAGGGACCTAACTCGTAAACAAACGTCGTCGTTCTAAGAATAATATAAACAACATTTAATAAACTGTACTTAAATAAATAGGTACATAGGAATTTAATCTTTTCTGTCTAACAGAGACACTTTACAAAATAAAGTATTATAAATATTTGGTACCTAGTAAACAATATCCTATCAATAACAGGTATTTTTTCAAAAATAACTTTATTTTTAAGGTCAGAAATACTAATGCTAAGATTACGTTCCCGATTCCTTGGGGCTACCCTATATTCTACCTGACTCTATCTCCCTTATTAATAAATCCGAAATAAAGTTATGCTATAAAATGTGTTAAGTTTGAAAAAAATACGGTTTATCGAATTAATACTGGTCTTACTTTACTCCGGTGTTTATTCATATGGAGAAGCATGTATAAAAGTCAGCTTTACTTCACGTGTCACATAAATGAAAGTTCACATATTGATTGCGTTTTAAAACCATTATATTCCATAATGCTCGCGCGACAGAGCGCCGCCTTTTTATTGATTTTTCAAAGCAGAACTAGCCCGGTCAAGGTGGCTGAGTCAGCCATTACGTAGAATAAGTATATCGCAGAGCATGTTTTATAACTAAAGCGGTTACTATAACCAGTTTAATCAGAAATAATTTGCAGTTCGCAGGAGGCCTGAGTCTGCCAGTAACTCAGCTGTAGGCAGAGACACAAATTACCCGCGGTACACCCACGGACACCGATGACCCGACTTATTCATGGGCTACGTGGGTTTGGTGTGGAATAAACATAGGTATATTTCCTGCCAATGTTTTGTTACTTTTATAAACATAGGAAGAGAGAACATAGGATCCATCATGTTTTTATGTTAGCCTTAACTAAAAATAACATGTCATTACATTAATCTTGTTTCTCTAATAACGTAACGTAACCTGTTACTTTGTTACAAATATAAACATAGTATGACATTACATAGATACAAAATAACATTTTAACAATTGAGTAAACGTGTGAAGAATAGAAAATACCATATAATACAATAAAAGAACTCACCAAGGTTCTTGTCTATCGGAAAGCGTGGAAATACATTTAAAAATTATTCATATAACAAATTATTCGTTGATTAATAAAAATAACTAAATCCATGCTTTACTTTTTAGTTCTACCTCTAGCTAAATGGTGATGTGAACTGTGATTTAATATTATTACTAAAATACCTGTTACTAATAACCTAATACGGATAGGACGAACATGGTGATAGTGTGGTGGTCAGACATTACTTGTTTACGTGCATTCTACATCACTATTTGTACAAAAAATATTAGGTTTAAAAATAACGAACTTGTTTCATGGATATTTCTCATGTTTTCTAATTTCTACAGAATACAGAATGATTACGAATTACGTTATGATACAAAATTATCTCAAGGTGAATAGAAGATTAATATTGATTATGTTTACTAATTCTAATGTCTCAAGTCTAAGATAAAACTAACGCGGGTAAACAGTTTGTTTGTTCTTTCGAACTTGACATAATTATGGAGTTTTGATTAGGGCAAGAGTTCACTTGTATTCTTTTCGTTACTGGAATTAAGAGTAGTTTCATTATCTTATATAATATATCATCTTATTTACAAAATATTGTAAAACGTTTGTTTTAAACAAGATTAAGTCCGCGTCTTCGTCCGCGTGAATGTTCAGTTTTTTGCGCGGGTCCCTAATTCTTATTCTATAATACACATACAATATTAGCTGTCTGTTAGTCTAGTGCAAGTCCCGAGAAAATCGGTCCAGACATTTCGAAGATTATCCGGAACAGCCAGACAGACAAAAAATAAAAGGGGAAGACAGATTCAATTCTTAGTTACAAAAGACGTTCAAAAGTGCGGTTAAAAGGTTTAATAATAATTAATTTTAAATGATTTGACTTTGACTATGCTTCAAGATTTTTTGAAAAGCATTCGAAATCCATTCAACCGTTACCAAATCAACCATTGGAACTTTTTAAGAAGGCATTGAATTTGAAAAATTATTGTGATTAAACCGGATCCGAGTTTCTTAGAAAACGATATTTGCTGATTAATTACTTTCAAGATTTATTTCAGATACTATCCTGTCTCTTGACAGATTGATAAATCGAAGTCAATCGATACCGTCGGCCGATGCCTCGACCGATTGACCGAACGGAAATAGAGTAGTGGCGAGTCGGTCAACTCGGGATCATCGCTCGCTCGCCTTCCCGGCTGTTTCGTAACTCGTGCTGATTGATAGGCCAAATAGCTTTCAAGTGGTAATAATATAGCTATGTGTCAGACAAATTGAATTTACTTATTGATTTTTTTCTTTATGTGCCTCTTTTACGAGTCCCTTCAATTCATTTTTAGTTTTTCATTCTTGGAACTAGGTTATGTGTACTGTGAAGGTTGTATGACAATGTAACTGGCTGAAAAGTTTTATTCAAACACTCAGGTAAATTCCAGAAGGGATTGGAATTTTAAAATAATAGAATCTAGGCGATTGGGTTGTTTTTTTATTTTGGGCAGTTATTTGCCCTGGCTCAGAATGTGAGCACGCTATTTTAAGAATGCAACATTTAAATATATTTTACGACTGATTTTTTTAATTGAAGTATATAATTATTAGGTTGGAGGTACACACATGCACATATGGCTGCCAAGTTGCCAACACTTCGTCTGACAAAAATAGTTGATAAAAAATGATTCCTCATAAAAATACAGTAGATAGCAAAAGATGAAAAAATAATAGTAGATTTCAAACAAAATAGGCTTTCATTTATGAAGGAACGTTTTTTGCTAATACATTTTAAAACGAACATTATTGGTTTAATGCATTTAAAATATAGTATATAGCTTAGGCCTACTACATTATTTTTTCAGAATATTATTAGTCGGGCCTCTAGTAGGATAATGAATTAGAATTATATTAGGGTTGGTAAGGGTAACCTGGTACTCGATCACGAGTATAGTGACCAACGTACCCAACCTTTCAAAATATTTACAGTATGGTGTAGATATGTAACTACCACATAGAAGAAACCGTTGAGATAACATTTACGATGCCTACCGTGACGCGTAACGATCGACCGCGGATGTTTCCTATATTTACCGAGATTAAAAATATCCTATGAGAGAACAAACACGCCGCGCGAAATTCTTAACACACTTTGAAATAGTACGAATCATCGTGCACTTGAACTAGATGTTTGGCTTGTAATACGAATACGAATAATTTAAAAGAACAGATACGAACTAGGTAAGTATTCAATGATCACATCTTTCAAACGTATTAAGTACCGGTTACCTAAATAATCTTCTTCTCTATAATATAAAATGCTTTGTCCTGAATGAATGAATGACTGACTGACTGAAGAATCAACGCACAGCCTAAACCGCCGATCGTAGAGAGCTGAAACTGGAGGGTGTGTTCTTTGTAAGACGTAGGTATCCGTTAAGAAAGGATTATCCGAAATTCTACCCCCTTACAGGATGAAAAAGGGGAGCAAAGTGTGTACGGAACACCGTGATTCCTTGGTCCAATCTACTTCAAATGTATAAACATTCTTTAACCGAATTGGAAGAAGACGTGCTTCGTATTTTATTAAAATCTATCGGGATTAAAAAGTGGTAGAAAGTTTTAAAATCCTGTTAGAACCATTTTCGACTAATACGCGCACGGCGCAAGAAGTCACGGGCAAAAGCTAGTAAATAATAAAGTAAGATTTAAGTCGAAGTGTTTGCGTTTAAGTTTTTAAGAAAAAACTCTGGAAGTAGCCACTAGCCATCAAAGTTGTATTAGATCTTGGATCAATTTCACAAGCAATAAGAAATTACGAGGATGACGCCGCGAACGACATTATATTGCCTTGAATTGCCATCGTAATTGGTGCTTCAGACAGCCTGAAACATATCACACGGGCTGAATATAAAATTAGCAACATGTGCTTGTTCGCGTATAAAAAATTCACCCCGTCCGCCGTTTCAATTTCCTAGTATAAAGCAATAAATGTGATTAGCCGCCTGCTAGTCTAGGTTTGGCCTCGTAAGCCCTGAAAGTCTAGATCCAGGTATCGATCGTTCTGCGCCAGACTAGTTTTATGAGCACTGCGGCACCAACTGTGATGTGACACGAATCGCCCACGTGAAGCGTTCGAAGTTTAAAATGCTTACTCTCACATATTTTATACTTTTACGGCCGGACACAGATCTTATCGGTCGAAACTGTTACTGTTAAGTAATGTGTTTTATAAATAACACTAGATTATGTCCGTGACTTCGGGTGCCCTAAGTTACCTCTTTTATTACCATCAGCTATCTGCCAGTAAAAGTCTCGTCAAAATCGTTCCACTTCACTTCACTTCTCTCTTTCACCCCTTAGGGGATGAAATTCCAAAAATCCGTGTACTCTATCGTAATTTAAGGAACATTTGTGCAAAATTTCATGCCTTTAGACCCTGCGGTTGCAGCTATGCGAGATATGATTAGTCAGTCAGCGTAAGAGTCAGTTAATTTCTTAGATACCTACATAATACATAGAAGAAAGTGGAAAAAAAAGATAGAATGGTCCAATCACTCAATCGCAAATTACATTTTTATCACTGTTATGCCATCATTACCACTGAATGTATTAAACGCAATTTCTGGAGCGCGTCCTATCTAATTTAACTGTCATTATCGCAGAACTGTGTAGGTATAAATTACAGATTCCTTAGCCGATACACGCTTGTAACCAATTGAGATAAATATCCGGTCTGAAGCAACGTGACATCACATTCGCATCCATCTACTGCCTGTGATGTCATTACAAGATATAGAACTCTCAGAAAATATACGTAATTTATATTAGAAGGTAGGTATCTCAGAGGCGATTAATAGCTTCTTTTTTTTGAAAATGACTCTAAACGTTTAGAATAAAAAAAAAGGTAATTTCGTTTTCAAACTGGATTTTATCGGTTATTTAAAGATCGAACACGAGATAAGCTCGAAATTGAGTAAAAACATGCAGTTCATGCCTATATTGTTAATTAATTAACGGTCGGTCATTGTACTAAAATAATGATTACTTGGTCGTTCTGACTTGTACTCATGTTGTATAGTCGGCCACAGACCGCAAGGTCACATTAAACAAAGGATTACTTTACACCTGAGAATTTATATGCGATTAATAGTGTCACAGTATTTAATCGAATTGACGGCGACGTACAAAAGACCGAATGAAAATTTTTCATCATTCGTTCAACGTGTCTCGTCACTAAAACAAAATGGTGTATTTCCTATTACGTGACTGGATAGAAATAAATAAAATGATAGACTCTAGTTTCTATTTAATTTTATCAATGTCCTACTGAGTCATGACGATTAGTGACCATTGTCTACTAAGAATAGACACTTCTAGATTGACGCTTAATGAGTTAATTAAAATTGAAAAACGTGTCTCTATTGACATTCAGGGGGCCAACCACAAGCTCTTAAAACAATATTATTCTAATACTAGCTTCTGCCCGCGACTTCGTCCGCGTCAAAGTTGATAACTCCACACAAACTTTGGACCGCCATTTCATACCTACTCTTTGGGAAATGGGTAATATATTTTGGAAAATCGTTACTTAGCGGACGTCTACTAACTAACATAAACTACCTCCCTGCGAAATTTCCGTGATTTCGTGATGAGCGAGTGAACTTTCGCTTTTGTATATTTATTTAAGGTATATTTAGATTACCTCTTTCCAAAATATTATGAAGTGGTATCAAAATTGACTTATTTTTCGATCCCAAACCATTGAAACGCAAGTTTAATACACTACTGGTTTAATACTGTACCTCACATTGTAGCTTCGATTATTTAGATATTGGATTCGATAGAGCAACTGAAATCAGAATCTGACTTTCGTGTTTTTGAAAGAAAGTATGAGCAAAACACCGCCATGTCCTCTCGCGTCCGGGCCCTGGATCAGGCCATGCTCCGGAGCGAGAGGGAATGGGAAGCAGTAACCTTCTTCTGCGAAGCAGTAATGCTAACGAAGAAGGAGGCGAAACACGTGAAGAGAGGACATCCTCCACCTCACGCCCCAGCCACCGCGGGAGACCCCCAGGGCATCGGATGTTGCGAGACGTCATCCAGCTACCGTAGGCGCAGGCTTACGGACGGCGAGTGATGGGTAGCTCGTCGTCCAATCAAGGACCAGGCCCAGCTCAACAGCGCGTTTTGTTCCACGCGCGTTTCAAATTAGCTGGCAGCACAAAAGAGCTGTCAGCACAGGGACAGGGCCCCGACAGGGCCAAACGCCTGCCTGAGTCGCGGGAAGTCTTAACAGGATACCGTGGCCCCGGAACGCAAAGGGCAACAGAAGAAACAGGGTGGTTTTTTAGTCAGTAAAAGTCTGACAGTCCCTTCCGCCCCACCCAGAGCAGAAGGACTCATATGATGATTATACATAACATCACGCCTGTCAAACATAACTGGCGAAATGTGGGTGTACTAATGGGTACACCTCTGCCTAACCCTTCGGGGATTACAGGCGTGATGTTATGTTATGTTATGTTATCACGCCTGTAATCCCCGAAGGGTTAGGCAGAGGTGTACCCAATAGTACACCCACATTTCGCCAGTTCAGATGATTATCAATACCCAAAAAAAAAACTTTGGTCTGCAGCCGTGAAAAAATTTTATTATTATATACGCAAACTAAAGATAAGGACGTTTATAGCGCATATTTTGACGCTCGCTAGGGAATCAAAACCAAATATAAAGGAAACTTCCCGTTGACTTAGAATCATGAAAGGCAAGAAGCAATGCAATGTAGACATAATAATTACTTTTTATGCGATTATTATTAACCTTTTTTTCTGTTGTGTTAAATATTGTATGGTGTAACTGCAATACTTTTCTGGCCTAGTTGTGCCCAAGTGTTCCACAGGCGCTGTAGTAAGTGGGCCATCATATAAAAGGAACACCACACTTGCCCTGAGTATCTGCGGCATCTATAACTTCTCATTTGGCTAGGTTACGTTTGCAGCGGCTTACATGAGTGCGCAGTCCATTAAGCGCTTTCCATATAGGCCACTAAAGATCTCAACAGAGTGCCATGTTTGGTGGAAGTTGTGTGATGGTGGGTCTCGACCTGGTCCTGTATGGCCTGTGTGCAAGGTATCTAACCTTCGAATGAAAGGTGGTGCAATTCCAGCCTATGGGAAAAGCTTATTGAGCAGTCAGTTTCAGGCAGCCTCGATATAATTTTACACGTCTCGTTAAGGATGATATTGCTTTTTGTTCAATGACACACTGAACACGCAAATTCACCAGCAGAAGGAGCATAAAGACGTAACAGTTATGCGAAAAACATCGGGTGCTGCTCCCTAGTTGGTAGAAATAAGGTGTCGCAGCAGATGATTTTTTGATTGGTGTTGTGGCAATGTAGGTATATAAAAAGTTAGTGCTCTGTCCAATATAACATCAGGGTACTTAGGCATCTTCTAATACTCTACGTAACTTCCTCGCCACGAAATACTAAGTGTCCTGTTGGCGAATCTATTGTAAAGATGGAAAAATTCATGTCTTGCAGCACAGCCGCGGTAATAAGTAACCTAAAAAATGTAATGTCATTTAGAAATTGATTTTAAAGCGTGGGGAATATGAATGTTATGAATACTATTTACGGTGCCTACAAAAAAAACTCTTCCTGCGATCACAGTAGCTTCATCAAATCAAGTACCCAGAAAGCTTGAAGTCTGCGAGACATTCTCCGACAGGAGAATTACTGCAACAGATTTTTTAATTGATTTTGGTGCACTTCCGGTTGTTGCCAAATTCTTTCTATTTAGCCATTGAAATAGAAGTATTCTTTTTATTTAGCCATTGAAATAGAAGTATTCTTTTTAGTACCTAATCACTCATCGTACACTAAGATCTTTTTATGAAATAATTCGGAAGCGCAACGAAAGGAATAGTAATTACTACTCCGTAAAAAAATAACACTCGCCAATCCTTGCTAATTTATCGTCCGCTGGTACTCCAGTAGTATACTTGGCAGTATTGTTGTGCTATGATTGGCTTAGCTAAGCCCAGGTAATAAAATATTGTATACTTAAAATGTTTGCAGATAGGCTGCCCGTCACTTGTTGAGCGTTGAGTAGCTCCTTGTAGTTATAGCGTAATGATTTTGATTTCAGAGAATAAATTATAACTAATACCTAACTGTAGTATTGTATGTAACGTTGGTATCGTTTTATAGCAATCCAGCAGTAAAATGATTAAGAATAATAGCCATAATGCGATAACCCTTACCTACACACATTAGTTATGTTTAATCCCATGTAATATGGGGCGAGCCTATTGCCATCAACCGGGCACAAATCCAGACTCCGAGGTTGCTATTATGAAATTTCTGTTGGAAAAATCCAATAACACTTTGCCCGACCTGGGAATCGAACCCAAGACCTCATGCTTTGCAGTCGTGCAAACAGGCAAAAGTTCTAAAGCTGCTGATTTATGTGTTGTGTAACTATGTATAGATATTATTTTCTACATTAACATTTAAAAATACGTTAATAAATCAAAGTTGTAGTAGAAACATGCACTCCTGCTTTTATTTTTTATTTTTTTGTTAGGAAATCTCACAAATAATCAAACAACATTCAAAACAATATTAGAAAAAAACACAAAAAGAAAAGCTGACTCTGAGGACTGAACTTCCGCCAACAGTTTCGCAAGGCGGTCGTAGAACCGTTAAGCAATTTGCTTCGATGAGAAATGTCTTCAAATAGCCGTTCTAGTTTTCCGTAATTCACTACTTAGCTCCTTGCAGATATAGCGTGATAATAATTAGTTTAGAACTTCAGTCTGCACCTATTTAAAATATTGTAACATTTTGTCACTGAGATTTGCATAAAAATATGAACATAATGCAACATAGCTCACCCCCCAAAGCCAATAGCGTGATAATTTATAGCCTATGTTCTAATTTGGAAAATGTGGAATATTTATACAAAATTTCAACAGAATCTATCCGGCAGTATTCGTGTGATGCTCTAACTAACATACAGACAACCAGACAAACAGACAAAAATTCTAAAAAAAATATTTTCGGCATCAGAATCACTCCCCGACCTCATAACATTAACTCTTTTTCAAAAATATTTAATGTACAGTTTTGACGTCTCTACGATTTTATTATATGTATAGATTACTTTGCCTTCCACACTGTTGGATTTTCAACGCTCGGATCAGCGCCGAAAGTTGAAAATGCAACAACAGAAATTACAAAGTAATATTAAAATAATATTGTTATAAGAGATGGCGGTAGGCGCCCAGATTAGCCAATGCATTATTCAAACTAATAATAATATTATCGTAAACTCCATATCGTAGTAGAAACTTCTATGTATATTTATGGTTTACAAAATTCTAGCACTCTATGCTTCGATTCGGTTGTATTAGTACTGGCGAAACATACTTACAACCTAAATAATAATTAACCCACTGCTTTTGTTTTAAATCTGCTGCTGACTTCAACGCCTCAACCGGTTTTCTTAGACATCAATACAAATATTACAAACGCATTGAGTATGTTTATTCGTTTGTTATGACTCCACCGCTAAACTGCTGAACCGATTTTGATGCAAGTCGCAGACTAAGCTTTAACCTTAAGAAAGGACTTGGACATGGACAGACTATAGGTAGGTAATAGATTTTTAATTCGCTACTTCGTCTGCATCTGACATCGACATTATGCTGATGAAGTCGCGGGCAAAAGCTAGTTTAATACTTTTTTATTTAAAAACCTGTTTTGAAAAACAAAAATCGGTTTTTACCTGAGAAGCGATGGAAAATAAGAAGTAACTACTAAGGTAACAAACCAAATTTTGCAAAGGTGAACCTAATTTGGGTGAAGTACTCTGTACCTTCCATTTTCATTTATCCTTTAAACCTAATTTAGTTTTTCTTTAGCTCATAAAATCGTACCTACCGACATTCCTGTTGATGCCCAAAGGCTTAATTACTGCAAACGCCAAGAAAGAATTCCTGAGCAGCTTGCGTAAGAACCATCTCACTGTATCTGTCCTCCTCACTCCTTGTTTATGTTGCCATATGTTAGTAGGAGAGGTACAAGCCTCGGATATTAATATAATGGCGGGCCCCGGCACCGGCTGACCTTGATGATGTCATCGTGCAGCCGGCGAGATTTGTTTTCGTTGCTCTGTTACGATGAATTTTATTGTTGACATTGTTTACAGAGAGAGTTGATGCATATTGAACGCTACTTGAACTATTGTGGCCTTATTGATAAGGTTTTGATAGGGGGAAATGTGTTATCTTGTTTGGACCCGACGACCGATGAGCACGGCGGAACTGCGGGAGGTGGTCGATGTTATGCAGGAATGTGATTTGTAAACAGAGTGTACCACAACCATTACGACTGGTTACGTGATTTTAAACGATCTTGACCCACACCACTATGAACACTTGCCTTTATTTTAATCAGTGGGAAATGCAAAGTCAAATCATTTATTTCAATTAGACCATGAAAGAGCACTTTTGATCAATATTTACAAGAATGAAAAATCAATAGGATATTGAATCTTATTGCCCATCATAAAAGGTACTTACGAAAAGGAATGGGAAAGAAAGTCTAAAAATACTCACTCTTTAAAAAGTTTTACATTATTTCAATAATTATACGAATGTGATGACGATGTGTCTAAAATAAAAGACAACTAGGTGCTTATAATTGGTATAATCGACATAACAAGAAAACGTGGCTCTATCATTCGTTTTACTGTCAATATTTACATTTTTTTTATAAAAATAAGTATGAACAAAACACGAACAAAATGGTACCCTTTTCAGAGGTTTCGTAAACAAATAGAGTAATTTATTTTTCATCAAGCTTCCTAGTTGTTTCTACCACTTAGATCAATAAACACACCATTGAGAATTGGTTAACGTTACCCTAATTTTGCATGGCTTCAGAATTTGATACTCACGTCAGTCACGTAGGTACTCGGTGAAGTTTCGATTAATTATGACTGAATTCGCGTCTCGTGCCTATGCTAGTGCTAGCCAAGAACTGAGAAAGAGCATTTCATGAATGACATAAAGTTGACTTTGACTTTCAACTTTGTAGTTTGACTTTGACTTTGAACTTGACCTTCAGCTAAAACATCGTTTTTATCATGACAAGAAGTTGACTTTTGACTTTCTTTACTTTGACCTTCAGCAAAAACATCGACCCAAAGTAACGTTTATCACATTTTCGTTACTGTAACTCTGTGCAGTCTAAATTGGGCAAAGTACTCACACCGAGTGCGCGTGTAATTTTATCCGTTCTGATTCAGATTGTGCTCTCATAAATCGACCAATAGCGTCCCGGATAGCACGGTAGGAGCCAAAACTGACTGATTAAATACAATTGAGCAGCACGACAGAGCGGCAGCATGTTGTGTGACACCTACTCGTTCATAATTTATGTTGCTTCCTACGTTGTCTGCGTTCTATGAACTTTGACTCCTGTTTGCACTCATTTTGTACTTAGGAATGTCGATGAATCTACGCTAGGTATAACTGCGGTTAGGGTTACCAAGCGTACATACCGTCCGGCTTTTTAGTGGGTGTCCTGCCAAAATGGTCTGTGTTCAGTCTGTCCGGAATGTCCGGCTTTAATATTTTCATGATAGAGTGTCGAAAAAATTTAAATAACCTTATTAATTTTAAAATTCAGACATAAAATCTGTCTTTTTTTTTACTAAAAGTCCGGCTTATCTGGCTGTTTGCTTTCCGGTTTTAGGACCTGGCAGCCCTAACAGCGGTAATATAATCCCGCGTATTATATATCTTTTAGAGTTCAATACACTTATGATCCATTATTGTTTCTCTGTCTGGACTTTGGAACGAGATAAAGGTAGGTAAATTAATTAAAACTTGAGCTCTCTTCAGTGTTTCTTAATCATAGTTTATTTTCATCTTCTTTGTTACTTGAGTAAACTCTGACGCATCTTTTAAGTCACGTTTTTATTATAATACAAGCTTTTATTTACTTTCACCTGTCCCGGTGTTAGTGCTAATCAAATCTTATACCTAAGTAACATTGAGGCCACTTCCCGGTGTTCGATTGAGCTGGAATTTTTAATAATGCACATTGCATGACAAAGCAATATAAATAAATAAGTTTAAACTTGTTAAAATTATTTTTGCTCGTGACTTCATTCACTTTAATTTTCTTACAATTATAAAATATAATGTATAATGCTTATAGCACTCATGGAAGTTATGGATAACCAGATAACGTAGCTATTAATCCTAACTAATATTATAAATGCGAAAGTAAGTTTGTTTGTTTGTTTGTTACCATTTTACGCCTAAGCCACTGAACCGATCATTCTGAAATTTTGCATATACATTGCCAGGTGTACAGGAACGAACATAGGGTACCTTTCATCGCGAAAAAAAGTACTGTTCTCGAGAGAAATCACAATAACGTTCTTACGATGATAGATGGCGCCACATGTCTTTCTAATTATGATCGAATTTAAAACTTAATTTGCGAGCGAAGCCGCGGGCGAAAGCTAGTAACGAAATAAATGTCTGAATCGGACCATTAGTTCCGGAGATTAGCGCGTTCAAACCAAAACATAAACAAACTCTTCACCTTTATAATGTAAAGTATAGATTTACCGGAAGAGTCTGAATCCAAACAAAGCGAATAACGAGGTACTTATCTAAGATAAATATAGGAGTCTGTTATGCCAGTAAAATACCGATCTTTGTCTTAACTAGCCGCTCGTTAGTCTAGACCAGACTGGTTGCTAGCGCGACTCTGGAGAATAACATAGATCTTGGTACAGATTGAACATGGCGCAATCGTAAGAAATTCCTCCGTGTAACTGTTAGTTTTGGATTAAAATTGTGTCCGGCACTTGGCGATAGACTTGACCTCTGCCAAATAAAAATTGCACATACCTAGCTGGAACTCTACCTTTCCATTCTTCTTTTCTAGAAGTCGAACCAGTGGCGTGGCTTATCCTAGACGGGCCCTATGTCGAAATTGGTTGAGGGGTCCTTCTACCACTACCACCAAATGGAGGGTTTTTACAAGTTTTGATACAGAGTCCGCCGAGCTAGGGCAAGCTACTGGCTTTCTATCCAAATACCCGATAGCTGAAAATCCTTTGCCAAATTTATAATACCAGCCTATTATGGTCCCATTGCAGGGCAAAGGCCTCTTCTCATACAGAGAAGGCACGAGCATTGATCACAACGCTTGTTTTAAGGCTATTTGGCGATTTCAGACTTAGGTATATTAATTACCTACTAGCTTTTGCCGAAAAACTATTCTATGTCCTTCCCCGGCTCTTAAACTATCTATATACAAAATGTCATCTAAATTGGTTCACCGGTTTAAGCGTGAAGAGGTACTTAACAGACAGACAGACAGGCACACTTTCGCATTTATAATATTAGTATGGATAAGTCCAGGTTTCCTCACTATGTTTTCCTTCATCGATATCTGCCACTTGCTATTCCATAACTTGCATGTAATTCTCGGACCAAAACATTGCACAAAACGCAGCTAAAGCTAAATATACTCCGATACCAAGTAACGTAATATCTGGCACGTAAACAAAGCACATTCCGTGCAAACCATTCCGCAGTTCGCGAGAATGAATCATAATTTATTTAATTAACTGCTTCGATTCGTCCTACTGACCCTGAATTCAAATTTAAGAGAAGGTAAGGTCCCCAGCACGTCTTACTATAGCTTTTTGCTGTAAAATCGCTCTTATTACAGCCGTTTAGATGCCGCAGTTTTTACCTTAAAGCGCTGTCGTCTGTACATGCTGTTTTTACCCGATTGTGCCAGAAGAAAGTACACATTATTGGGTAGGTAAGTATATTGATATTTCATATCAATTAAACCCTTAACACGCACTTTTTAATTGCCAAAGAGTCCGTCACTTAGAAAGTCGAAGCAAGAAACGCCACGGATAGGTACTTACTCCTTACAATTATTTTTTTTACAAAATTCTAGTTAGGTTATTCTTGTTTTTTCTAGTATAATGACTTCCTATTTTTGAAGTGAAATAAACGTTTTGACTTTGACCTTGACACTTAAAAGGAAATCATGAAAAATCAATATTGTTTCCACCAATACCAATGGTGCTTTGTTTACATAAAGTATAAATATATACATACATATTGTATGTGTATAGATATAATTTAATTAACGCGGGTCGATATTTTATCAATGTCACACACTATAACTAAACCACTTAATTGAGTCCTCGAATGCTGATTCTGTTCATCGTCAACCACTGTGGCGTCACATATCTTAAGAACTGTCCAGTGCAAACGCCTCTTGTGTATCACGCTACGAGCGCCTGCCCCGCACCTCTCTCGGTCCCCGATCTCCGCGCCCCTGTATCCTGCAGGCTAGGACTCAAGCAGTATAAAATGCGCTCTGTCAATTCAGTCTTTGTTGAACAGAAAACGTTCTGCTTTTTAATCTTATTAGCAGGGTTCTGCGATTCTGTCATTATTGCTTCGTACGTACTCGATTAAGTATACTCTAATACAGTTAGGGTTTCCAGGAAAATAATGAATATCCATCTCTGACGAATATAAAATAAAAGTGTTTGCAAAACTATCAGAATTTATTTAAATGTTTTGCGCTTGCGTTCCAATTTAGATCTATTCAAGCGATATTCGTTGTGAAATCTCATAACAAGTAGGTACGTATCATGTACATACGGCCGACGCATTATGGCGGCCCTGAAGTTAGCCGATTGCTGAGCAGTAAACAATTTCGTTTCTATACTATAAGTTCCATTACTTCCATTGCGCAGCCAAACAGCTATCTTCAGATCGCCAAGATACGTCGGCCCGAGTCGGCCGTACTATACTTATTCCATGTTACGTAGGTATAAGTCAAAATAAAGTATTTTTGATACTTTTTTTTTATACTAAAGTATAATGTAATATAATAAGTGCAAAATAAAGAAGGGTACGTTATTACAAAGTATAGTTGGCAACCCTAACTAACTAAAGTCAATGTTTACAATTCTTTTTTGAACATTGTTATTACATAAAACTCTTTTAAAATTTTCCGTGTAGGTAAATATTGCGCAAGACTTACATGATGTCGTAACAGGATAAAAATACGGAAATTGAGTAGTTGACAACATACAAAAATATTAGGTATAATGCGAAAGTTACTTTGTCTGTTTGTTACGCTTTCACCACTAAACCACTGAACCGATTTTTATGTTTGGTTCGGGATAGGATTGAACTCCAAGAAAGGATAGGCTACTATGATTAGACTACGATTTAGTCCGTGATAATCAAAATTCGCATGTGAGAAATCGCGGGCAAACCAATAACTTCAAAACACAACACGCATAGAAGAATCGCATTTTAACATAAAAAGTAGGTACGTCAATTGATTGGGGCGGTGTCAAGTAAGTACCTAATTATGCGCAGTGTAGGAAACTGCGCATAATTGGCGCTTTTTTAACCTTTATTTAAAGAAAGCCGTAATTTTTTGAAGCACGGAATTGTATCACACTCTCGCTTCTCATGTTGTTAGCTCATCGATCAGATTATTTTAACATTGATGTGTCATATTTTTGGCAACCATTAAAATATCGTTGCAATAAACAATTTTTTTTAGCAAGGACATGGAACGTTTTCACTTTTGAAATTGCATGCGGAACGCATGATGAATGGTGATTGGTGAATGAAATAACATAATGTATTATGTCATGTAAAACGGTACCAATCTGTAGAGCTGGGATTTACTTATTCACTTGGTTTTATTTTAGTTATTTTCATCTTTTTTTTTTATAAAAGTAGCCTAATTTTCTCCTTACAACATTAGTTATCTGCCAGTGAGTGACGCCAAAATTACTCTAGCTGTTTCGGAGATTACCCGAAACAAACTGACACACAGAACAGACAAAACAATAAAAACAAACCTGTAAACCGTGAAGGTTTACAAGTTTTTTTTTATTGTTTATTTAATTTGTTTAAAGGTGCTATTTTGACATTACGAGCAAACACTTCAATTTTATATAGGTACCTAGGTATTTGTGTTTGTTTATTACGTATTGAATGAACTAATATGTAC
The DNA here is from genome assembly GCA_949774945.1 of Hoplodrina ambigua. Taxonomy (NCBI): domain Eukaryota; kingdom Metazoa; phylum Arthropoda; class Insecta; order Lepidoptera; family Noctuidae; genus Hoplodrina; species Hoplodrina ambigua. Next base: position 11,380,142 of record OX458977.1, read on the forward strand.
CTAAACTAGTTTTTCAGAGTGCAGCACTAGCGTAGTATTGCAATCCATTATTATTTTATAGTTTTGGCGCGAATGTCGAATGAGAACGTGACTTGCTTGAGGCGTTAAATTATTTAAAACGACATGAGCCATTAACAACTTTGTGGATGGAATGAACCATGTGTGCTTCTGCGCAGTTGCGTTACTTATTGCTTCATAACTTTAGAATACGCTTTACGTCTTACTAGGTACTATAACCTTTTGCCCGCGACTGCACTCGTGTTAAATTACGTTACGGTTTCTGCTCCGATCTCATTGGTCGTAGCGTGATGTTTTATATCGTAAACTTATCTTCATAAATCTAGCTAAAAAATTTACAATCTGATTGGAAATTTTAGAGATAAGCGCGTTTAAATAAACCAACAAAACAATAGATGATTCTGCGTCACAAAACTGGTCACGAGTTTTAAATTCCAACTTAATAATTAAATATTTATTATTTAACTTCCATTGCTAGTTCAAAGTTTAAAATGTTAAGTAGGTACCTAATTACTCATCTCATTATTTAAAAAAAATATTTTGATTAACGTTAGCCATACTTGGCATAAACCAAACTCATTGGGTAACTACGTGCCCAGCGACATGGATTTCCTGGTTTGTCTATGAAGTATGAAATATACAAGGTCTGTGCAGTTCTTCATCTATGTCAAATTACCATAAAACAAATACCTAAATAAAATAAAAATACGACATCTGCTCAATATTTAATAAATACTCGTTTTATTTTGTTGTTTGCCAGTATATTGCAGAATATACATATAAAATTAAAAAAAGTACCTACCTACCTAATTAAAAACAAAAGCACGGATCCGTAAGAAAATTAATGCGGACGAATTCACGGGCAAAAGCTTGTAAATAAAGATTCGTACAGTGGTTAGTCTGAACAAAGCCTAACATCGACCTCACCAAGGCCGCTGATAATGGCGAGACAAAACAACAAACGGAAACACGTTCACTAAATACCTAAACAACGTAATCGCTCACAGCAACAACATGCTCGAGAAGGTTTTTAATCTATGTATTTAGAAGCGAAACGTCTCTCACTCGCTCTCTCATAATGAAACCAAAAACCGTTTGGCAGGGAGTCAGGGAGGTCGTTTTTAGTTAGCAGTCGTCCGCTAAGAAAGGTTTTATTCGAATTCTCCCCCTAAGGGGATGAGGGAAAACGAGACGCGTAAAGAGTAAACTAAGTTACCCCAATGTAATGTCAGCAAAACCGCGGGTAAAAGCTAGTTATTATCTGTATCTAAAAATATAAAGAATCGCCGAAAAGCCTGTACCCAGATGACTTCCACACGACTGCATTATTTTTAAATTGGATAATTCCTTTTTTTGTGTTTGTGATTGTCAGGGCAAGGTTGTAAGAAATATTTTTTTTTGGGAAATCTATCGAAAAAGAATAAAAAAGCGGCTAAGTGTGAGTCGGACTCGCACGGGATTCCGAATCGCGACGTACCTTCCTACAGATAATGCCGAAACAACACGTTTCTTGCACGCGCAAATAAGTGTCACCTATTACGCTTCAAAATCTACAGCCACGCGACTAATGTCATGTGACGAATGAACGAAAGCAATAAGACTTCGTTTAAACCCTTGGGCACAGAACCCTAAAAGCATCACATTCGACAACACACACTGTCATTAAAATCGAAATTTGTGACCGATTAGCACGGATCTTGCACATAATTTGTAACTCTATTTTAATTGCGTCATAGTTCATTATCCATTAATGCTTGAAAACCTATCGCTGCAGTCTCCGCTGGCCGAATGTCGCAGTGATTCACGCGAGAATGACGACTGATTCATCTTGTCACCCGTGCCGCCGGAGCGTGACAACTGAGGGTCTGCGGGTCACGCATTCACGCTCCATACACTAGTAGGACCTACCTAAAGTGTTATCATGAACATGGTCATGTCACGTTATTTCGAATGAGACGTTCAACTGTTGTCATTTAACTGTGCGATGACTATTTAAAAATAGAATGTTTTATTTTTTATTTGATTAAAGCCTCGTAACAAAAATATTGATGTTCTGCCGTGCCAGCGTAGGTAAATAGGTAGGTACCTACTCATTTGTCTGTACAAACTTGTTTCGTGCTTTAGTCTAGGTCCAGAGATACAGGTATAAAAATAGTCGATAAGTTAGGCAAACTGTAGGGTTGTGCTTAGGGTTGCCACATTTTTAAAACATATAGTTTTTTTTATTTACTTTCCGAAGGTCTACAAAATAATGTAAGCTACAATAATTATGTTACTTGCACTCTTAACTGTAACATGCAAATAACCGCTTAACTTTTTTTGTTTCTTTTGGTAAATAAATCCTTCAAAAATAATAGGTAAAATATTTTCACGAAGGTACCTACGTCATTGCCCTCATAAAATACAATACTTCTTTATTATAAAGAACGGGTGGCAGCCCCAGTTGTGCTGTATGTCGATGATGTCATAAATAAATACTTCCCTATTTAGTAGTATTTAGGTATGTTTTCTAATAGAAAACACGAGTAAGCGTAGAAAATTTTACTTACTCGTTATACTAGCTATACGAGAAGTATTCAGTAGTTTATTGCCACTTTGTTATCTTAGTTTGTCTCAATTTTTGATGTGCAAAAAGTGCTATTGAAATTCCCAGCCGAATAAATGATAATTACCTGACATGCGCGAGAGCAAAAAAACGAGTTTCCCACGCATATCTAGTTATGTTAATGTTTTGATTTTATTATTGTGACTTGATACAAATGGTGGGCATGAAACGTGTAGGTACCTTTAAGGCTTTAATTGAACTATGGAAAATTAACTAGACGACGACGCAGTGACATATTTTAGGTGCTTTAACCTTGCGATGCGGGTGACTTATGTTGACCTAAAAACCGCCAATGGAAGTCTTGAAACACCAGTCTGGTATTAGGTAGGTACCTACTATGGCGCCGTAATACCGTCTCTTAGCTGGTCGAATAGTTGCATTATCGAACATCTGTATAGCTTCTGTGGGTGTACTAATGGATACAACTCTGCCTAACTCTTTTGGGATTCGGGGATTCCTCCGCCCTTAGGGAGCGGAGGGGTCGGACCGAATTTACTAACTAAAAATTACCCCGGTGTTCCCTAGGTCTCCGGAGATTCCGGGAGCATAGGTATAGGTACCTACGCCTTCCGCTATCCCCAAAGCAGAGTAGTTCTACTTTGCCCCATCAAGCCGCAACCCTGCTGTGGCAAACCTACCTAGAAATTCAGATATGACAACCCTGATGGGGCAGAATCCACCAACATTGTATACTAGTGGATCCTGCCCCATCAAATCGAATTAGTGGGGCATATTCCACTGCAAAATTTGAGGCAGTCTATCAATTTTCCACAGCAGGGTGGCGGCTTGATGGGGCAAAGTGGAACTACTCGCAATGCATTCGTAAGGCAACTGTTTAAAATGATCAACAATGACATCAGTCCATCGGTTACGAGTGCCACAATGACTCAATAAGACGCTGTTAAGGAAGTATTAATCCTGATTCTTCGCTTTAGGTACATGATTCATGTTATGTGTTCATAATGTACCTACATGTGTGTTCATTCTGTGCTCTGGGAGACGAATATAGAAATAACGGGTGAAAAAAAGACACCTAACGTAGCCAAAAGTTACATGTTGTTCACATAATTGGGATCATTTTTTTTTGTTCTGGACCATTCCTAGGATCTTTCTGGCTACAGAGATACCGAAGGTCAGGACTGCGTCGTTGGCTTAGTTTTTAGGTCGCAGTGTTATTAGGTTTTTCCATCAGGAATTTGTCAGTAGCAGCCTCGGAGTCTGCATATTATGTGCACGGACTTTTTTAAGTTTTATATGTATATCCCCGCAAGTGCATGTAACAGCCTGTCCTGTTACATGCACCCGTTTGCACAATGTTACATTGTGCACTAACATAACGAGTAATTTTCAATAAAAAAATGTTTGCTGAAACTTGCTTAGTTTAATAGGCAGCAATCAGCATGCATTGCATGGTTAACGGCTATATGTGTCTTCTTATACCCTGTATATTTATTCCTATGGATCTTAGTTGATAATTCTTGATAATCAGAAAGTTTAAATCCAGGCTTTCTTACCCTCGTTTCATTAAAAAAAAATCAGATGAAAAAGCGAAAATGCCGCGACCATGACTATGACGAAAGCGCCTAAAATTCCACCAAAGTTGAAACAGAAGAGAACAATTCCTACAAGAGAACTTCCTAGTACAGTAAATTAGTCAAAACTATTTTCAGACTTTCCAGTCGTGTTCACCACACAAAGGCAAAATTGGGAGGGGGTGTTTTTTTATAGCACTGCAATACTGCAATGCAGTTGGGGACTTTATATACCTTCTATTTCTCGTAATTGACCTAGGTAATATGGCTACAAGTATTGAAACCAACATCGCCTCAAACCAACAATTTTACGACCCGGCATCGCACAGGTGCAACTTTAAAATATTTCCAGCGAAACTTCGAATATTTTTGTTTCATACAAGCATTGTCATGACGATACGAACACAACAAAAAGAAATATTTAAAATGGTTGTGTCATTTTAAAGTTTTTGTGCCTGACTTTGATTGATTTTGATTTGCCATACATTGCGGGACCGCGCGGCCGGCGTGTCTTAAATGACCGATCATCAACGGAAATGTACCACAACTTGCACGATATTTCTCGCACCTTCTAAATCAGCTTTAACTCACGGTAATAATAAAGAGAGAACCGTCTGACGTGCATGTAGCTTGCAGCTTTTTCTGACAATGCTATCATAAAATGCCGCGACCCTTCTCTGTGCATTGCGGGCTAAATGTGGATTTTTTAATAACCAAAGGAGCTAAAAGCTCAAGCCAAAAAGTTGCCTTCTCTATTTTTCTTTTCAAATAAAATTGGTAACTTGCAATGGAGCCCAAATCTCAACTATGTTTTAAGTATATAATTATAAGAAGTGGTTTTACCATTGTAGGTAGGCGCCACAATAACGCAACGAGTGGCTTGTGAACCCCTGACCTTATGACCATCCGTCAAGGTCTCTAGTGTTCAACACCTGAAGTCTACAGCGTGTCTGCGTAGTTGATTTTTTATCGAATAAAACGTAGATGAATCCAGTCGTACCTAGTATTATTTGAGCATGTAGGTGTATTTATTTATACATGAAGATATATGACTCATGTTTGTTTAACTAAACACTATAATTTGACTAGACGAAGTAGGTATGTTGGTAACTATTCTACCGATTGTTTTTTGATGGAAAAAATCATAACGTGTCTAAAAATAACTATTGATACCTACATAAATTAAGGATAGGTACTGAATGCAACATGAGTACTATGGTAGAGTACCTAGGTACCTCTAACGGCTCTAACTACGGTAAATATGTACCTAGAATACAATGTATGTATTGTCTATGACCCTACGGCGTAGAGAGGTCGTTTTAGCGAATGATAAACAATAAATTATATACCGGTAGACAAAGGAATATCTATTATGTTATGGAATAATTATACACTAGGTTTAAAATAAATTAATTACATAAGTATTTTTAGCATGCAGTGAAATAAATAAATTATTCTACGGACTAAAAGGTGCTAATTTGGATCCATAAGTGGCCAATTAAATACTCTACAGAACTTGCATTTTTAATTCTAAATACAAAATACACTAACAAAAATAAAAAAGGTAATTTTAGAACGCAGAAAATTTTATACATTTTCTTTTTTTATATATTATTTCATTATAGAAAAAATATTATGTACACACCTGCGATTCCGCTGAACATTTTGTTTGATTTTTATATTATCACAATTTAAAAACACTGAAGCTTCAATGCGTAATCACGATCAATATTTTTGAACAATTTGCACCATATATTTTCACGGAACGCGTTTACGAAGTGCGGTGCGATTGCAATGCCTTTCAAGGTTCTATTCAACAAAAATCGACTTGACCGCCCGAACTCAAAGATACATTTTCCATGCGGATGATATAAGAACCGACTGTATTTTTATCGATGACGTCAATGCTTTGCGCGTTTAGTTTATTTCGGTACTTTATTGAACTAAAATAATTAGTATATTTTTTCAGCTAAAATCCCTGCGTGACACAATAAACTACACGAAAATTATTCATAATTGTAAGTATAAGAACTAAATGTTTATAATTATTCGTATTTGCTACTATTTTCTACCAAATGATGGATAATTTAATTTGTCTTGTAACACTGGTTTCAAAAGGGAACCATTTCCGTTTGAGTCAATTGGTAATGTAATGTAAAGAGTAATGCGAAGGTTATCTACTCATTATGAAATTCTATGATACATGATTTTAGAAGTAATAATTTCGAATCAGGCATTAAAAAAGTAATTATCCACAAATAAGATAAATGACAATAAAAGTTCATCAGCTGATTTGTGCTAAACAACTTAAAATTTAACAACAAAATAATGTATCTGGAACGTGACGGTTGCCTAGCAACAGAAGCCTTGACAACTAAAATATAAACATAGATTGTTTTAATTCAATATCGTTTCTGTACGTAGAGCGATAAATTTGTGGACTGTCGTTGTTATGTGTGTGCAATGTCGAAAGAAAATAATAATTTGCGGCTGCTGGGCTCGCCTGTAAACTTATCGTACAGAGGCAAAAAGAAAGACGACAAAAGGAACATTCGGAATCGACCGCGATCTGCTTTACAAAGCACAGTTTGCATTACACCGGTATTTAGTTTATTTTTCTGTATGTTGACTACCTGATAATATGCTCTGTTGTTTTCCTTGCTAGGTATTTAATATACCATAACTCTGAACTAAACATGAATTAAGCGCCTATTATTAAGGTTATGTTAATTATTAATTTTATGATTAAACAAACTGTGTAGCCATGGCGACCCCCTTCTGTCTTCCCTTTCAAAATTGTTTCAAGGTCCTGAGTGCACCCTTTTGTCACGCATACTAATAAATTGGAAAAGAATAATGTTATGAGTATTCTAAATAAAAAAATAAATTCAAAACATTAGACATTTAATTTCTGCTGTGATTAACTTATTTCGACGTATTGATTGTACAGTTACGCACAGGTAAAATTAGTATATCTAATAAACTTAATGTTCATAATAATATATTATGTTTGTTGTATCACAACTTTAGTGCCTAGCACTGCTTTTATGTAATACTACATTGTAATTGTGAACAAAATATTATGTTCAGCAATATATTGCTGTATAATGACTTATAAGTATGACATAATAATATGACATTCCTTACATCTATGTTTATACATAGATGTAAGGAATGCAGGAATGCAGGATAAGACCTCATTCCTGCAGTTTACTGCATTCCTGCAGTTTCCTGTTCGGGAGCCAATAGTGCCGAAGTGAAATTTATGTGGTACCTAACAGAATCATCGAAATCTTTTAAATTATTGCAGATATACAAAAAATAAAATGTTCGAAAATATTCGGTGTTTATGTTTTTATAAATATATTTTATTTTAGGACCACCCAGAGAGATACAAGAGACCGTTCTCAGCTGATACAAAAGAACGTGCACCAACAACAAGAAATTTTCTAAAAGCGTTCAGTGCTGAATTACTGCAGTCTTATAATAGTAAAAATATATATATTATTAAGTTTTAACAAAAGTTTTTATAAACTAGGTCTGTAGTTAGCCTACTATCAGCTTTCATTGACTAGTAGGGAATGCCTAAGGAATTAAGTCCACCTTTATACTTTTTTGTTGCATACAATATGAATAAATAATTATTGATTCTGTACAGCACCAGTTTAAATTAAATTGAATATTTTCAGATTCACCAACCACTATTAAAATAGTTGCACCAACAACTGACTTACTGAAGGATACAAAATCCGCTGAGCCCCATTCTCACAGAAATAAAGAAATATGCAGCAATGCATCAGACTATGGCTCTGAAGACACTTTCATTAGTTTAGGAACTAAGATCAAAGCTAAAGCTCAACTGGGTTCAAAGAAAAATAGTAATTCAAAGAACTTTGCAAAGTATAGAAACATAGCTAAGAAAACACGAAAGCCTATGGAGCATACTATAAGCGAAGATAATATAACATGTCAAGATTATGGATTAGAGGTTAAAATTATTGAGAGGACCCAATCTCCCACTAGAAACAGAATATTTCGTGGAAGATGCTTGTCGCCTGCATTTAAAGCGCGAGCTTATGAATCATATTTCATACCTCTCGACTCTGAAAAGAAAGAGTCAGAGTTTGGTCAGGGGTCATACAGTGATACTAGTATACAGTCAGAGGTGGAGAAGGCTATAGATACGTACTCCCGCCGGTTGACTGTGTCCAAACAACAGCTGTCTTTAGTAGAAGAAGAATCTACTCAAGACTGTGAAAGTGTCCCTTCACAGCACATGTCAAGCCTGTCTCCAGAAATTTCCATTGAAGACAAAAATAATAAAGGAGATCATGATGACAATTTGACTGGAAGGAGCACTTACGTGCCGGACTTCAAACACGATGATTATAATAAGGTCACTCAGAGCTACATGTGCGATCCACGGACTTACACGAGCTTTTACGACGATTTCCGAAAGACCCCCATTGATTCATACAAGACTAAATTATCTAGTACCATAGTGCTTACAGATTCGTCGTCAAAAGACTCTGGTTATCCTGACAGTGGAGCAAATGATGATAGGTTTTATAGGCAGAATTATTCACTCCCAAATTCGTCGATTTTAAAGAAATCTAGCTCCCACGATAAACTTGAAGAGCAACCAAAGAGTTTGGATAGTATCTCAACTAACAGCAACGATAAAGGATACAAAACGTTTCCAACAGATAAAAAGGGTCAATGGACGGAACCATTGAACCACAGCCGCTTGCTCTACAAAGATTTCTTTCTAAAGAAGGAGGGACACATTGCACTGCCTCCACAGAATTCTCCTAAAAAGAGTGACATACCCATACCGGGAAGTAGTGAAGGGACAGACGAACTGAAATCTGACAATACAGATAGCAATTTGGATTACCCGCCCTATCTCATTAATAGTACCACTAAAGCGTATACTTCTAAAGTTATTGAAGATTATAAAAAAGAATTAGAAGCTATAAACAATCTGCATGATCTTACCATCAAAGACATAAAGACTGATGCAGTATCTCCCACTCCTCTTGACATAGACAAGATGTTCGAAGATGCTTCTAATTTTGATGATAAGAAAGACATAAGCGAAAGCTCTCAAGAGAGCAACATTACGAACCAATCGCCAGTAAAAAACAAAAATTCTTTAGATACCAAACGAGACATATCGAAAATTTCGACAAAGGAGCTGATACAGAATTATTTGAAAGTTAAAGAAGGTGATTATAGTAATGTGCCTAAATCAGCAAAGAAAATTGATAAGAAAGTAAGCAACGGTGGTTCAGGAGAAAACTCTTTAGGGTATAAGCAGGAATGGAACAATAAAATTTCTAAAAATGGTGTTAAAAGTCCGATTCCAGTTAACATAAGGAACCAGACTCAGAAGAACATGTACACGGTGAAAACTCCAATGAGTGCGAGAATCGACAGCGTGCAGAACGACAAAGATATCGATTCGTGGATGTCTCTCTCTGCACCTTCTCCCAGGGTCCTCGAAATTGGACAAATAGAAGAGGAGCCTCGGAAATCTGAACCTCCGAACGAAGAGAAGAATAAACAAGTGCGACCTCCAACGCCTGGAGAGAAAGAACCGAAGACGCCCAAAGAACTAAGTTCTCAATCTACAGTGTTTGATATTTACTCGATGCTGAAAGAAATTGAGAGTTACGGTGATAATCCTGTGACAGCAGTAACTAATAACATTCTGTCTGAACCAGAAAGTAAGAAAGATGAGGACAATTTCTCGCCCAAAGATAATTTTATGTAAGTTAAAAATTTAATGAAGGATCCTTTCCCTAATCATAAATTTAATGATCATTTAGCATTCTTCTTTTTAATTTTCAGGGAAATTTTTGAGTTCCTCGAAAAAGTAGAGCAAAGCGCAAACGACGCTCTATCTGTTGTCACTAATACTACCCCGCAAACCATGCCCAAGTAAGTATAAGTTTGCAGAATAATTAATTAAATAAAAAACAAAAAAAAGGAGGATACAAAATAAGTAGTACCATCCATATTACTGTCTCAATGCAAGGCAAAGGCCTCTTCATATCCAGAAAAGAAAAACACCATTGCATTGATCACCTCGCTTGCTCTAGGCGGATAGGCGGGTTCAGACTTAAATTAAGAAAACAATGATACTAGAACAATTTCTACCGATTACGTAGACCCCTTCACGAAGATGACATAGGAAACAAAAAATGGCGCTACCATTATTATTTGCGTACAGCAGATGTATACACAGCAATTCAAATTCACAGTTTTAACTTTATGGTTCAAAATCGCTTAACACTAAGTCGTCTTATATACCTATATAAGAGTGTAAGGCTACCTAATTGTATATGCCTTTGTTATTTGTCAGACTTGAGATGCTACTCAAGCTGCCACAGACGGAGCTGGCCCAGAGGCTGGTGACAGCTTCCCTGCAGCTGGAGGAGCGGTCCTGCTGCATCGCATTGTTGCAGGAGAGTCTGGCCAACCATAAGGAACAGGTATGCAAAGAACTAAGACATATAAATTAAATTGTGGTTTTTTAAAAAGTTTCTCCATTTGGGAAATGGAGGATTATTCAGACTCTTACTAACTAGGTAAAACCTAGGTTCCTCCTACTGCCATGAAGCAAACCGATATTCTCTTGAGGCATAATCTGCTCCACGACTACTATTTGCCCGCCCACAGCGAGCCCTTTTATTTTTGCCGTGGTGGACAATCGTCATGGATGTCGTCCGCACCCCAGAGCTAGTGGACGGGTCTGTCAGAATCTTACTAACAAAAAAGCACCCCGGAGTTCCTTTCCCACAATTATGTCGGAGATCCCGAGAGCGTCTGGCCCATCTCTGCGGGTCTCCTCAATTCAGAGTATACTCCGCGAAAACCCGTAACTTAAGTAGAAGTTTGTCGTAAGACCTGCTAACGCATTGTTATGTATTTTCAGATGATCAACAAAGTGAGCAACTTGGAGAAGCAATCCATCCGCAACATCAACAAGGTTAAGCAGGAGTGTGAGGAGACCATCAAGAGACATCAGAACTTTATTGATCAGGTATAAAGTAGAACATGGGTTTTGATACCTCAGAGGGCAAGGCATCCATAAATTACGTGAGGCGATACTAGTGTTTTTTCAACCCTCCCTCGCTCTTTGGTGAGATGTCATGAGATTTTGCTTGACCCCCTCTCCCTTAATTTCACGTCAGAATTTTCAAAATATTTATTTTTTATGTGACTTAAGTAATTAAGTTGTGCTTGATTGCATCTGGTTAAAAAAAAACGGTTTGCTTAATTCTTTTTATCAAAACTAATATTTAAGACACAAGTGTGTGTTACTGTAATTGCAAAAAATCCGTCCTCAAAAATCTGTTCAGCGGTGTTTGGTACTGAATAAATAAAATCGCTCACTCAGTAACTCAATTTTAAAACAAGCTGAAGAAAGGCAGCCAAACACGATTAACCAAATAAGAAAGGAGATTACCAAAAGAGTCTACAAATTAATCTCTTTCTCTTCTGTAGTTGATAAACGACAAGAAGACTTTAAACCACCGCATCGAGCAGCTTGTGGACGAGCGTAGAGCGCTTGAGGACCGATGGAAGCGGTCTGCGCAGGCGCTGGAAGAGCGGTACAAGCTGGAACTGCGCAACCAACATGACAAGATGCAAGCTGCACAACAGGTAAGTGCATATTATTGTACATAAATTAAAATACAGGCTTGCCACAAATTATAAAACTAATACTTAGTTACTAACTACTAACTGAAGGTGTAAATACCTCCATTACACCAGCAATGTAATAGGGGCTCAACCCATTACCATTTTCATATATTTTTTCATGTTCTGTAGATATAAAGTACTATAACATGGCGCTCCCCTCCATATTACTATTTCAATAATAATGAGTAATAATGATGAAGCTAGTCAAGCAACAATGACACGCTGATTTGTTTTTGTTTCGAGAGCCGTCTTAGTACGCACACATGCGTTGTGAGTCTTGTAAATACTTTCAAACATTTTGAATTGTGGAAGGGCGCGTCAATTTATTGTAGGTTATCTTTACCTTCTGCAAATAAAGTTTATTTCTTCTTTTTATAAATAGTGCACCCATTCATTGTCTGCTTGCACTTAAAATTCATCATTGTGTTACATACATACAGGTAGCAAGGCAGCGCTGGGTTAGGCAGAAAGCTGAAAAAATCAAGGTATGACGTCACCATTTTCATAGCTAATCTTATTATTGATATTATATTGTATCGAGTGTTTGTTTAGACGCGCTAGACTCCGGAAGTACTGAACCGATTCTTACCATTCTTTCGCTAAGCAGAAGCTACGTTATACTTGAGTGATAAAGGCTAGATTTTATTTAAAAAAAATAGGCCGATCCGTAAAATAAAATCACGTGTACGAAGTCGCGGGCAAAAGCTAGTGGTACTATATCAAGGACTCTTTCATACACTATCCTTAGGAGACGTTTTGTACCTAATATACAGTATGTATGGCCTTGTAAATAAGGTACCTTTTTAAACGTTTTTTACAGCCTGACCCATGGAATAACAATATTGCTCATAATTTTATGAATTGAAATGAATCATAATTGCAATTAAAAAAAAAACTGTAGAAATCTTGCAGTTATTTATTATTATTTTTAGTTATTTTAGCTATTTTTAGTGTTTTGTTATGTTTGAAAATAAATTTCTTACTTTCTTCTTGAAATCCAGGAGTTAACAGTGAAAGGTTTGGAAGGCGAGCTCCGGGAGATGGCAGAGCGGCAACAGAAAGAGATATCAGACTTGAAGATGTCGCACGCGGAACAGAGTGGACGAATACAGGCGAAGCACGCGCAGGAGCTCGAGGAGTTGAGGAGGATGCTTGAGGAAGAGAAGGAGGCTGCGTTGATTAAGGAGAGGCATATAGCCAGTTCTAGGTAAGCAGTTTATCTATCTCATTACACGAGCTTGTTTGCTGCTTTAAACAGACCTTCCCTAGTAATATGTTTAGGGTGTAACTAAGTCAAAATTAAAGTCAAATTATTTATTTTAATTAAGCCATTAAAAGCCACTTTAACAAGTAAATTACAAAAAAAAATGCATCTAGTCGTTTTCAAATAGTAGTTGCGTATGGGGAAGAATGGGCAAGAAACTCCATAGTCCATACGTAGGTACTTATACTATACCCCGTACCACTCAGAAATACAAAAATAAATACAGTAAGTAGAGGTTCAAAAAAATTAAAATGTCTAATTTAAACTCTAGCATAGCAAGGCAATAGCGTAAAAATTAAAAACATATTAGTTATTTTTACAGGCACGAATAAACAATAATAATACAGGCTTATTATTATCCCACTGCAGGGCAATGGCCTCTTCTCATAAAGAGAAGGTACGAGCATTAATCACCACGCTTGCTCAAGGCAGATTGCTTAATATATTGGTATCCTCGCGATGTTTTCCTTCACCAATAACAGTGAAACTACAAATAGCTATAAAAATAAATATTAATTGTTTTCAGGTTAGAGAAACAAATTCTAGAGATAGAACTGTCGTATCAGGAGCAGCGCACTCGGTTAGTGTCGGAGATGAGGGCTGAGAACGAGAGGGTCGCAGCCGAGCTTGCCGTTAAGGAGAGGGAGCAGAGGGAAGAGATGGGTGAGTGTTACCTTTGTGAAACATGATTCATTAAAATAGAAAAGCAATTCTCGTATTTGATGACCCGGGGCCCGCTGGCAGCACGGCATAAGTGACGCAGCATTATATACCTTAGGTTCCAGACAGACGGACTGCATTTCAACTGCACTCCGACTGCCAAATTGCAGTTTGAATGCAGTTAGTACGACTGCAATAAAACTGCTAACCAACTGCATGCCGACTGCAATCGGGCTGCATTTAGCGCGCGCGTAGTCGTTGGAACTGCACGCCAACTGCACACCGGCTGCACGGTCGGTTGGCAGTTTCATTACAGTCATTGTAACTGCATTCAAACTGCAATTTGGCAGTCGGAGTGCAGTTGAAATGCAGTCCGTCTGTCTGGAGCCTTAAAGCCATGAAGTTTTAATTCCAATGATAATCAACGAAGCTACAAATTCAAAGGCGAGGCCAGGTATTTGTTCCCAATAAAATCTTCAAATTAAACCTAAACTGTAACTATAAAAAGTGTTACAGTGAGACACAGTGACAAGATATTGATATAAATTGTGTCCGGTCTCTACTACTGCAAGGCACTAGGCGTCATACAAATCTTCTAAAATGTTTTATTTATTGTTGCCGTGTGATTCAGAAAAATGGAGAGAACAACAAGAGAACGAGCTGAGAGAGAAACGCATGCAAATGGAACAAGAAATGTTGAGGGAGAAAGAAAAAATCGAGGTAATACAATAGCTTACTAACTGACTCGATAGACATTGTCCTGCCCGAACATTGCTCGCAGCGCCACCTACCGTCTCCAAGTAGGATTCAAATTTATCAACAAAAAAATTCATTCAAATCTTTCCAGCCTGTTATGAGTTGAGTGAAATACACACGTACAATTTATTTTTATTTTTATTGGCTTTAAATCTTATAACCTAATCTTTTTGGAGGTGAAAGTACTATTGAATGAACTACTTTTATTACGGGACCTACTTTGAAATATGACAAAAAATCTGCTGTATAAACAATTAAATATATGTAATATAATATATATATATTTAATATATATTATATAATAATATTGTGTTATAATTATGTTATAATATGTAATAAATTATATTTTTTTAATTTTGCTTTTTCAATAGCTTTCTGGCTATGGAGTAGCTCTCTTTATAATTATTATCTTACTAAACCCCGGTGTTCCCATTCGCGTAGTCCGGTAGCGTACGCGCCTTCCGCGTTCTCCAACTTGTAATCTTTATGTAACCTAACCGAATTTTATGTATACAGGAACAATTAAAACAAAAAGAAACAGAATTACAACAGCAACTAGAAGATTACAAGAAGAAGTTAGAAGCAGAACAGCTGTTACAAATAAAGCGGAAGACTGCCGAGATATCAGCTCAACACAAGCAAGAGAGGGACAAGGAGATCGAGAGGGCCATCGAGAGCATGGAGGCGGAGGCGCAGGCGGGCAGGAGGGAGCTACAGGATGCACTGAGGTAAGGAATATGTCCTTCTTAGTTTTTGACTTATATGTCATTATTCTAGGCAAAAAAATAACAGTGAAGTATTCCGACTGTAATTTTGAGTGTTAGCCCCCATTTTCTTTTAGTTTCGAACGAAAACATGTTAACCCGTTCAATGTCGGCATTGTTTGCGCAGGCGCTTATCTATGAGCTTATGTACCTATGCGGTACGCGACATTGAAAATCATAAACTATTGAAAAACTGGACTTATCTATATATTAAAATACTAATATATTAGGGCTGATGGGTTTTTTGTTTGTTTGTTAAAACGCGCTAATCTCTGAAACTACCATTCGGATTGAAAAATCTTTTTTGTATATTATGATAGCTAGATTCATGAGGAATTGAATAGGCTATATAACATCACGCTAAACCCACGGGAGCGCAGCAGTTACCATAGACGTAACAATATGCGGGAAAAAAAATAAGAACGCAGTCGAAGTCGCGAGCAAAAACTAGTAATTAATATAAGTCTGAAATCGCCAACCCGCCTTGAGCAAGCGTGGTGATCAATGCTAGTGCCTTCTCTATATGTGAAGAGGCCCTGCAAGATAAAAGGTTGTTTTTACACGACTGCCTCAAAAAAAGGAGTGTTATGTTAGGGTTAATGTATGTATGTATGTGAGATTCTTTATTCCACCATAACTTTTAAACGCCTGAACCGATTTAGATGTATGGGGTATCGTTAGAATCCTTGCATTGTTCCGAGTAACATAGGCATTTTCATTGCAGTCGGGGGACTTCTGCTCTGTGGAATACCTTCATAGCTTAGAAGTCCCCCGACTGCAATGAAAATTTCAGTTTAGTAGATCAAGTGGTTTTCGAATTTTTATGTTTGGTCAGTGAGTGAATCTTGTTTCATTGCTTTTTAGATCAGTATTTTCACATAGCAGAGGTGTTTTTTTTTTTAATTTTTTTAATTATTTATTTTTATTTTATTACTAAATCTGCGGTGTTCGCAGGAGGAACAAGGAGCAATACGAAGCTGAGCTGAAGGAACTGGCGGAGACCGAGCAAGCCACGCTGAGGAGATACCAGGACGCGCAGGCTAGGATACGGCAGACTGAAGATAGATGTACGAGATTATTAAATTATAATACATATCGTAAATGAGCTAATATCTTTAGCTCTGTAGGGAAACTTTGGTGTTGAGAAATTCCTGGTGGTTTTTTCATTAGAAATTTTGCAGCCTTGGAGCCTGGATTAGTGCCCGGTTGGCGGCAATAGGCTCGCCCCCTATTTCATGGAACTTAAACATAACTGCTGAAAATGTGGGTGTACCGATGGTTACACCTCTGCCTAACCCTTAGAAATTACAGGCGTGATGTTATGTCTAAACAAAACAGTTGTCTTGAACAATAACGTTTGTTATTATTTAAGAGGCGAGAAGTTATCGTAAAACTTTTTATTTTTGAGTCAAAGTTTCCCTACATAGCAAAAGAAACACTCATTTATCCGGTATATGACTGTATTACACAGTTCCTTCTTAGAAATTATGTAGGGCCGTGTTACACAGTCTTTTCGTATTTATGTTGCTTCGTATGACACAGGCTGACCTAAGAGATTATGTGTGTGTAATGGGCAACAATACCAGTAGGGGTAAGGGGAAGGGAGGGGTTTTTGTATTCATTATTTAGTTTAAATTAATTTCTGATGACTGCCTCGTTGGTCTAGTGGTCGCAAGCGCGGCTGCTGTGCATGAGGTCTTGGGTTCGATTCCCAGGTCGGGCAAAGTGTTATTGGGTTTTTCCATCAGGAATTTCTCAGTAGCAGCCTCGGAGTCTGGATTTGTGCCCGGTTGATGGCAATAGGCTCGCCCCCTATTACATGGGACTAAAAACATAACTGGCGAAATGTGGGTGTACTAATGTGTACACCTCTGCCTAACCCTTCGGGGATTACAGGCGTGATGTTATGTTTATGTTATGTGTTCTGATGACATAACTTAAAAAAAATAATTACAGGCGCAGAATTAGAAGTGACAATATCTCAGCTGGAGACACGGAACAGAGTTTTGACTGAGGTAAGCAAACTTTGTACTAATTGGTAACAGGAGCCCTAGACCAGGCACATTAACAATCAATGAATAATGAAGATGATAATAATGATAATTTATATATTAATGAAATGTGATAACAGTTTGAATTAAAAATTTCTTAGGACACACTCTTATAACGTGGTATAGTTAGTTTGTATTTATGTTTTTTGTTTGTAATTTCTGGAAGTATTGTTCCGATTACAAAAATTCTTTCAAAGCAACACTATTGCTTAGTCCATATACATACATAATTTACTGATTCTGTAGAAGAACACCCAACTGGAGGCTCGCGCGGAGCAAGTAAGAGCAAGCTGCGAAGAGGCTTGGAAGGGCAAGATAGACGCGCTCAAGAAAGAGATAGAAGATATGAAGAAGACACATGAGGAGCAGATGCACCAGCTTTATGCCAAGTTAGTATCGCTTTTTATACTATCTAAGCGACTTTGGTCCTAAATATAGCCGGCTTTAGAATCCTATTAATTTTGTGTGTTAAAATTGGCTGTGATGCCCAAAACTTAAATACAACGTTATACATAACACAACAAAGTCAGTTTTTCTTTAAGTGTGAAAATCTGCTCCTTGTCAGTATAAAAATCAATTGCCGTGCCTTAGTGTCGTAAAAAAAAACTAAACAAAAAAAGCTATTTGAATATATTTTTTTCTAAACAGGGTAAAAGTAGCGGTGGCTCGCAAGGACTCAGCCATCCAGGCTCTGACCCGAGAAGCCGGCAAGTACCAAGAAAAGATCACGCTATTGGAGCAGAAACTACAACAGCAGAGAAAAGACTTCCTTAACAAAAAGTGAATATACCTACTTACACAAAAAGCGTAAGTATCTATGCTATACATAGGTAAAGCAAGTATTATATCCAGTGTCGTAAAAAAAAAACCTGTCGAACAAAGAAGCTTATTGTGCCTTTTCACTTGCACAGCATGTAAGCGAGTGAGAGCACATGGTAAGCGCCGCCATTTTCTGGCATTTAAAGTTATTTAATTGGTTATTTTACCTCGCACTTTCATCGAACATTTTTTCGTTTTTTTATGCTTTAAAAATGTGAGAAAGTGTCTTGTATAGAATTATTTTATTATTGTTATATCTTACACACACATATCTTATTCACACTCACAGTCATTACGAAAATGTAATTGTTTTTATAATAATATTAATAATAGGTCAGAAAATGGCAATATGTATCGCTTTTTTCGGCTACCAACAATAATACTAAAAAGTATAAATCGATGATTAGTTAGCAACACTCAATACGAAAACCAAAGAGTTTATTTATTTATCTTGTGTTAATAAAATGAGTGTTTAATTTTTCAAATTTGGAAACCATTGCTCGGCTGATTCATGGCGCATGCAACGACTGACATAAAACTGCCATAGATAATTTTATAATGACAAAATATCATGAATGTGTGACTGACCAATCTAGAATTTCTCCTCTCTGATATTACTTAGTGATGTATTTATTTTGTATCTAGTCTCTAGAATAATTTATTAGTAATTTCTACCTTATCTATTAAAAAACACTAATGCATTTGTGCGACCAGTAAAAAAATGTCAACGGCATTAAAAATAATGTAACATTTCACAAACTAGTCTATGATCTTTTTATTTGTGGACTCGTAATAAATAATTTATTATTAGATATAATTAATGTAATTAATTAGTTATTAATGAATCCGTCCAAATTATGTAACCTCTATCATTAAAAGGTTTCTAATTTTAAATTATAAATGCCACCGTAAAATATTTATATTTTTAAACGCACGATTATATTATAGCTTATCCTAATTTATGATAATTTATATATATATTTTTTTTTTTACAAGTAACATTGTTACTATAATTTTGTGATTAAAATAAAGAAGTTTGCTTGTATTGTGATTATTAAAAATAATGTTGCTTGATAATTTATTATGGCTTTGTTTTAAAATCTTTCTTGTCTTTGGTACTCAATTAATGTATTGTAGTGATTACGCTTTGTGATGTGCTTGCCAATAAATATCATATTTTTGAATGCAGTTTCTGTTTACTATCTTTCCCTACCGTAAGAGAAAAAAATAAAAAAGAGATCCAGATTCATAAAAAAAAAAAATCTGATGCTATTAAAAATATAGAAGACTATATTTTTACCATCCTATTAGGAAAAACTGTTAATCATAATTAAAATTAATATTCATTGGTCTTTTTTTAATGTGGTAAATATCATCAAATGAGTCCTACCGCCCTAGGTGGGGCGGAAGGGACTGTCAGACTTTTACTGACTAAAAAACCACCCTGTTCCTTCTGTTGCCCTTTACGTTCCGGGGCCACGGTATCTAATATTCATAGGTAAAAGGTTAAAAATGAAACAATAAATTGCAAACTTTAAAATTGCAAACAAATATTAAAAAATATTTAATATCATGTAAAAAACTATACCAACAGGTACATTCTTAAAGCTATGTAGGCACTTATGCGAGGTTGTAGGTACTCCTAAATTCCTCTCTAACCATTATAACAAACATATCCAAATAATTCTCTGTTTTTCTTAATTCTACAACTGTCAAAAAATATCAACCAGATATATTTTTTAAAGCAGGATTCCAAAAAGGAATTTTAAAGCTAATATCTTCTTAAATCAATAAAATCAAAGAGTTGCTGGCCATTTGCAATCTTATTAAAGCTTCAAAACTCTTTGTCACAACTTCCTTTGTTATCTCAATATAATGAATACACCTCTTCGTGTAAAAAATGCTGTTATCACCAAGGTCTCCACATTTCGGTACTCGTTGAGGACCCCTGCTTTGGCGACCTAGAACTAGTGTCTGCTTCAACCTTTACATCTCTAGGAGGTTCTCTTTGTGAAGACTGCGCAAGCGACGCCGCAGTATGGCTTATCACAGTCCGAGGCGCTATTGGCAGAAAGGGAATTGCTGAGGGCCTTTCACTCGCACACGGAATACTTTCAGGTATCGTCAACTTTTTATGAGGATAAGTTGGTATCCTTTCTGACACCCTCGTAAATGCGGATTTCTCAGGTGTCCTGTAGATTTCGGAAACAATTTTCTCTTCTATCTTAAGTATTTTTGGAGCTGGTCCTGTCAGGTCCACTACCGGTCTTTTTAACTTGTGTCTCACGGAGTAGTCCACCGCTCGTTTAGGAGACGCGTCGATGCCTATTTTATAGTTTTCCACATCTATCACTATTGACAACGGCTCCATATATTTCTTGTTCCTCAAAGGTTCTTGTCTATTTTCAGGGGATATTGTTGTTGAGGATACTGTTGGTTTCTGTGTTTCTGGGCTGGAGTCTTGGTCTGACGCTGATCTGCTCGGTGGGGTGGGGAAGGGGAATGTTTGGACGGGCCGGGGTGGTGTTTCGAGTTCAGTGGAGGAGTCGCAGGCGGAATCACAGGACAGTGGGCTGAGGGGAGGACTTGTTGGTCTGGTGGACCTCACAAAATGGAACGCGCTGGGTCTTTCGTCGTCCAGCCTTAGCGGGTCCGGGACTAGAGGTGCGTAGTCTCTGGGCTGGAGGGTTTCCATACCCCCAACGCAGGACGTGAGGTGGTTTCCAAGTCGATGCCTTAGCCCTGTAGGCACGCTAGCAAGGCGTGAGAGGTATCTCCTGACTTCTACGGCGCAGTCGCTGAAGCCGGCCTTGAATCTGTGCAGCACGGCGGGGTCAGCAGCGATTGCTGCTGCCAGCTGTTGACGTTGCAGCTTCTGAAGATGCTTCACGGTGAGCTCCAGTATATCTGCCTTCTCTAGTTTGGAGTGGCGCGCTGGCTGTTAAGGGAGATTATTGATTTTTAGAATTTTATCTTTAACTAGATTCTTATTGGAACATTGTTGTTAGACATCGATTGAAAAGGTATTTGTTTAAATTCAGTCACTTGACATAGTGATGGCTTTCAATTGCCTTAATGTTTTCTTTTTTTAACTTTGACATGTATAATACTGGTAGGATTCAACTGTATTTGGTTGGACTGAAAACCGATCTCAACATAGTTGGGAAAAGGCTAGACGAATAATAAAGGGTACCACAAAGTATTTCAATAATATGATTTTTTATAACTTACGTCTTTATCAGTGCCATCGATGAGCAGATCCTTGAGCTCGTTGAGACAGTTGTTGATGCGAGCGCGCCGTTTTTTCTCCATGATTGGTTTGTTCGTCTGGAAGTTGGAAAATTCACGTTTAAAATCACACTTAAAAAACTTAAACTGTTTAAATAACTTCAACTTCTAGTTAATATCAATTTTCCAATTCGGGATGTATTTTTGGGGTATGGAAACTTGCAAAACGAATCGACACATTTCACAGAACGACTGTAAAAAAATCACTAGGCACCTACGTAAAATATCTACGTGTTTCGCTATAATTTTTCTGCGCGATCCGAATTTTCACAAAAAAATATTTATTCACCTTTCGCAATTCCGCCTTGGACATCCCATGTGTGGGCTCGGAGAACCCGGTCTGAGAGTCATCATCATCACTACACGGCATTTTGTCACTTCACAATAAAATTATTTAATTCACTACACGACACGTCTTCACTGGACGGTGGCCGATCACCTTATAAGGATACTCACACGCAACTGTACAAGCAAAATTTTTCAATTGCCCTGTATCCTGCTATCCTGTTTACGAATTGAAAGGAGAAACTATGCCTATCTCTTTCGCTCACAGGGTTCGATGCGCTGGGAACTGTGTCGGAATGTTTTGTTTTCGTGCCCTCTCGCTCTAATGGGGAACATTGTGAATGGAGAGTTTGGGTGCAGTGGTTAGTGTGTTGGTTGTTTTGTGTTCGATTCCGGGTGGTTATTTGTTTTGTGGTAATCGGGTTTTATTGATTTTTAAGTGTTTTTTTGGTAATACAGTCGATACTACACAGAAGATAAATACATTTTATGCAAATACAAAAGAATAGATAGTTAAAACTTTAATAATATTTTCATGAATTTCTTAGCATTAAGTTAAAATATTTATTAAAATTTATTGTTTACGTCTAGGTACAAGGATTCAACAATAATCTATAACATCTCATTGTAATACATAAACAAAAGCAAAAATCATATGTAAGTAGGTACTAATTTGTGAAAATATATTTGAAAAATTATGTAAAAACCTTATTAAATTATGTAAAAATCTTGAAAAAATTATGTATTAAATTATAAATAATTGAAACAAAATAATTAGGTAGGAAAATAACACACATTAGGCTCCAATATAAAATTAAACAATAACTTGAGTGAAGCTACACCTGTGCTCCCTTTATCCTGTATACTATGGGAATGCGACCGTACGCACGCCCATCGAGAACCGCAATAATTTCGACCCGAACCCTCGCAAAAAAACCCCATACTTTATGAACTCATGCACCTTTCTATAAAGTCCCATAATTATTTTCACTACAAGCTGTTCGTTTTATTGGAAACTTCATGGGTGTAACGTAGCGTAAAGGGAAGGTAAAGTATGAAGTTTCAAGTTTTTTTGTCGTCGTGTGTTCGCAGGTAATTGTGGTACTTTATGGTAGGGGGTGAGTGCGTTTTCCCACGGAGTGTGGGAATGTGTGATAGGTGCAAAGGGTTCGTTGTGACGGTATGTCCCATTCGTTTGTTTACTATGCACTACAGTTTTTGCAACTCACGTAAATTTGCGGTGGTCAATTTTTTGGATATTTTTTCAGTCCTTTGCACAGATTATGGGTAGGTTTAATACTTCTAAGTCACTTTTTCCAGTAAGCAGGGAGGTACAATAGGTACAACCTTAGTACCTTTGATAACTAGGTCAAATCAATTCAAAACGCTTAAGTATTGACGAGTTCAATTTAACAATAAAAAAGGTACTTATATTGTAAGAAAAGGTAGATTCTAACTAAGAGAAATCCTTGACACATTTTATATAAGGGTCCCCATCGAATAGAAGTAAGTACTAAGCACAATACATGCCTTATGTATACAAATAGATAAAGCAATATCCTCCTAACTACCTGTACAAATAACTAGGTACCTACTTACTTCCCTACTTCGTTCTAAAATACTATTTATTTCCGTAAACATTCATGTTGAATCATCCAGGTGTTCAAGCGACCTTTACGATCTGACTCCAAACGTATGTACCTGATAAATATTTAATTAGACTACCAGACTATTTCTCCCACGGTAGCCTTTCATATTTACAAACATATATAAAACAGATGGTCTTTCAAGAAACTGTTTAAAAGTGAACCTTATGACGTTGTTATAGTGTTTACAAAAACGCAACAGTGACAATGCCAGGACTGCAGCAAAAACAACGTTAATTCTGCAGTTCTTAAAATTAAATTGGTGATCTTAATATGCACAGTTTAAGGCTGAAATTACAATAGCAGTGTTAGTAATAAACAGCAAAATGTCGGTAGTGCAGGACTGGCCAAGTGTGACGATGTTCCACGCAATCGCGTGATGAGCTTAATGAATGGTGAATAATTAGAATGTCACATGTCGTGGATGTCCCTCGTCCGCGGGGGTGGTGGTGAGAACTCACAGTTTGTCCGAATTATAATTAATTTATTAACACGATGAACCTGGGAATAGAGAACGAGGATGCACCAGATGGTTCTGGAAAAATGTGCTTTGGGAAACTCATCATTCTACTCTGTAACGTCAGTTGTTTATACAATCTACTAGGTACTTATGGCGAGGTTTTCCAGGTTCCAGCTAAACGTTCCCGTTTTGTATTGTTTTATTCGTAGACTAGCTGTGCCCACAGCTTCGCTCACGTGGCCTTTAGTGTAACTTAAGGAATTAAGTATTTAATACTACATTCATAAATCATTTTATTATCAGGCAACTGTGGCCCATAGAAAAAATACACAAAGTAACCTTATAATTTTATTCGTAGATAACACAGATCAAATCAAATCATTTATTGCAATCCATGATGTACACTTACAGGTGGCAAAATGAAAGTTAGAAATTATTAATAGAAACAATCATGGACCCTGTCGGGTCATTATTTAAATTAAAAAAAAAAAACAACATAATTATGTCATGTATGTCAAGTATTTCACAATTCGATCCGAGTGCCGTGACGAACTAAGTTTAATGGTAGTTTTGGCTTTGACGCGGACAAAGTCGAGGGCAGAAGTGAACTATAAAACAAAATGAAAACTAAAATTTTCTACACAGCGCCACTTAGGTAGGTAAGTACCTACATTTCCTCACGTTAAGCATATCTTTATCCCCTAATATCAAGTAGGAAGACACCACAATGCACTTCCTACTAAAAGTCGTATTAAACAAAAACTGTCATATCCTTTCCCAATTACAATCGGTAACAGTGCGTGTGAACTGTTCCAATATATATGAGGAGTTTATCATAAATCGTAACGGGCCGCTTCCTTCCTTCCCGGACTCTGAAGAGGGGTTCGTAGTTTCGTACACTTTGTATTGTACAGGGTGGGCCAATAATTTTTGCAAATAGCAACACTAAATTTCTCGAATACCGTTGGAAGGAGGGGTGCGCGGGTGGCGGGAAACTATGCGTCGCTACATGCAATTTTAGTCACGATGGAGCGCTTCACAGGACAACAGCGTGCTTTTTGTGTTAAACAATTTTACAAAAACAACGATTCCTACGTATTCTTTACGGACGAGGCCCACTTTCACATCAACGGGCACGTGAATAAGCACAATTGTCGATATTGGAGCAGGGAAAACCCTCGCCTTAAAGACCAAAAGCCACTTCATTCACCTAAAACGACAGTATGGGCTGCCATATCAGCAAAGGGCATAATTGGTCCGTATTTCTTTGAAAATAATCAAGGAGATAATGTAACTGTGAATTCAGCGGAATATGTCAAGATGTTGCGAGAGTTTTTGACGCCGCAGTTGCATGAATTTCAAGGATACAACAGCAGGACCTGGATGCAACAAGATGGAGCAACATGCCACACGTCAAATGTGACTTTACCGGTAGTCAAAGAAATGTTTCCGAATAAATTGATTTCTCGCAGAGGTGATATTCCATGGCCTCCGAGAAGCCCGGATCTTACACCATGCGATTTTTTCTTATGGGGATACCTGAAAAGTCGAGTCTACCTTAATAAACCGACGAATATATCCCAATTAAAACAAAACATCCACGACGAGATAGCCGCGATCCCCCGCAGCATGTGTCAGCGAGTTTTTCAAAGTTTGCGTAGTCGATTGCTAGAGTGCCAACGACGAGACGGTGCACATCTCGACGATGACATTTTTAAAAAATAAATTTCATTAAATTTTCAAAACGTTAAATATATAATCAACAAAATAACAGTTGTAGTTTTATTTCTATTCATGTTTTAAAAGTGCAAAAATTATTGGCCCACCCTGTACAAATAACATTTTTAGGGCAACCCTCAGTTTTTTGCTCCAGGACGTTGCAGGTTTTTCTCACGATTTGGTCAATCTATTTGATTTAATGTTGTTCAAGAGGGATGCTTTTGCGGCTACAGAATTTTGAATTTTAATATAAAGACTGAGGAGTTTGTTTGTTTAATCTCAGAAAGTACCTACTTACTGTTCCGATTTGAGAAAATATTTATGCGTTAGATAATAGCACTTTTTGTTCATAAAAATTGTCTTTAGAAGCAAGAAGTGCCACTTCTATTATTAAATCTTGTTTAACTTTGACCATAGCTTTTCTAAAAGTCTGCTCCACAAAAAAACAATTTTGAAATTACAAACATAAAACAAATTATAACGGACTCGTATCCTTCCTTCCGACAACGTCCTATATCTACCTAAAGAGGGTTCGACCCTCTTACGTATTGTAAAGATTAACCTTTTATTATTTGAGATCAAGCACCCTTCATTTTTTACCTCACAAGGTTGCGTTTTCTCACGATTCGTTCTCTGACATGGTGACTATATGATATTTAACTCGTCTTTCGCAGAATTGGCTTATAAAAACGTTTGATTATTATACTGTCTAAGATTCATTATTATAAAGATGAAGAGTTTGATGTTTTTTTGAATGCGCTTATCTCCGGAATTACTGGTCGAATTTTTTTTAATTATTATTTCCCTGAGTGAAATTATTTATGCGAACCAAATCGCAAAAAGTATTATAAAATCGTATTACCTATATTCCATACCAATTAAACCAAACCGGCCATGAAGCTCTCCGCAGTTGTTTGATACATCTCTTACAAAACAACAGGCTCGCTTCCTTCCGCCGGACATAGGCTACAAACATGGGGCGTGTTGTATTATACACAAATCTTCGGGATGGAGCACCCTCCATTTTTTTATAAAGGACCTTTACTTTCTCACGGCCCGTGGACCGGACAGCTTGTCTTCTTAATCGATAATTTATCTGCTTGTAAGATAAATGAGGGGATGATTTTGCTCGGGGCAATATTTTTGAATGTATAAAGGTGCGAAAACAAACTTTGTGGAGCTGTAGATTGTTGTTGTTTGAGACGCTTGATATGCCATGTTTTAGTCGGGTATCGCGGAAGATGCGGACGCTCCCGTGTTCAACTGCGTAAACCCCCAACTTCGGGGTGAATTTTAGTCAGGAAGAGTCAGACAATAAACCCCAGGGTGATAAAAAGAGAATGGTCTGCAATTTGGGGTACGAGATTGCTCCAAGAAAAATATTTAGACCCCTCAAAAACCTCAATCTATCTAATTAAAGGGATGAAAGAAACTCAGCTAGTGCGAACTATCTCTCTGTCTTCCTGGGTCTAAAAATATACAAGAATTGTTTAAATAACCCTTATTTACTGCTGGATAAAATGTAAATTTAAGTACCTACCTACATTTTTAATAACTCTCACAGCAAATAGGTATGTATAAAAAACTCGATAGATTCTTAATAAAGTTGCCACAATATTTCCGCTCAAAATCTGTAAAGTTTTTGTGTCCCTTAAGAGTTCCCATGGATACAGGTGTTTACAAAAACTGCTCCTTTTGACTATCAACTCGTTTTTATTGAGTATGAAGTTGGAGAAAAAACCCTCGTATCCGGGGCTGTTTCCGGGTCGCGGAAGAAGGATCACAAAAAGTTTATTATGAATGAGATTGATGGGTCAATGTTTGGAGTTCACCTTACTGCGTGAGAATCTGTGGACCAATTTTGATAGATTTTGAGTGGTGGATAAATGAGGACACCTTTGGCCTAGGACTTCTTAGTAGACTTCTTTTACTTATGCCTTTCCGAATAGGTACTAGGATTACAGAGTATAGCCTGTAGGTACTATTCTACTAGACTAGGTATGCTCTATCTATTAGATGAGAAAAAAGTGGGGAGAAGGTTGCCCCTAAACTTTATCTAATAGGACGACGTCCTTTAACTTAATGAAGTTCTTGCAACATCCATCAAACACCATTGATTGTATTTTTTTGTACTTATATGCAATCTGACAACTAACTACAGAAGTTTTAAACTAACCTGTCTAAGGACAATGGACCTGGATGTGACCGTACGACTGGATATAGGTACATATTGGAATGTTTTGTGTTACCAAACTCCCTGTATTTTATTCATACAGTACCTACCGATACATAAATTGCAGTTTCAATTCCATCACACAAAGTCCTTCCTTATAAACATATTCCCACGGATCGCGACAGGTGTGAACCGGGGCTGCTATTTCAACTTGCCGAGTTAAAAGTGAACTTTATGATAAGTTAACAAGGTTGTTTTCGCTTTGTGTGTTAGTGACCAGTATCTTTGTTAGCCCCTAGCTAGTTTAATGTGCGATATAGTTAACTATTACGTGTTTAAAGAGTTAAATAAAGGTGTTTAAATAGGGGTTGTTGGTAAAACGTAACGGTTATCGAAAGTAGGTAATAACAAAGGCCAGTGAGGTCTCAGAGAAAACATAAAAGAATCTCTAAAATCTAGGCTTTATAAATCCAAGATTTTTATAGGTTGGCTAATTATAGTAATTTTTGTGAATGACGCAGTAGAGCACCTGGCTTCTGTAGGTTACGCATTGTATAAATCCTTTATCATCACGTTGCTTCATTTCCTACCTAGGGATGCTATAAAAATGTTTCAACAAAGTAGTAAAGAAAGATATTCGCAATTGTTTCTGACTGATCCATCAACACACAGCTCAAACCACTGAACGGATTGCGCTGAAATTTGGTACGCATTAGATATAGTTATTATGACGCAGGTAGGCAAAAAATGTTTTTTAAAATTTACCCTTAAGAGGATGACACTGGAGTCCAAAGTTTCTATGGAGAACCAAGATTAGATCGCCAATAACCGACACTTACGCGAACGAAGTAGCGAGCAGAAGCTAGTTTCCTATAATTCCACTTCAAACGGCGCGTGTCCACAAGCAAACAAAAACATAAATCTTTCAAAATTCCAAGTGTCGTTTACACCGATGTTTCAAAATTAATTATCAAGATAGACATCTTGGACAGCGCCACAAAAACTCGTCGACAGAATTATTTTCTCGCAAGAGAACAGCGGTGACCCTTTTGCAAAAAAAATCGTTCTTGTGGGAAGTTTTCGCGAACGCATTTCTCAGTTTAGGACCAATACATCTTTTGTTGAGTAGCACCTTGACAGCCAGTCTTTTGTTAAACCACAAAAGGCAAGATTACCGGTTCCTTTGTAAGCGGATACTGCTCGGATTGATTGTGGGAGTCATTTTTAATGTATTTAGTTGTTTTGCTCTTATTTTGTAGGGTGAATTGAAGTCTAAGCATGATCGGGAGGACTTTTGTTCCCACAGTACCTCCTTGGGGTTTCGTAACTAGGGTTTGCATATTGAGAAGTGCATCTGTCGCCACGGTATAGCTACATTATGAATTGCACGGTTCCCACATTTTATATTGTTATAGAATGTCTAAGTTTAAATGATATCTAATTAGGGACAAGTGTCCTGCTGATTGGTCAAAGGGAGGATTCCTGAAGAAGGCACAGACAATTAAATATCTACTAAGTAAATGAACGGGTACTTACCAACTCAAGAAGTTGAATATGGCGACTTAGAACCCCCATCACGCTTGCTGCTCGCATATTGGTGGCCGCCCGCCTGTTTTCTAACACGACGACTTTACTTCACTAGTTAACAGTCAAATTCTCTAACGTAACTCAATTTTAAGTCGCCTAAGGCTTTAAGTCTTGTGCTACCTCTTTTACAAAATTACTATTACATTATATATACATTAAAAACGTCGTAAAGTTAAGCTTCAGGAATTATTCCAGTAAATACTATAGCACTGGAAATATTAATTTCACTAACGCCAGACGTTATAACCTGTAGGGCTATAACGGTCAGGTAGGGCGAGCGCGGGCGCAGTTAACTAAACTAAAACCTTATCTACCCACATAAGAAAAATATGTCACTATAATTTTCTATAAAATATACATAATTATGAGATTTGACAGCAGCACTTTAGTTTTTTGCATTGAACTACTTTTTTTAATCCAACCGATCTATTCTTCCTCGGTTTAGTCAACTTGTAGCTCGGCACTTAATTTATAAAAAAATAACCAATCTACCCGCGACTTCGTCGAACATATCCTATAAGACATTCGGCTTCCTACCAGTGTTCAAATTGTTAATTGTAATCGGGTCAGTACTGAAAATGACTAGGATTGTATAAATGCCCGCTTTCACACTAGGCGACACCTAAATGAGACGCCTAAAAATGATTGCACTGTAGGATTTCTCAACTTTGAGGCTGATAAGGTTACTGCTTACCGATTTCAGACTTAAAAGTAGTCAATATTTCGGACTATTTTTTGTAATTTTTAAACGTTGCCTCATACTAGTTATTTCTTCTGTATCGTGGGTGCTTTTAAAAAAATACAAATTCTCATACACAAACAGCCCGGAACAATTGTCTGTTTGTTCCGTGCAGGAATCGAAAGTGCGACACGCAGTTAACAGTTTAACCCTTTGACTGCGGACGAACATTCGCTACGCCAAACGCAAGTGTGGCTAGCTATCACTGTTCACCGTAGAAAAACACATACGGTTTGTGTGCCGCACTTGCGTTTTAAGTCGAAAAACAACGTGTGTGTTTTCCCGCAGTCAACGAGTACAGTCAATCGCTCTCTCTGACCACGAAGTCTGTATTTACGATAGGATAAAAGGCTATAAGAAATAAAACATGTAATATTGGAAGATCTTGTTTATTGCTATACAGAACGATAAGTGACTAAAATCGATTGACAATTAAACAAAAATAATAATAATAATCAATAGTTGTGATCACAGTAATCGAAATATGGTTGACGTGGTTAGCAGAACAGCTAAGAAATAGCAACAACAGGTATATATATTTATAACTATTTAGAAAATTTGGCAAGTCTGCTGCATGATAGTATACAAACTGGCAACAAAGGAAATTAAAATTTATACAAAGTTGATAAGAACCAATTTACAATGATCACAACTAATGATTCAACATAAATAAAATCAATAATACATTCTAAACACATATTTAGTACGACGAACTCAATTTCCACAAACTTAACCAAAATATAAATGCACTGACTTCCGACTTTATAGAGTCGAAACTTTTACACTCGACTCGGAATAGTCGGAAAACTTATTAGTAAAATACAGATCTACTAAAAATAAATGCATCGTAAATGCGAAGTTAGTTAAAATAATGCAACATTTCTATATCTCGTAATACTTTAAATGGTAGATTTTTTTCAAATTATGACCTTTTAGTAATAGTAATAGTTGAGTGTCAGCCTACAAGACTACGGACAGAGATTTTGAATAATAAGCTTACTAACTTTAAAAACATATATAGATTTAAAATAATTTTAACCTATTACCAATTATTATTTAAACTTTTTTAACGTTGGCAGCGATCATATATTATCGTATTATCCGTATGGGTCGCTATAAACCTAAGCGGGTCGGCGATTTCGGTTCGCCATTCTCAATACAACGTTTGATAACGTTTCACTAAAAATGCCGAACCGAATATGCTTGTTTTAGCCACCGTTACTCTAAGATTAGTTCTGAATGTCAAGAATGTCAAGAGATTCTATTGAAGTACAAAATTGAAAAGAATTACTAATAAAAGGTCCACAAAACTAAGATCTAAAAACATTAACACACAAAATGCATTACAAAAACAATGCAGAGAAAATATAAAATAAGATTTTTGGTAAATATTTTTTGTTAATTTCAAATGAACCAATTTTAGTATTAATTTTTAAGTATAAAACTTAGACCAAAATTAGTGCATACGAAATAGTCTTAAGTTGTTTAAATGCTAAAATTCTAATATCTAATTCACTGGCACTACTCTATCACAGAATTGGTTTGTTTCATGCTTAGCTTTACAAATTATAATTTGAATATAAATCTGTTTAGTATAATATTAAAACTAATAGTGATAAGTAGGCGAGGACTTGGCCGGGGCTCTGCCATCTCCGTACTACACTTGAATAATAGAACATCTATTTTCTTTTAACCTTTCTTTTAACTTTTCTTTGTTTTAGAAAAAGAAAAGACATTTAAAAATGATCATAACAAAATTATTATTAAAATACTGTTTTGACAATTATTAAATTTAGAAATAATTATCACTCGATACTCTCTATAGTTAAGGTTAAGGACAATCATGCACCTTAACAGCCATGAAATAAGGCACAAATTACAGATCGAGTTTCAACTGAATAATTTTTTTTTATAACTATCATGCAAATTACGAAAATAAAATGATTTAATTAACGATTGTTAAGTAAATAAAAGCTAATTACTGTTAATTATTTGACAAACGAGCAGTTAGTAAGAGAGTTAAGTAAAAAACAAAGGATATAAAAAATATTAATATGATAATTAAATTTTTATACAAACTTAATGTTGATTAAGTTTTTGAGATTATAATTACAGTTTTATGAAACTCCGTATCAGCCTTAAACCGAGTTAAGCGATTATTCTAAAAACATGAAAAATGTTAATAGGCTTCTAATTCGATAAACTGTCGAAAAATCCACTCAAAAAATTTAAATGTTGAGGGCCTGTTTCTGTGTCCAGATAGGCACTATCTGTTAGATAAATGCAAAAAAATTGTATACAATTTATCTGCCAGATAAATAACCGGAACTTGTCCCGCTGTCATGAAACAGACCATG
This sequence comes from Hoplodrina ambigua, assembly GCA_949774945.1. Taxonomy (NCBI): domain Eukaryota; kingdom Metazoa; phylum Arthropoda; class Insecta; order Lepidoptera; family Noctuidae; genus Hoplodrina; species Hoplodrina ambigua. Next base: position 11,412,575 of record OX458977.1, read on the forward strand.
AAAGTACAAAACTTTAAAATTAAGTCTTTTTAGGCCCGACATTTGCCATATCCAATATTATGAGGAACTCACTACACCAATTAAAACGCCTTTAACCAGCAATTTACGTCGTAACTTTGGCTCTGTGGATCACAGCTATCATCCATCGCCATCCACTCATCTATTCATCATCCACTTTATGCCTAATTTTAAGCCCAGTACATGAAGTCTCGCTTCAAACTAGATTTGATGTAGCTTTTTTTTCCTTTTATTTTATAAAAATTCTTGCCCCACACTAGAAATTTCGTCTGTGGGTGCTTTTACAAATATATAAAATCGCATACATAAACAATCAGACCCGGAACAACTACCTGTAAGTCATACAAATATTTATTCCATGCTGAATCAAAACTGCGTCACTGCACCAATCGTACCGCCAAAATGCTTTGCATCGAGATGACTAACTGATGCATCGTTGTACAATACAGGCGACTTTCGCTTGTCGAGTACAGATAAAAAATCTACAGATTATATTAATTTCCACTAACTACAGTCAGCAAAAGAAGTAGCTGAACACATACTTTACAAAATACTAGTACCTAAAGCTTCAATAAGTAAAAAATAAGTAGATTTTGTGACAATTTTACGTCATTATAGTCGTGGCAAATCACAAGCGCGAGTCATGTGACTTTTATAGACATTGACACAAGGTTTAATTTACATTGATAAACGCGCGCTCGTGATCGCTATCATATTTACATTACCAGAGAGTAAGAGACACATGTATAAAAGACAGAGACGGTGATTTACAAGCCGAACTTAAACTTGATGTGTCAAATTGATCGTCTTGGTACCTTATAATTGGCTAGTAGACATCAATTAATCAATAATTCCAAAGAACACAACATTATTTTAGCTCTGAAAATCCGACCAATTTTCAATTAACTGTAATATTAGGTTTTTAGCTGGTTTGACATTAATAATACTTAGGCAATTGAGTTGACAAAGAGTGACGTCACAAGTTTGTTATTGCCGTACAAAACCTATGTGAGCTGTCAAAACCACGTTTTGACAGCATATATAAAAAGTATTCATTTTATCGGTGTCTACTATACAATTATTTTGAATTGTAATTGTGTCCACCAAACTTACACTAACAGAAATATTCGAGCTTTCTTCACAGAACCTCACATGGGCACATCAGCGACATACTCAATCCTGAGCAAGAGATCCATGATGTCCTGCGCATCCATCCACCTCCAGGGAAGAGGCTCGCGGCAGGCAGGCTGGCGGCGCGACACGCCCGACACTCCGTAGAGCACCGAGACCGCGCAGATGAAGCACACCACCGCGAATACTTGGAACAGGCACTTGAGGGGCTCCCTGCAATTATACACTGCGGAATATTAGGATACTGTCAGGTTTATATGGGGGGGAGGGGGGAGGAGGGAGGTGGTAAGAGATAAACGAAATATGTAGGTAGAACACTAACATTGGCTTCTAAATCGCTGCATATTAATGATCTCAGATTAGGATGTTGCTGTTTACACTAAATGTAATTAGGTTTTGCTATGTAGTTATTAAAACTAGCGTTTGCCTGTGAATTTGCCTGCGTAGACTTCGGAATTCAGTAAAATTTAAAAATTATACAGCAAGAACACACAAACAGGATAAAAAAAATTCTATGAGTATCGATTTAAGCATGAAAGAGTAACAAACACACATCCATCTATCCATACTCACAAACATCGTGTTTACATAGTGGTAAGAACTAGGAAGTAGGATAGGATGGCACATAATTTCATTACTAAATTTAATTTTAAATGACACAAAATCACACATATCGTCAATAACCTTTTGGCAAACACAGATGTGCTAGTTCAAAAACTTCAACAGATACAGGATAACAGGATACCGTGGCCCCGGAACTTAAAGGGCAACAGAAGGAACAGAGTGGTTTTTTAGTCAGTAAAAGTCTGACAGTCCCTTCCGCCCCACCCAGGGCAGGAGTTATTTGATGACTTTTAAAACATAAAAAAAAGGTTTGCGAACTCTACAAAAACAAGTAAAGAAGTAAGTAGTTTGTTTGTACGCACCAGAAGAATTTCCTAAGGCTTCGGTGTGGCACCACGGCGTTTCTCTTCTCGCAGTCGACGCACGGCACGTCCACTTGAGTCGATACGTTCACCGTGTCTGAAATAATTCGAACATTATTACATTGTGGATACTTTTAATAAATACTACACTACTGCTAAAATAATTAATTACCTACATCTAAACTAAATACTACTTAGTAGTATTATTTCAACATTTCCTGGAAAACAAAATTAGTGTTCTAACTACAGTATAATATTACTTCATAAAATGGTCGTAAGTAAGTATTTTTTTATACAAAATCACGATAAACCAACTAGTATGAACAATAATAAATTCTAAACTAATTACATAATATAAAATCTTTACCGAAAGACATTACAAATACAATACATCAGTGATTCAAAATTAGAACGACAATATAAAACATGTAAACTAAACAAATACCGCCACCAGATGACGTCACAATACACTCAATAGCCACAGATTAAATATTATACAGGTATTTAACTTACAAAGGACCCGGAGCACGCACATTTTCATAGTTTGTATTTTAGGATTTTTAAAGGCATAAACCTTCAACGACTATACAAAGGATTTTGGTGGAGCCAAAGTGACAAACGAGAACATACGCAATCCAATTATAAAAAAATAACCAATGCATTTAATTTTCTGGTCGATTATTTCGGTGGTCGCAACTCACCACTAATTCGCGACGTTATATAAACAAACCATTATTTATGAATGTGTGCATGAGCCGAGCGACGAATGTCGGACATTCAGGCTCTGTATAATAAGTAATCTGTGACAGAAATACCGAACCAATTGGGTATTAGACACCATTAACCAATAAGACATAACAAAACCATAACTTCTATAAAGAAACACTTTATTTTCGCCCTGAAAATCCTACTTCTTTTCAATTAACTGTAAAATTAGATTGTTAGTTGCTTGAAATCAATAAATAGTTAGTCAATTGAGTTGGCAAAAAAGTGACGTCACAGTTGTCATACAATTACAGATAATAAAAAGTATATCAATTGGTTGGTAGTGTCTAATACCCAATTTTAATAAAGCATACCCCACTGGGTCTGTGTGCAAGCGCAACAGTCTGGCGTCAAGCTGTCGATCCTATCTCCTTGCTTAGCACAAGCAACTTCTAGGAAAGTTATCTTCAACTCCAAATTTTTAATAATAGCTTGCAGCACACAATTCCTCTCATTTCCATCAGCTACAAACTTCTCAAGCAAGTTCAAATTACCTTCGTAACTCTCTAGTTCGACTTTCATCTCTGTTAGTTTATGATATGAAATATTGACATCTCTTTCTAACTGTTCTGTATATCTATTTGTTTTCTCACATTCTAGACATTTGGAGTGGACATTATTATTGCTTACTGATACTATTTCTTCCGTTTGAGTTTGTGACGTGTTCATTGTATTAGATTGAGCTTTATCGTTACACTCATTAGGTTTATATTCGTCTGTTTGCGTTCCCATAGTAGTGTAGCAGTAATCAAAGTTTTTGTCATACGTGATGCTGTTGCCTGTGTTGTTATGTCGGGACATGTTACAGAAACTGTAACGTATTTCGTCAAATAAAGACATGTTCGTTCCCCTGCCTTGGTCTTCTTTTAAAGCGTTCATGAAAGACTCTTCGTCTAGGATACGATTTTCTATGAAAATGCAGGAATAAAGGTAGAATGAATATGTTAGACGTAGATCGCGACATAGATTTAAATAAACGTGGCAAAATGGAGAACTAATATGAAATGTGTTTGTCATGAAAGGTTTTAATACATCTTTGTCGACTTGATTGGCGCAGTAGCTGAACGATTGGCTGCTGCGCTGCGTATTGCTGGTTCAATTCCAGCAAGAAACAAAATATTTGTATCGCCTATAGATAGTTGTTCCGGGCTGTTTGTGTATATGAGTGATACATGTTTGTAAACGCACACACGATATAGGAGAAATTCCTAGTGTGAAAAAGTATAAAAATCTTTTTCGCTTAGAAGAAAAAAAAAATCTTTAAAAGCAGCGCATGATTAACCAGGCAACCACGTTTATTAAAACCCATTTCGGACGGCATAGTATGAAAGTAGTGTAGGAAAGTTTGAGATGAGCATGAAATAAATTAAAGCACATAATAGTTCTGTAGCCCCCAACAACTGAGACAAGTAAAGTTCTTAGTATCATCTGTATAGTAACTAACCTGATGAGAACCTCGTGTCAGCGTTGAGGCTGTCCAGTGCGGTGAGCATCTGCTCCTCCGTGTAGCTGATGTCGATACTGCGGTCCATACGTAGCTGTGTCTGGTTGGACTTGTTCAGAACGTCTTTTAGCTCCATTTCCAGGAGTACCTGGGTAACAGAAATGTATGTAATGGTAAAAGAACGTAATAAGATTAAATATTCACTGTAATCTATCTACTAGTCTACTAGTATTATAAAGCAGAAGAGTTATTTTGTAACATCATAACATCACGCCTGAAGTCCCCGAAGGGTTAAGCAGAGGTGTATCCATTAGTACCCCCACATTATACTAGTTGTATTTTAACCCTAAAAAAAGAGTTATTTTGTTTGAGTGTTTAAACGCGATCTCTGGAACTACAAGACAGATTGAAAAATATATTTTTGTATACGAATACGATAGCTAGAATCATGAGAAGTAGTAAAGATATAACATGACGCTAGAACGCACAGGACAGTAACCAAAGACGTAAATAAACGTGGGTAAATAAATATACGTGGACGCAGCCGCGTGCACTAGCTAAGGTTCTAAGTCCCGCTACATAAAAAAAAACGAAAAGGCAGCTAAACAAAGGAATTATCATTCCCTTTCAATCACTCAGTATGATGTCTGAGTGAGAGGGAATGATAAACGTGCCATTTTATATATTGCTCATACATTTGTATAATGCTCTAACTCTATACATTTGTGACTTTGTTACTACAGTTGCTTTTACAAGAGATCTTAGGTTCAATAGTCTTCTTCTTATCGTGTGGGTAGTAAGGTCTTACGACCCTACACACCCTAGTGTCAGAGTTTCTAAACCGTCTCAAGGGCCTCTGACATGGTTTTTGAGTGGAGGTTTCCTCACGATGTTTTCCTTCACCGATGCCAGTGATGTCCAAGATAAACTTTAGAAAGTACATATGAATTGAAAAATTCACATTGGTACTTGCCCGGATTTGAACCCACAACCTCAAGCATGAGAGGCGGGCGCTTCAACCACCGGGCCATCACGACACAATAGTAAACCATCATAACAATTATTTGAAGAAAAATATGGTACCTTTTCCTTGATCATCTGCTGCACGAACTCCTCCTGGTCCTGCAGCCTTGAGGACAGGTCAGCATGTTCAGTGCGCAGAGCCTCGTTCTGTTCCAGTAACGCTGATTGTCTTGCCGCGTACATCTCGTTGATGCGGTGGCATTCCGCCTTCGATTTGGTCAGCAGCTCTTGAAGGGTTAGTTTCTGGAAAGATCATCCGATATCATGAATTATTGTTTTACTACCTAAAAAAACTACCTAAACTAAAAAAAAAGGGATTGTCCATAATCATCGACTCGAAAAGAAGAAGCTTTACTACCTAAATATTTTTAAAGGTTTTCTAGTTGTGGTAGCCTGTAATTGCCTATTCAACGCTACGTGTAAAACAATAAATAATGTCCTTATTTCATTTAATTCTCAAAAAAGATTTTAAAAGTTTCCCTAGTCATGCCTCTTTTTGTTTTTAAACTGAGGGGATATGTGCAAAATGATTAACACTAAATCAAAGGGTACTAGCATTATAACAAGATGCACTGACCCTGTAACGACAACAACATTTTTTTGTATGTTTATTAATCACAACAACCTCTGACTGCCTCGTTGGTCTAGTGGTCGCAAGCGCGACTGCTGTGCATGAGGTCTTGGGTTCGATTCCCAGGTCGGGCAAAGTGTTATTGGGTTTTTCCATCAGGAATTTCTCAGTAGCAGCCTCGGAGTCTGGATTTGTGCCCGGTTGATGGCAATAGGCTCGCCCCCTATTACATGAGACTAAAAACATAACTGGCAAAATGTGGGTGTACTAATGGGTACGCCTCTGCCTAACCCTTCGGGGATTACAGCAAAACAGTTTACAACAATTTGTTAATTACCACACAAACCATCGCGGGTTTAACAGCGGTCGGCAACTCGTTGCCATTACATGTTACAATCAGATTAATTAATGAACAATATTTGGGTTAGATGAGTTTTAATGGGTGTTTTTGTGGTTAATTGGGCTATTACTTGATATCACGTCGGTCGTAATATTATAGACGTTTGCTATCACAAATACATCATGCAAATAATACATGCTTAATAAAATATCATAGAAGCTTGATATCGATCACACGCCTCATCAAGTCGCGACGTATGTTAGGGTCTTTTCTCTTCTCACCTCGTTCTCCAGCGTAGAGACCTGTTCCACCATGACCTTGGAGCGTCGCTTGAGCGCGTCGAGCTCGCGCCGCGTGTCGCCCAGCGCTCGGTCGCTGCCGCACAGTCGCTCGCACGCTTCCTCGTAGTCGCGACGTACGTGCGTCAACGTCATGTTTTCTTCGCGTAACCTGGTCAAAAATACATCTTTATAGTATATTACGGATCCCAATTTTTGTTAATAATATAGCCCATGTCACCCGGGATAGTGTAGCTTCCCAAGAACGAAAGAATTTTTCAAATCGGTTTAGGAGTTTCAGAGCCTATTCAATGCAAACATACAAACATGTATCTAAGACTATGTGATGTGTCTTTTTACAGCCCGTATTTATTGTTATTGTGTGCCTTCTTTAGTATATTTAAAGTTATTCCAGTTTCTTGCCCATTCTCTCCATACGAAACTACATTTTGGAAGGGGCAACTAAATTCATATTTTTTTTAATCTTGTACATATATGACGTTCAAAAGTACCTTTTAATGGCCTAATTGAAATAAATGATTTTACTTTAACTTTTAATTTGTTAAGTCCCAGACAACATAACACAAATGAAATGAAATGAAATAATTTATTTGCTATGAATGTAGGTACAAAATATGCTGATAAGTAAGAGAAGGATCCAGTACATTCTACCGTGAGGCATGCAAACATTTTTTATAGTAGTAATAATTATGAAATAATCTTAAATAGTTAATCAATAAAAATATGAATCATTTAATTTGTGAGTTCATTCAGTGGTAAACTATGTCAATATTAAGTTAATAATTTGTCCAAAATGTAATGAAATTTTTAACTAAAATCGCAAGGAAAATTATTGTATATAAATAGTCACATTGATTTGTCATTCACAAACTCACATGTTAAGGTGAACTCTGAGCGAGTCCCGCTCAGCGGTGAGCGCTGCTAGCACTTCCTCGTGCTGTCGGTCGGTGAAGTCGAGCTGCGAGCGCAGCTGATGCGCCAGGTGCGCCTTCTCTCTCAGCTCGCACTGCAGGTCTTCTAGCAGCTGGGACCCTGGGGTAGGCATGACAAGATATAGTTGATAAAAAATTGACAACAAAAAAAAAGCTTTTATGGCAGGGTCCAGAGTTCATTGCAGTATAGAATAGAAGAATGGAATAGAATTTTATTTATTCAAGTAACCAAGACTCAACACTGTTAGTAAAACTTAGATCTACCTTAGTAAGCACTGACACTAAACAAAAAATAAAAGAAATAACATAGAGAGACGATGAGATGATGATGATGTGATGATGAGTAGATAATGGGTCGACAAAAGTGATGTGAAGGACTTCGAAATCTGCTAATGTACAGTCAACAAGAGTGATAGGTATGCACGGTCGTCAGATATAGTTGAAGTTTTCTTAGAAACTGATGAACAGATTCAAATGTAATTTAATTTTAAAAGTAGATAATAAACAGTTCATTAATTAAGTCAAGTTTCAATCGAAGACATCCATTGGTTTCTAAGAAAACTTCAATTATATCTGACGACCCTGCATACCTATCTCTTTTGCTGACTGTACAAAGCTTAGGACAGATAGGCTGACCTATCAAGGGTAGGCCTACAATCAGTAGTGAACGTCTTTTGGCGGATATAATGTAGACAGCAGAGTAACATAGGTTTTTTTTTAACATAAATTATATTTAAAAATATATAAATCCCTGTAATAATAACACTTTGATAATGCAGCTGTACCATAACATAACATCACACCTGTAATTCCCGAAGGGTTAGGCAGAGGTGTACCCATTAGTACACCCACATTTCGCCAGTTATGTTTTTAGACCCATGAAATAGAGGGCAAGCCCCCCATAATGCAGCTGTCTATTCTTATAAACATTACCTCTTACAAACATAAAAATTCAACATCAAATAAACTTTTCCTCTTCAAAATATGGATATGTGCATTCCACAGGTCAATTACCTCTAGTACACAGAAAATAAACAAAGCACAAATAACACACTTGCTAACTAATTGCGGTTTCCGATAATTAAGAGTACTGGTTTCGTAGTTAAGTTTCCTTGTCAGTAAGTGAATGATGTAATACACTAAGTACCAATTAATTAAAAGAACTATTGAAACCTATTCACCGAACTTTGTGAAGTGTGCTAAAGAGATATTAATTGTTATTTTATGATTGTTGACGTCGCATTACATGTATAGATATTTTCCGATTGGCTATTCACCCAACAAGAGGCAAATTAATCTATACAAATAAATAAAATAGGAGTGTCTGTTTATAATCTCAAAATTACAGCTTTTACAAAATAAATATGAATATTTATAAAGTACTTACACGAAAAAAAAGCTGATGTTTCTGCTTTTATTTCAGAAAAAGCGCAAAAAAAAACCCTTGTTAACAGAAATTCACGCGAACAAAATCGCAGGCTTCAGCTAGTACAAAATATGCGACATTTGGTCAGCGATGTCTCTCACAATATGAGCTCATTCCTCTACTTATGTAGTAGTAACAAAACTGACAATGTACTAGCAAACGTGATAATATGCATGTATAATGCCTTATATAATGCCATATATAATGTCATTGGATAATGGCATGAATTTTATAATAGACAATTTGTTTTATCAACTTAATATTTTACATATCAATTGGTATTCCTAACAGCTATTGTTTCTGTATTCCACTCAGTACACTTACATATAAAGATGTCTTTTTATTGGTACCACAAAGTACACACATGTAGAATTGAATGAAATGTAGTTTTTATGCACAACAATGTTTTGCTACAAAGGATTTTTCAATCTTAGTACTATTATAAATACAAAAGTTTTGATGGATGTATGTTTGCTACTCAATCACGCCAGAACGGCTGAACAGGTCTGGATGAAATTTGACACTGAGAGAGATTATAGTTCGAAATAGCACATAGGCTACTTTTTATCCCGGAAGAACTTACGGTTTTGAGGGAAAATATTTTAACTTTGACGCGGACGATGTCGCGGTCAGAAACTATGTAGTTAATTCATATTACATAATTAATATACTTCTTAAAAAGATCGAAAAAATATTGCAGAAGTGTGTTAGATTTAAATAAAGTAAAAGAAATATACATCAAAATCTGTAACACTCTTGTTTATTCTTACCATCGTTAGAGATGCCTGAGTCAGAGTCCTGAGGCGCTCCACTCTTGAGATTAAAACTGTAACAAAAACATACCATTTTAAACATTTGAAGCAACTATTGGGTATAGTCCTACCAAAACGCACCAACCCACATCAAAAGGTCTCGTTTTAATAGTAATTATAACACAGATTAATTAATAATTATGATTTTCCAAGCACAATATGTTCTACTAAGTACATTGTAAAAAAATTTTTATTAATGGCGTAATGAATTAGTCTGAATTTAATTGTGCGTGACTGTACTTGTAATATTTAATTTTAATTTACCTACATCTTAAAAATATTGCAAAAAAGTACCAAAAAAAAAAAAAAAATTACTGATGCAAAGATAAGAATATTATAACAAACATCTATGGACTGTTTGAAGAGTCTAAATTGCAAAAAATCTAAATTATGTTTGTAGATTCAACCTCGTTGATAATGTACAAACATGACGCAGACTTTGCACATGTTGTCATGTTGTGTTATCAAACACTTTTAAGGATACTATTATACAACCTATTAAAACTATTATTAAAACTTATTATAGAATGTGTTTCCAATTAGTTATGGTTATCAGTTGCTTATGCACTTCAACAAAATTATAGCACTTTTAACTTGTACTTATTACGTATGACTCAACAATAGATAATCCATAACAATATTATAAATGAAAAAAGAACTGTCTGTCTGCTTGTTATACTTTCACGGCTTAAGCTTAAACCCAAATAAAAAAACATAGACTAGAAGTAATATTTAAACATATTTTATGTCCTGGTTAGTCTTTATAAGTCTGTACTTGAAACTTGCAATGAAAAAAAGCCTGTATGACAGCTGAGCCTGCAGCATGCACACAAACATATAGAAAAACATACGGCATTACCAAATTGTTGATGCTGTTGAAAATGATCTTATGATTCTTTATAGCCAGAGACTTTTGACTATGAATTAGCTGACAAGGATGGAGTGAGACCCAATCAGTAGTACTTTCAACTTCAGTGTCATATATTTATTTTTGAACTGATAGCACATAGCTCATCTGACATGTGGACATTGTAGCAAGCTAAGACATTGATGATTGGAAAAACTTGACTCCTACCACAATAACTGCCACACAAAAGCAGAAAACAGGTGTGTGACAAAAAAGAAAGAGGCATGCTTGACCCAGAAGTGGGAGAATACAAGCTAGGCTAGATAGAAAATAGATATTTGAATGTTGCTTACCTTTCATCCAAGTCAACTTTACATTTCTGACTTTCACTGTACTTGTGAAGGGTTTTGGCTAACATTGACACATTTATTTCAGGATTGTCTTCCTCTGGATCTAATAGAGATTTCAAGAAGCTGTATTCAGCCCTGTAAAAAGAAGAAACAGAAATGATAAAAGAAAAAATAAATAGAATAGATAAAGTTTATATTTATATTCATCACCTTTTATAATAAAAAGGAAGTCATTTGTAAAACTTTAGATTATTTCTGTCAAAATGAGTGAAACCCAGAATCTCTTAATAATTGTGCTAAATGTGATGCATTAAAAAACAGACTCATGTAGGTACCTCAATAATATTTAGACTAGATTTAAAATTGGTTAGTGAATCCAAATTCACAAGTACTATTTAGTTGAAAAATGGGTGAAATTTTGATGTGGGTTATTTTGGCTAAATGAAACCCAATTATTTATTAAAGTACACTCTATGACAAACTAAATTGTTAAATAATTACAAGCATTGCAGTTGCAAAGCCATAACAAAGACTTCATTGTTAAAAATTATAAGTACTGTACAAGGAAAATAAAATCCAATGATAGCCTTCGACTGTGCATACAAACCAATACAAAATACGCACACTTGTTCTATCAATCAATGTTTTTAATGAATCAAAACAGTACATTAATAACCCGTTGCGTTATTTTACTCAGATTACAAACTTTACGAACGAACAACATGTGGGGGTATTGCAGGAAGTACTAAATTCAGAACTGGGTTATTTTCAAACATAAACAGATGACCTTTCATCTCGTAAACAAAATCAGTACACATTCCGAACGTTAACAATTTTACTCACTTGTTAGTTTTCACGAAAGGTGCGAATTTGTCCATCAAAGCGTCAACACGTAGCGTGCTCGAACTCTCAGCGCCACAATAATCAAATATTTGCAGCGCCGTCACGTAATACTCTGGAAAAGGACTATAATTAGTAAATATTACTGTAAACTAGCACCAACGCGGTGTTTTAATTATAAACTGATTTACCGTCCGCACTCAGGCCCGATCTATCCAAATCCATTGTGCCGTTGGTCAAGTAAAGATACAAACAATTTTGCTCAAAGAAAAATAACGTCGATTATTAGTTGTACATGAATTACACCACGCTATGCGTTAACGGTCAGTATTGTTTGTTTTTCATTAGCTAAATAATTCGTTACGCTAGAGAGCAGTACAAAAATAGTTTCCAATAAAACCGTTTAACAGTTGAAGTGACGTACGGTTAACCTTATTTCAAATTTTATCGATGTCGATATGTCATGTAATACCAAGACCAAAAAAGACACAGACTAAAAAAATGTTAGTATGTATGTTTGAACAAACATTTATAACATTATTTGTTTTTCAATAGTATTTGTTATATGACTAAATATCATCACTCATAATTTGTTCACATTATTTTTAGTATTCGTTTTTAACATATTTATGTACGGTTAAAATAAATAGGTATATCTAGAAAAAAAAAAACATATTTATTAGGTTGGGTTAGGATGGTCATGAGGTTTTAATACTAATATTGAGATTTTTAGTTTTACTCCGATTGTCGATATATTTATTAACATCGAAGAATGGTGGTGCCTCACTACTGTCACATAAATGTCAATGAAATTATGTTCGGATACGTGCATTATCTAGGTTTTTTTTTCAGACGAGGCAAACAAAACTAAAAATATGGTCTCATTTCAGAAATGTTTTGGTGAGTCTTTCTATACCTAGGTGGTTTTCTTACAAGTCAATAGGGTGATCCTGTGTAGTGGCGCCATGATTTTCAACGTTCATCAAAATGTTTGCAGACTTTAAATCAAGTTAAATACCTACCTTATTTATTGATAAGAAAGCTTACAGAGTTACAGTCTAAGATCTATATAACATTCAATAGGTGCACATTTGCCATTTACAAGCTTCCACAAAGCGATGAATACTTACCTTTATTTAGCGTATACATATACTAGGTACTCGCTTGGTTTTATATAAAGAAAACCACAATGGCTTTTACTGTTGGATTTCGCAATAAATTACCTACTCCAGGAGGCCATAATTTTATATCATGTCTTCCTAACTTCTGAGCATTTGGCGAGCCCTGTTGCAATGGCTGTCGGGTGACGAGTGACCATAGGTGGCATAGGTAGGTAGGTAGTGTCCATAGAGGGATGTCGCCAGAGTTTACTATACAAATAAACAGTACAGGAGCACTTTCCGTGGTTGGCTACAGCGTCGTGTTTATAATTTGGTTTAACAAAATTAAATTAAAACAAACCACATGAAAACAACGTGCATGTTTATTTTGCAACGAAGGTCTAAAAAATCTAGACTAAGTAACAAAATATATTTATTTTATAACTCCCAAAAAGTCCACAAAAATCATCGCTCTCTTATGATAGTCAAAATTTGTCTGAGTCCACTGTGTACTTTGAGTACAACTAATTTCGATTCCACTAATGAGAAGTCACTAATCTCAATCTGTAACAAAAACAAATGAATTTTAAAAAAAGGAAAGGATAAATAAAAAGCGAAAAAAATCTAAAGAATTTTAAATCCTTCGACGGCGGCCATCTTGGACCGATTTTCATCAACATAGACAAGACTAATTCACCTTTCAGACAAAAAAAAATCTAAATCTGTTCATCCGTTCGGGAGCTACGATACCACAGACAGACACACACACACACACACAGACACCTCAAATTTATAACACCCCGTCATTTTTGCGTCGGATAGATGAGACACACGGGAACGGACCAGTAACCAATGACGTAACTAAACGCTGGAGAAAAAAAATCGATGTCGATGTATTCAAAAGAAAATACGCACCCCATCAGGTGGATCGCTGGCTCTGGGCGGATATCGTCCGTACATACGTTCGCAGATCGCGCAAAGACCACACCAAGTGCGAAACTTTATTGTATTGTCGTCAGACTGAAACAAAATATTATATTGTATTTATAGTTGCTAAGGGCTTTTATTCACTCATATGTCGGAGTCATGGTGTTTTCGGCTTAGGCTGCCTGTCCACCGAAGTGGATTTGGATTGTCCACTGTAGAGGGGACCGGAGTTTTTATGCAATCCTATTGGTTAATATTTCGCCGTTTCTCCGCTCCGCAGCCTCGCTCCGCTTCGGTAGACAGGCAGCCTTAGTGTCTTGTGATTTAAGGACGAGAATTCATCATCATCTTGCTGCCCTTGTTCTAACATGGGACAAGGGCTAGTCTGCGCAACCCGTTTTTTTTCTTTCATTCCGTCCTGTCAATCGTCATTCTAGGTTGGCACGTGACAACAATAATTGTGGCATTGACGTCACCTTTATTTCGAAGCAATAAGGTCGGTTTTTGCAGTTCATCTGGTACACTGAAGTAAGGAGGGGGCTATCTGGATGGTAAGCAGAAAAAGAAAGTATTATATAAAAGTGTTACCTCTTCATTATCACCATTAGCATCAGTTCTTACAGGCTTCTTCTTGTACCCATTGTCAATAAGGGTGAGTTTAATCTCATCAGGGATATTCTCCTCTTCCTCGTACTCAGGCCAGTTCATGATGGTTTTGAAGCTTTGCGCTTGCGCAGCGGTTAAACTGCCGCCCATCATCATTATCAGGCCTTCTTCTATATTCTTGAAAAGTAAAAAATCGTCGATAATAGGTTAGAACTAAATGGTGTACAAATCTATACTAAAATAATAAATATGATGCTTGTTTTGTTTGCTTGTGTAACCACTGGAACTAAGGGTTTAGAAAAAAAAATTGTATATGATAGCTAGATTCATGGGAAAGCTTCTTACACATTAGATCTTAAAGATACACTATTAGTAACGGTCTTATTATACAGTTGATAATCACTGGCAGCATGTTTAGCAATTAAATAAACGAGCAAAAAAATAATGTTTGAAAAAATATTTCTAAATTAGGATTATCTATTGAAAAGTTTAAAATAAGAACATGAATTTAATAAAAATGTATACTATTCTACTTTTACCTTTATCGGCATCCTGTATCCACGCGCCCTGAACTTCCTCAACACAGTAAGGTACAGCAGCTGCTTCGACTTCTTAATGGTCACAAACCGGGCCGCGTAGTTCATAGGCAACAGGTCTGTAAGCAATTTAATTGAATTAGAAGAGACTGTTCTACTCTGGTAAATAGTTTGTGCTACCTGGTCCCTCGTACAGTGCACGGGCGTGAGTCCCGCTCTAAGCGATTATTCGCTGCTCCATTCTGTCGTTCTAATTCAGGAGCTCGCTCACCGCTGCATCGCTTAGTTGACACTTATAATGATCAATTCTCTTCAGTAGATATAATTTTCCTCAGCAAGCTATCATTTAAAAAGGAAATCAATAATATCTTAAAAGACCAACATTAGTCAATAAGGATGTGCTTGTTGGCTCTGTGGGTCGCCTAAACTAATTAAATAAAAACTATTTATTTAATTATATATTACATTAACAAATATAGTTGGGCGACCTATGGCACTAACAGTACATTTTATTAATAGTACAGTTCCAGCCACAGAGTTCTTAAATTTGTGTCTATTGGAATATCATGTAATTATAATTTACACATAATATTATATATATAATTTACACTAGGTTAAGTTCAAATTGGTATTGTCTTTGCTAACAGCTAGCTATCTTGTAAAATAATTTGTGGATATCGTTGTTAGTAGTGTATATGCTACTCCTGCTAACTATGTATTGTGATCACACTATTATACGCTACTGTTTGTTATCCCTAATGAAATAAAATAAAATAAAATAGAAGCAGACAGCACACAACTTACCATTCAAGTTACGACTTTAAATTTAAGTGGCTTAAAACTGTATTTTATAATGACAAGTTTAAGGCGACGGCTCGCGGGCGATGCTTTCAGTAAACGGTTTATTTTTCGAGGCTATTACGGCCGGGTCGTTGCTGTAGCAGAGCGGTGTCATACGTCATAAATACAACATTATTTGGTCGCTCTTTTGGATAAATTATTTTTACTTATTATGCTCTAAAGCAGCTTTTCGCGGTACGTGACTGAGACAATAGTCCTCGACATCAAAGGTGGCAGTCCTACCATACGCCGATAACCTAATTCGCCATAATTGAGTTATTGTAGTTTTAATTAATTAATTATTTTATTTTTATTATCCTTATTATTAATATTTAATGTGGTCTATGTGTTTTTATATATACCTATATATGAAATTGGATGTTAATCTGGAATTAAATAATTTTCATTTCATTTTCATTTTTTTCCCAAAGTGGGCGACAACGAACACAAGGGGGCTTGTGTTAGCTACAGGCTTGAAGGGTAGGAGACCCAGAAAAAAATCGGGGCGCTGTGTAGAGGACTGGGTCTTAAAAAAATGGAGGCTCTAGAAAATAATTTACTCTCAAAGTGGGCAGTAGACCAAACAAGTTTGGAAACCCCTGCTCTAACGCATCATGGGCAGTCTATGGGCAGGGAGATCTGTCAGTTCTGTCGTGGGAAGATTCTTGAGTCGTCGAAAATTACAGCTGATACTTTCACCCTAACTGCTACGTTTATGGTAGGTACTTACCCTCCAACGCATACGTGTCTATGGGTATGGAGAACTGTGCGTTCTGTCGTGAAAAAATTCTTGGTATATGCAGCCAGTCGCCAAGACTGACAGCTGGCACTTTAAATTCTCGCAACAGTGCTTGCATTTCTTGTCCGTACGCTCGCTCTGGTCGCGTGCGCATTGCTTCCTCCAAAACGTAGCGACGCTGAAAAAAGATCGTTATTTTAAGAAAAGCAAATTGTGAGATGAATGTTAGACTTGTCTTAAGTCTTGAACAGTGACAGGAAAAGCGGTGGTGCATACGCTTTGCAAAGGAAATCAGAGACTCGTTATGGATTCGATTCTCATGTCTATTATCAATCTACTAACTTTTGCTCGCGTATTTATCCGTGGGAATTTTCTCATGGACTCCTAGGGTTTATTGAAAATAAAATATAGCCTATGTTATTCGCTGTTATTCTAGCTTTCCATAGGTGAAAGATTTTTTAAATCTGTTAAGTTGTTTTCGAGTTTATCCATTACAAACAAAAATACAAAATCTTTTCTCTTCATAATATTAGTTTAGATAGAAAAGAAGATTAGCAGGATCGTAACCACTATAAAAATGGATGCTGAACCAACCTTTGTATCAAATTCAGTCTCAATAGCGTCCTCATCGACCTCCCTATGTAAATACTTGAGCATGTCGTCATGGAGGAACGAGTCGGACTTCTTAGGGACCACCGCAGGCTTGATGACTGGCAGGGGAATGACGTCATCCTCCAGCGCAGGCGCTATGGAGCCGCGTGAACTCGGGTTTTGGGAATCTGTACCGATGCCGGCGATCTAGGAAAATGGATAAAAAAAAGTTACGCTCTTCTTTCTATTTCCTTTAAGTAAAAGTAACGTCAAAATTTCTCCCATTCTTCAAAGTAACCGTGTAAAAATAGTTTGGATATTAAATACTTATCCAAACTATTTTTACCGCTGTTTGATTTTCAATCTTATTTAAATATAAGTTTTGAAAGTATATAATTATAACAATTTAAACGATACAGTCAAAATAGACCGCCACACACCTGTGTTTCCGGATCCTGTTGCGCCTGAGCAGCAAGACCTGCAGATGTCAGTCGGTCACTACCGCCCTGACGTCCTTTCTTTCTTCTCTTGCCACGCCTTCGACCTTCACCACTACCTGAAACAAAACGGCGAAATAAGAATACAATAAAGATTGAACATGACTTAATGATTTAGCTGGAGAAAGAGAGAGCTTCATTTTGATCTCAAAGCGCAAACGTACCTACTTAACGCGGTTGCTCAGAATATAATATTTTTATATAAAATAAAAAAATAAGTAATATTGATTTGAGCGGGATACATTACATATTGAATCACGGGTAGTTATTGATAAATATGGTAATTAAACATCTAATATCATCGAAAAATGGGTCCAATTCTGACGTGTGTCGATTCAGTATAGCATAACTAAATCAAATAGAAAAGAAGGTGTAGATAAGGAATTCAGGTTTTTTTGAAATATTTATTTTGCCTCCTTCACCACAGGGCAAAACCCAGTCCTTGTACCAGTCCTCGTGGTACGCGTCCATATCATCTCGTCACCACTTTCTGGACCAAATAATTAATGTTTCGGCACAAACCTTCCTCCGCATTGGACGCAGCATCATTCGCCTCATTGGCTGTTTCCTTCTCTGCCTTAGAGCGCTGCGACGCGGGCGGTTCACCTTTACCGTTTTTGATCTTTGCTGGCTTTCCCAAATTCAGCGCTTTTAACTGATTCTGGAATAGAAAATATTATTTCAGCTCACAGATTACCGGTTAAGATTTTTATGTGACCTAGGATGCGGATTATTAAAATCTTTACTTTATTTTGGCGAGGCTCTAATCACCGGATTTTGTAATATACCTATGTACATCGAAAGTAGATATTTTTATTGATATATCATGTATAAGGTAAGTTTATAAGCATAAGTTGTAATTCCAAAAGTTAACAAATTTATTAGACGACTGGTTGTTGATGATGATACAATAAAGTACATTAATTCCAAAGAAATTTGTTGATGTACGTGGTAACTACGGTAAGAACGAGACCCTGGGCGACTACCCTGCTCCTCCCCACCCCCTAAGACTGCCACTGACACTGTAGGTACCTCTATAGGTCCTTACCTACCTCAAGTTTCTTAAAGAACTCATCAGTGTTGTGTGTCAACGACTTCTCGCCATTGACCAATTTTCTAGTCAATTTAACACTTGGCAGTTTCATGCGCTTCCTCTGTCCGGTCGTGCCCCACGCGGTCATAGATAACAATATGTTGGAAGCTCCTCTCTTCCTGCTCTTTGGTGCGTAGCTAATGACTATTTTGGTGAGGTGCATCAGATTACAGTCGCAAGTCCCTTGTTTCACTAGAGATGGGAGCTTCTGGGTATTTCGTCTCACATTTCTAGCCTTCAAAGCTGCGATACTTTTTAAAGTAGCCAAATTATCACCCGTTACGAAGATGCTTTTCTCCTTCTTCTTTT
Organism: Hoplodrina ambigua; assembly: GCA_949774945.1. Taxonomy (NCBI): domain Eukaryota; kingdom Metazoa; phylum Arthropoda; class Insecta; order Lepidoptera; family Noctuidae; genus Hoplodrina; species Hoplodrina ambigua. The sequence continues at coordinate 11,431,537 of OX458977.1, forward strand.
TATCTTTCGCCGTTACCTGCTGCTTGCCCCTTATTGGCAATAGTTTTGTCTTTGATATTAGAAACGGTAGCATGTTTCAAATGGAAAATTTGCGAGGTTTTGATATCGTTCCCCAGGACGACTAATCCGTGGAAATCAGCGTATCGGACTAACGTCAGCGAATGTATCGATCTATGTTTATCAATAGTGGAATGGTGTTTGGAGTAACGCTCTAGTAACTCTTGGCAGGCTTGGGGGGAAAGTTTCCATATCGGCTGTGATAAGAACACGTGGCTGGCGCTAAAACACTTGCGTTGATAGCAGTGAACGGTGACGCATTTCAGGACGAAGTGTTTTTTTAATTCATAACTTGGTATCAACCTATCAACATACGACATACCTACAAAAAACAAGAAATACACACCTACCTAGGCTACGATTTTTCAAATGCGTGTGTCCTTAGAGGGTAGACAAAACGTAGATAAATGAACTTTGGGCCCGAAAACATTCATGAGCAATGGAAAATGGAAAATGGAATTATACGACTATCCTATAGCATTTTAGTGTAACTTTATACGAAAAGCATAATAAGCAGTATTTTAAAGTCTTCAAACTAAATAAATTTAAAGCGCAAGACGGCCATTTATAGTTATAAAATTTAAGTTACAGTTACGGTACGGCGCCCGTTCATGCTAGGCCCTCTAGCTCATTCCCTAATTGTGAAAAAGTATCATTGGGTGATGTCAGGCGACAAATAGTCGACAACACCGCCCACAGAGCGTCACTCTAATTTGAACTTCATGAGGTCAAAGAACGCATAAAAGTTTAAAAATTAGGGGACTGTTATTTTTTTATAACATAACGTTACGCTTTTAATCCTTGAAAGGTTAGGCAGAGGGGTACCCATTAGTACACCCACATTTCGGCAGTTATGTTTAAGTCTCATGTAATAGGGGCTGAGCCTATTGCCATCAACCGAGAACAAGTCCAGACTCCGAGGCTGCTATTCAGAAATTCCTGATGGATAAACCCAATAACACATTGCCCAATGTGGGAATCGAACCGGCACAAGTGCTTATTCACGCGTCATGTAGGTACGTTACATCCATGTTTTTTTTTTATTATTTTATATTCGGCTCCATTGTTTTAACATGATAAGCAACAAGAATTGTAACCAGGTTTTTGGAAAAACCTATATCTATAATTGAAAAAAGAGAGTCCGTGCAGTTTCTTGCTCGTTTTTCTCCATAGAGGCTTACCTACGTTAAGGAACTTTCTGACTAAAAGCTTCAACTTTCTGACTAACTAACCGACTCCTTAAGTTCAAAAGTGGTCTAATTGAAATACCTAAATGCTTTAAATTTTACTTCATCGTCTTGCTGTTCTATAAAACCTAACACTGTTTCTGATGTCACGCAGTCGGATAATAAGATAAGAGCCACCGTTCTTTGCGATACGGTAACATCACGCTTTATGGGATCGGATTGGTGATAGCAGTGTGCTATTTTAACTATCGAAACTTTACGATATGCTTCTTTACGGGTTTTTAAACACAGTCAACGTCTATTACTAGAGGAAATTAGTGTAAATAATTAGAATTGTTCAACAGAATATGCGCAGCACGCACTCAACGTACTAAACTACAAGTTTAAGATGAACTGTTAGTACTCCTAAGGCTTGATGTAAGCCAGGTGTTTGTTGCCAAACAAATATCAACATTACTCACGTTGATATAAAGTCTAAAATGGTCTGTTTATGAAAATTTCTTTTTTTTGTATGATCTGCATTCTGTGGGGAAATCCTCATGGATACACTCTTCCGACTTCCTCTGTCCAACTTAAATCATACGGTTCCTTCTACTACCACAAGACGGGAGCTCGTACATACTTGACGCATGATCGGCGCTTCTGAATTATGAAAATGACCTACCTTTTTTGCATTCCTGACGCTCTGAGGCTCTTTGACGGGCAAGGACCGCTTGGCCAACACGACGGGGGACGCGAGGGGGGGCAGCTGCTCGCTCTGGCCCTTGAGCAGACGGCTGTGGGCCCCATCAGATAGGTTCAGTGATGGTAAGGTGGATCGATCGTTGGTCGGGCTTGTGTTCGGCCCAGCTGTCACGTCTGAAGTCGCGTAGCCGTGGTAGTAGATTGTTTCCTAATAAAAATTAAGGTTACCTATGTTTACTATTTATTATTAAACCATAGATATCATTCCAGACAGAGTAGCAAAATGCTCGAGCAGTTTTTACTGATTAATTGACAAATTAAAATGAAATTGACAATGCTTCTTCGTCATAGGTTCTAAAGTAGAAGATGTTTCTTGTTACAATGACTTGGGTATAGCTTTGCACATCAGTAGGCATATTGTGGACCTCTTGAGATAAGTAGATATACGTAATAGCCTTAACAAAGTTTTGTGTTTTGTGCATATCGTTACATGCCTACAAGTAGAAGCAAGAAATTGTATGAGGTACTAATTTTTTTTCGTTAATTAGTGACTGACAGTCTTAATTACTGTCCCTAGAATGTTTTCTTTTAGCTGTAAGTCTTTCATGTTAATTAGATGAATAAATAAATTACCCACCTGACTGTGACTTCGCCTAAGGTCTAAAACAATGACGGTAGTTTTCTGATGAGGCTGGTCAGGTGTGAGACAGCGCCGGGAACCCCTGGACTTGCCGCTAGCAAGCGTTGGCGCTGGAGTGAGTGGTCTCGAGTCCGTCTCTGCATATCTGAAAGTTGAAATTGAGTATTGAAGATGGAAATAAAGAAAAATATGAATACCTTAAAATCTATCTTAATTTAAAAGATGACAAACTGTATACCATTTTGATTTAGATTTTTTAATATATTATTTTCATTGAAATAAGTTATCATTGTAAACTAGGTACCTTCTAAACATATCGTCAGTAAAAATATCATGTGGTGTTCTGTTCTTGTCTTTGTCGCCGCCGCCATCTTGGAACTTGGATAAATCTTCTTGAAAATAATGTCCTTTGCCTTCTATCTGCAAACAAAAACACATTGCTATCAGTAAGCAGAATAAAGGGAGGTAGGAACAGGAAGTATGGTTATCTAATTACATAATATAGATATTAAACCTACCTACATAATAATGTGCGAGACATGTTGTCGCGACTCCCTTCCCCTTTCAGAGAAAGGTGAAAGATCTCGTAATAATTTAGACAGGTCTTCTAGGTTCTTATCCTAAGTAAGGACCCAACTACTGCCTCGTTGGTCTAGATTTCTAGAATTAAGACCAGTGTGGAGTATGGAGTCCTAAGTTCCTCACGCTGAGCAAGGTGTTATGGTGTTTGGATTTATCTATAGAGTAATGTAGGTACCTACTGTAATTGGTGCCTAATTGATGGCATTAACTTTGCTCTATATGGGACTTTAACATAACATTATCTAACAGGAAAAATTTAAGTGCATCTGGGTACTTCATGACGCAATAATATGTTAAGTTGAACAACATACCCAGTGGTCCTTAGCACGTTTGACGACGTCCCTAGCTCCAACGTCAGCAGGGTGGTTGCAGAGTACGGAGCACGTCTGTGAGAACGGGTTGTAGAGGCCCGCGTAGGGACGCAGCATGAACGGGGCTGGAGACACGTCGCATCGCAGTTCCACCGTGCTCTGAAAGGGTTACGACGCATAATTAGTTCATTATGATAAGTAATATCTTTATGGATTATATCATGCGATCGGTCGAATGACCATGAGCGTGTGTAGACAATGTTTTGCATGGATTAATTGCATGTGTAGTCAGCTTCCCATCGGAAATCCCTCATTTTACATAACTCAGCTCATTGTGAGCGATCGCTTACAATTATAACAATCATCATCATCATCAGCCTATAGCCGTCCACTGCTGAACGGTAATAATATCAATCATGAAAATGTTTATTCCTTGCAAGCCAAAAAATACAAGCAATATTTTACAAAGAACTATAACTTAACTAAAAAAAATCAGATGTGAGGGATCACTGTGTTTGTTAAGCAATAAAAAATAAGTATCTAAGTATAGCTAGGTAAAACATGTTTGTTTACCATAAGAAATTCATTAATAAAACCACACATATTACGTGCAAATATTAATTTCGTAAAAAAGCAACATTTGAACTTTGTTCTGGTTCAGTCGCGGATTTACACATTTCCCAAATTTTTAAACTTTTGCCGCGCTTCTTTATTGTCAGTTTAGTAGTTACGAAAGGTTCTTAAAAAAAGTTTCATACAAAATGAGGCCAGAGGCCTATTACTGGTAGGAGTCCGTGAACTGGGTGTTTTTAACCACAGAATAAAGAGTTTACGGTACCGTTGAATGTACCTACAATGAAAGAGAAGGAGGAAAAATCATAGGGAAGATGTCTTGTACGGGTTTTTTATTTAAGGTATTAGAAAACCATCTAAAAAAGGAAAAAATAATCGGTCTCCAAATTTGCCGCTCTAGGCCTACCCAGCCTGCGCCTAGTAAATCCGCCACTGTCTGATGTTTCTTGGAATAAATTACTTACCCAAAAATTTTTGAAGCTCGGCTATGTTTACAGTAAACAAAGGGTAGCTGTTTCGTTACAATGTTGAATGAAATATGAAAAGGTTGATTTACTAACCTTTTGCTGTATATCCACGGGTTTTGGGCTAACACTTGCCAATAAGCCAGTGTTACTCATAAACTTATGACCCATTATTCATATATTTTTTTGTTAATTTCCTGTAGTGTTTATGTAAAGTCGTGATGTTATCGATTCAACTATCGCCTAGTTACCTACGCGGAAAATAAATTATTTTACAAATCCAGTTATTAAAAATCTTAGGTTCTTTAAAATGTAGATTTATATCGGTTAAAAACAAGAGAAAAAATTGTTTGTTCTGTGACAGAAAATCTGCCAGAAAAGAAATGAACATTGACAAGAAATCTTTGGGTAAGACTTAACATGTTTAGGCATAAAGATCTTAGCCAAAGAGTTCTAATTATCAATTGAGGTAAATAAACTTTCAAATTTTTTTACCTCGACGTTGCCTGGGAGGATAGTGATAATAAGTCTACAAATCGGGACCCTATAGTGGAATTGAATCGAATTAGATAGATCGATTAGAAGAATTAGAGTAATCATGCTTATCTAGGTAGCTAGGTACCTACTGAATTTAAACCATCTAATTATCAATTTTTATAAATACTTACTTAGATTTTATCTAATGGATCTCTTCAGTAGTTTTACAGATTTTGTAGGTGATCAGCATAAACTATGGGCATCTTAAACTGGCGAAGTTAAATAATAATAATTATAGTTATTTTTTTCCCTCTGTAGCTTAATAAATTTTCCTGTAAATAGTTTATTTGATGTTGTTTCATGAATAGTTTAACGTTTTGTTATAATTTATCTGATATTCTTTAAAAGGCAGAAAATTAGTTTTCAAAAAATATTATAACTGCAGTTAATGTAGGTAATGCCAGAAATATGTATTTAAAATGGAAAGATGGAAAAGGTTGAGAAACGAAAAAAAAAAATACAGAATTGAATTTTTTCACATATATTATTCAAAAAAATTTACACAAAAGCACTAAGACATCCATTTAACCTTATTGTCTAAATAAATGAAGTTTTTAAACCGACACGAAACCTCTTAATTAATTAAGATATAATTTGTCTCTAAAAATAATACTCATTTTCTCTTTTTAGATATCAGAAAGTAACTATGGCATTATCAACATAACACCTACGAAGCGACATTGTGAAAGTTAACTCTAGATAATCAATATAACTTTAGAATCGTTTCTAACAGCGTCTATTACTTACAAAGGGAATTTATATTACATATAGTGCAGAATTACTAAATGTGTACAACGGCCGATACTTACATCTCTTAAAATTTACAAGAATATTTTAACCACTCATTAGTATTATTATTACACAGAATAGATTCAAGATCAAAATAATTTCAATCGTATAAGTACATAATTTTGTGTTAGTGTTAATCTACTATCGATATAAATATCTTTAAAACAATATAAACACTTTGTTAGGGCACAAAATAGCCTTTATTTCGTAGCCTTAGAGTACATTTTTAGTGTTAGCTTCGTAATTATGTGTTTAGTATGTGAAATAAAGGATTTTGGCGAGCTTCAGTCCAAGAATTTAAAGTTGTCGGTTCTCAGACTTGTCCCAGGGAACAGGACTGGTCCGTCACCGTACTTTCTCTTAACACACGTGTGTGTGTGAGAGAGAAAGAATATTACATGTCAAAAAAAAAACCGAGTCGAATAATGTTGTCTAATTATGCTACTAAGAGTTTAAATGATCGAATTTGCAGCGTACAGCAAGTGGCATTCAGTTCTTAATTATTGACTGCTAATTCAGCACAACTTTTCAAGTCTAGATAGAAATAAAATAAATCACTGGATCAAAGAAGTAATTACGCCTACACGCTATAAATATCGTCCTAGATTGAAGTAGGTAAGCCATTCTTGTGATTGTGCCGGAAATCGAAAAAATGTGCTCAATTCTGTAAGCGTTAAAGTTAAAATAGACATTAAATTAAATTGGATACCAGTGTAGTAACTGAAATAAATAAATGCAATAAACATGGAGTTATCCGTAATAATGGTGCGGTCCGACATTGGTTATTTTCGCTCATTACACAAAACGCGCGCATTATTCGCGTACCGTATTATTAGCAGTCATAACTGAGAACGAATCCCATACAACAGCGAACATAAAAGAACAAAATTGCATTCAATAAAATATTCCATCACAATCTGTACAAAACGATCTTTTACAACACCAAGGCCGTAATCACCTTTCATTACTTATATAAAATTATTGCAATCGGCCAATATCAACATTTGAAGGCAACATATCAATTAGTAACAATCTTCTCACGGCGATACCTCAATCTTATAATTGATATGTGAGTGTAATTAGTTCCACAAACGATTGCCTCTCATGCCGCCGGACTGAATGTTCCACATTATCACTCGATACTCACATCGTCTCATCGAGAGCTAGATAGACACTATTTGAAAATATATATTTCTATTTTAAATGTAAATAATTTAAGTGAAATAGGAGTTCCTTAGGATTATACAGAGCGAGAAAGTCACTACGGGACAATACGTAAAAGGCAAGTTGATTAGAAAGGCAAGTCCACACAGTCCCTACTCTGTCTCGTACTTAAATAAACACTTATTTATAGTTATATCATTATATTATTATGTCATGAACATAAAAAAGCAATGTAGTTTACATTGAACATAATTACTGTAATCATGTGGCTCATTCACATGAATGCTAACCAGCACCCTTATTTACTTGCATTATGATTTCATTCGAAAGCTACGGGTGTAGCTCGACGCCGGCTTCCGTACAGCAACATAACGTGACACAGTTCCTTTGAAAGTCGTTAAGTGAGCAATCGGACCACACCAGTAGCGATCGAGGCCTTTATGTTATTCAAAATAATTTAATCTAAATAGCCTACGTAAAAACGTGTGACTCTTTATTTCATTCACAAATAAAATTTTAATTATGACTAGTAGGTAAGAAATAAATTTGAGCATGGAAAATAAGCGTACTACACGACCATGCAACTATAAAAAATATTATAAAAACTTAAATACTTAAGGTACGGCCCTATCATAAATATAAATTACAGGTATCGTCACACTCGAAAACATCGCTCGCCCGATCTAGAGGGCGGCGCGTGAACACTTGTGTTAGTCGGCGGCACCTAGGGCGAACGGCGCAGGCACTAGGGCGAGCGGCGCAGACACTAGGGCTAGCGGTGCAGGCACTAGGGCCGCGAGGCGCGAGCCGCTTCCTCCAGCGCACGCACCTTGAGCTCGCGCTCGCGCTGCTGACGCAGGAAGTCCTCGTGGTGCGCCGGGTGCAGAAAGCCACGCTCCCGCTCCAGCAGGAGCTGGCGCTGCAGTTGCTCGTGCGCCGCCGCCTGCTGCGCCAGCTGCTCGGCGTAAGGCCGGCCCAGTAGATCTGGATGCGGCAGCGGCCGGTACTGGCCCAGAGCCAGCGCCGCCTCCTGCTGCGCCTGCGCCGCCGCCTGCTGCCCCGGGTGTAGGTGCAGGTGCGTGTGAGAGTGTGCGTGCGTATGCGCATGCGTGTGTGCGTGGTACTCCGGATTGATGCCCGCCATCTGCAGCCGCACCATGGGGTCGGCCGCCAGTGCCAGCCGCTCGGCCGCCTCCAGCTGCGCCGCTGCCACGCCGGGGTGTGGGTGGTGCGGGTGATGCTGCTGCGACATGGTGGTAGGCACGGACTGCTGCTGGCCTCCTGCTGGCGGGATTCCGAGTCGCTCAAGCCGCTCGCGCTCCAGTTGCGAGAGCGCGCCTGGCCCATGCCCGGGCGGGTACAGCCCGAATTGCACAGGGATGGCGCCCTGCGGAGGCGGCGGTGGCATACCGTATCGCCGGTGCATCTCCAACCAGTGAGGATCGAGTGCTCGCGGTCCCACGTTATTCTTCAGCAGTTCCTCCTTCAATCTGTCGTTAAGTTCACGTTCACGTAGTTCTCGAATTTCTCTATCTCGTTTTTCACGCTCGAGGTGTTCCAGTTCGAGCCGTTCTCGTGCGCCTGCGGCTCCATACATAGAGCTAAGCTGGTACTGCAGCATCGGATCCATGCAATGGCGCGGCAGATTCCCCGGACTAAAACCAGCATGCGGTCGTGCATACTCTGATAATTGGCGTAGTGCAGGCGTGTCCGGGTAGCCAGGTGGCCTCGGGAATCGATCGTATGGAGATGATATTGTTTCGATGGCACCTCTTGACGGTGGCTTTGTCTCTGGTTTCTCTGGTGTTGCTATCTTTCTGTGCGCTTGCTGGGCTATTTTTTCTCTTTCTTCTCTGTCTCGTTCGGCTTGCTTTCTAAGACGTTCCTCCCGTTTTCGAGCAAGTTTGGACTCTGGCACTGGTTTAAAGATAAGATCCGTTCTTGTGCATGAGTTATAATCACCGCGATTCCAATGTCTGAGGAAAATAGCAGATTGGGATCTATGACATTCGGTATCTTCAATTTTCGGTTCGGGACTCGGCCCATGCGGTATGTGCGCTGGGCTCGGAATTTCTTCCTCTTCAGGCTGTGATTGAGTTTCAAGTTTCAGCTCTGGATTTTCATCTGGCATTGGTCGCGGAGGTCCTCGCATGTGTGGATGACCATGGGGCAGCTGGTGAGGTGAGCCGGGTCTAGGATGTGAGCCCTGGAGTCCAGCTGCGGCCTGTGCGTGTAAACGAAGGCTTTCAATAGAACTAGGCCCGGGTCCTGGTGGCAGACCAAGCCCCATGGGATGACCCATCGATGGCGGCTGTATCATTAGATGATTTGGGTTGCCAGGTAGCATTTTCGGATGATGACGCATAAGCATTGAGTCGGCCGGCGAGAGTCTCTCGGGATGGTGGGCCAGGTGGTGCGAGTGATGATGCGTGTGGTTGTGATTGTGGTTGTTGACGCTGGACGACGAGCTCGTAGTCTGAGACACGCTCGCCGACAAGTGATGCGGAGAGTTTGAATGAGAACTACTCTTTTGCTGCGTATTAATTTTGTGCTGGATCGATTGCGACGAGCTACTTGAAGTCGAATGAGATATAGACAGCGTGTGATTGGTGCCACCTCCTACATGACTTGGCTGTTTTTCGGTACTCGTATGAACAGCGCTGTGATGACTAGTTGAATGATGGTGTGTCATCGTTGTCTCGTGCAGTTGATGTCTCTCAGTTGTCGAGTTAGGGTTTCTAGGATCTTCGGAGCTTTCAGAAATTTCTCGAAGAGATCTCGTTGTGACTGAAGAACTGGTGCTGTGACTGTGGTGTGAACTGAGCATCGTCGTGGATTCTATCGTCGCCGGTTTCACTGGTTCATGTCGTCCTGCCTGGCTTACTGCAGGGTGCATAGGCGGTATTGGATGAGGTTGAGGTAGCGGTCCATAAGGATACGGATAAGGCATTGAATACCCAGGATGCGGATGTGGGTAATATGGGTGCATAGCGTGAGCCGCCGCTGCAGATAATTGAAATATCGATGGATGGAGCAAATGCGGGTGGTGTAGCGGCGACGCAAATGGATGTGGTTGCTGGCCAGAATGCATGACAGGACCAGGTATTGTAGCTGGTATTGATAAAGGCGTAGGGTTCATCAAGTTGAGCGCCGAATGCGACACTGGAGTGTTAGGTTGAACTGGCGACGCTGAGATTTGTCTCGGCTGAGAGGGACTTGTCATATGCCGTGAGAACGGCGATGTTGTAGAGGATGAATGAGACATGTGCATCGATCCGTTGTGACCTGGTTGACTTTTGATAGGTGTTGGTGTGTGTGGGCTCTTCACCGGAGGAACGTGGTTAGAAGATTCTGAGCTGCTCTGACTTGTAGATGTTGGTGGTAGGTGAGGTTGGTGTAAAAAGTCAGGCTCTTTCTTTATACTTTCAATTCTTGGGCCAAGGAAGGCACTGGGGCCTATATTGGTGCTGTCATTAGTAGGTTGACTGGGTGGTCTACTATTATTTTCAACACTAGATATGGATTCTCTGTCCCTCTCAGTATTCAAATGTTGTGCTATAGCACTTCCGATTGGATATCCTGGGACTTTGACTTCTTTGAGTGACTGAAGTGGATCAACTTGCTGTGTAGACAAATTAGCTGGTACATTGTCAGGTATCTCCTGCTTGATTTTCAAATCTTGCGGCATCAATGGATCACTTTGATTGTTAGAGCTTTGAATAAGATTACTACCCTGTAAATTGTGGGTTGGTGGATGTTGTTGCATGAGAGGTGGCATTGAACCAGGCTTGTCAAGTCCTGGATGTCCTGGATGGCCAGGATGACTTGCATGGCCATATAATGCTGAAGGCATAAACCCATAAGGACCAATATTTGCTCCACTACCAACAGATATTATTGGTCCTGGAGGCAGCAAACCAGCCATAGAGGGCTGACTGAGTGGTGGAGGCATGTTTTGGACAGATACAGGAGTAATAGAAGCTTCTGTTGATCTTATTCCAAGATTTTCAGGCCTCACTGGATGTGAAAATGCAGGTGGTCTCAAGTTGCTAGTCTGAGCATCCAGTTTAGGTACAGGTTGAGTCTTCAGGTCTGTTGGTTGTTTATCGTCAACATCAGATTCTTTGTTTTCTTGCGAGTTAGCTGGTGAAATTGGTTCTGTATTCAAAGTTGTAGGATGTTCCATTGGAGGTGGTGATGATCCACGCGGGTTAGTAGGTGTTGGACTCATTCTCTGCAATGAGTCTAACCGAGGGGCATTCGGAGAATCAACTTTATTGGCTGAAGAAATAGTAGCAGTAAAGATTTCAGGTGTATTTTGATTTTTCATTTCACTAGTTTCATCTCTTGGTTCTAATTTTATTACTGTCTTTAGAGGATTCATATGTGGATTATGTTTTGAAGGATCATTAGCAAAATTCATAGTAGCTGGATAAAATGCAGGCATGCCAGATGGAAAGTCTTTTGCACTTCTTATAATTGAACTGTCTTTTGTTGTAATATTTAAAGGATTGAAAATATTATTAGGCACATTTTCAATTTTAATACCGTGACCTAATTTTGGATTGTAAATGTGACTGTCTTTCACAAAGAAGTTTGTGTTCTCCAAATTAAGTGGTTTGTTGGGTTGGCTAACAGGATGTCCAGGGAAGTTATGTGATAAAGGATCTTTTGGATAATCATCTTTTTGTAGATTCATTGTCTCATCTGTATCTATCTCCTCTTTGATTTTAATTTTCTCAATAGGATCTGTACACATTGGTGTAACTTTAGGTATGATAAGTTCAGTTTTAGAAAACATTGGATTTTGCAGTACGAGAGGTCTTGGTTCCATGCTGTCAGGCATTTTATTTGCATTTGCAGTAGCGTTAGGATCTGTTTTTAGATCGAGCGCACTTCTGTCATCTTTATCAGAAGCCAATTGGAAAGTGGGAGGTAAAGGATCTTTCTCAATTTTAATTACAGGTTCAGGGTTACTCTCAATTTTGACTTGAGGATCAGTAGATTTTGCAAGCTGTTCAGGATCTGGCTCTTTATTTTGTTCAATGTTCTCTTTGTCAGTCTTATTAAAACTAAAGTCACAAGCTTCTGGCTCAGGCTCTGGAGTTTCTGTTTCATCCATAGCTGGAAAGCTGTCATTAGTAAGACTTTCTGCTGGACTATCAGGAGGTGTCACTGGCTTTTTCTTTTTCATCTGCACATCACCGTCCAATATACTCTCTGGCTTTGTATCATCTGGAAGACGCTTCTTAACTTTTGATACATCCACTTTACCATTTGCCACTGGCGGCACCTTTTTCTTAATAATATCTTTACTAACCGGAGATGATAAAACTTTCTCAGTTATATTATTGTTGGTGTTTGTATTGGTGATAGTGCTTTGTACATTTGGTTTACTAGGTTTAGGTTTAGGCTTCGAATCATTATCACTTTCATCTTGAGCTTTCTTACCATTTGGTGTAGTAGGCGTATTCTGTTCTTTAGATTTATTTCGAGTTCTCATTCTACTTGGAGAGTCCTCAGGGTTATCTGGTCTTACTGTGTCCACTTTAGCTAAGTCACCAGCATCTCTAGAATCACTATCTTCTTCAGAATTTTCATCTTCTGTAACAGAACTCATCTCCCCTGCTTCCTTAGGATTAGGTGAGGGTCTTGAGCCATTGGTATCTGGTACTGTAGGTGTAGCTTCTGGGGTCTGTTCTTTGGGAGTACCAGCACGAGAATTCCGTGTATTACGTACACGTCTCAGAGATGCCTGACGTCGTCTCCTGTGTGGCCTATTGCTACTGGCACCAGGAGTCTTCTTCCACAGATAATAGAACTCAACTAGCTCAGCCGTATCTTTATGAGGCAATAGGTCCTTTCTAATTTTAAAGAAATTCTTACCGAATTGCCGAATCCCTTTAACAAATCTTTTGGTTTCTTCCTCTGTCCACTTTTTCTCAATTCCTTTGGGGACTGGACACTTGACAAGAGCTTGCAAAGCACGACCAGGGTCGTAGCCCGAGTCATGAAGCACATCCAATGCGTTAATAGTGGTGTCGTCGCGGCTGGCGGCCACACAGCCGTCGTCTGGGGAGCCCCCGTCGCACATGCCAGCGAATGCAGCCATAGAGCGCGCAGCTCGCAAGTACATAACCAAATCTCGGTCTATGGCCTGTGCAGGCAGCCAGCGGAGCTCTTCACCTCCAGGACACGGTTCGTCGGGTCCGAGCGGACCGTTTGTCCGCATATCAGGCAAACAGGCGTAAATGTCTTTCTCTTTCACGGGTTGGTTCGGTGTCCCCACTTGAACCTCCCCCTGATTCTGGGCCATGGTTCGTGCCAAATGGTCTATTTACACTGGGCACTTTTCTTTGCTCACATATCACAAATATCACTTGGGTTTACATGTTGTTTAGTTATAATTTAAGATAAAACAGTCAGTGTAATCCTTTAGATGTTTATTTGCTGGTCCGTAAAGCAGTAAGTATGCCAATATACATAATTATTACTTCTAATGGCCACCATTACACGATGCATTGTGCTTCATTTTATGAACTTAAATGATACACACGTAATAAAAGTTGTTAGTTCACTTATGTATATCATAAAAATAAGTCTTTCGAGTCAGTATTTACGCAATTTTTACTGTTATTTTAGGAAATGCTATCTACATGCTAGCCTTTTGTTTAGCTTCGCCTTTCTTTGGCTCACCATAGACAAACTTTAATTCTATAAAATGGCTGCCACGAAAGGATATTTTTGCGGTACGCTTCGATTTATGCAGTATTAAATTTATGAGCTTCACAATTTTTCAAACAATTATTTAATAACAGTAACATTTGGTCCATTTTTCTAAATGGTTTTAGTGATAAATAGTGTTTTCTAGGCATTTTAATACTTTAAATTACTTGTCAAAGATCATGTTGATTGAGATCATGTTATGAGCTTACATTATAAGGTAAGGCAAAATGAAACGCTTTGGGATTCTAAAATTAAATAATAAATCCTGATTGTCTATGATAATGCAAAATATTTGATTTTCAGAAAATTTATAAAATAAAAGATATAAAGCATTAAAAAATACCAGTCGAGCAACTTCATTCTAATAAACTATTATGAATTTATAAAATAATTTTCCACGTTCAGCACTACTTTTCAAACACTAGTTGCGTTCCAGAGATACTATTCCACGGTTTTTTAACATCACTTCGACTAAAAACCAGTTGTTAAATATGTTGTAACTTTTCTAATCCATGGAATTATTAACATTTGAAAAGGAAGGAAGATCACTCTTTTGCAAATGACAACATTGCTGTCAGCTATGTCAACAAATCAATCGACAAAATGTCAAGTTGTTTATTTTATTGGCTGTGGTTACACTACACTTTTTAGAGATTTTACGGATTTCTAGGATTATGGTGCATAAAATTCACTATTTAAAGTAATAATAAACACTAGAAGATGTCCTCGGATGAGTCAGATGATGAACCGCTATCCGTTATAGCGGCAAATAAAAAAATAGAATCGGAACAATGTGTGGAGGTAACATCAGATTCTTCGGAGTCTCCAACTAAGAAGAAAAAGAGATTACCACCACCCAAACGGTTCTCGATCACGATAAAGCTTCAAAAAAAGAAGCACGGTCAGCAACCGGTGATTGAGCGACCGGCAGACGTGTGGCTCTATCTAAAAGATCTGAATCCTTCAGGACCCTACAGCTGCTTACTTTGCTCTGATTGGTTCATAAACAGATCCAAAATCATCGTTCACTACGTTCTCAACCATAAGAAAGACTTCTGTGGTATTTGTAGGTGAGTAGAATAAAATATTCAGCTTGAATTTTGAGCAAGATTCATTTGTAGGTATTATTGAAAGTTCAATCACATTGTTATTCTTTCAGATACTTTGTACCTGATAGAGAAGCTTGGTGGAAACATGTGAAGTTTCACACTCCTTGGCCTTGCTCACAATGTGTTGAGAACTTTGAAACTGAAATAGAGCTCCGGGATCATCTTAAGTCTCAGCACAATCTTGTACATTGTAGACTCTGTCATTTCCGTGTATTAGATGGTGATCTGTACCACTCGCATTTGTTCCAAAAACACAATGTCTCCAATATCATAAATAAAGATGAAGAAAATCTTTGGGAATTAGAATATGGTACTTCAAACTTTTTATGTTTACTTTGTAATAAGTCTAATAATTCGACTAGAACATTCTTCAACCACTACATGGGCTATCACCATTTCACTCTAAAATGTTTCACTGCTCTCATGTCTGGAAGAGACACTACATTCTTAGTGTATGGCGCTGATCTTAGAGCTGAATTTGTTGAAGAGCAACTAAAACACCATGGCAGATTTGGCGGGTTGGGTATGCGATTACGTAGTTAAAATTTGAGGATTCTGACACTGTGGGGGGGTCAAGGGGACTTATCTTAAGCACCCCCAAGCAATTTTAGCCGCCGGAGCGGAGTTCAAAAAAATCGAAAAATCACTAACTATTGCTTGAAACGAAACGTAATTTCACAAAATTCTTACGTATTTTAAAGTTGCGTCTGTTAAAATGCGTAAAACGAAACGCGCTAGGTAAATAAAATTGCGGGCATTCCGCTGCTTTCGAGTTTTTAAAAAGGACAACTATAATATTAATGATAATAATAATAATATTTATGGAGACGAAATAATATTCAATATAATAAAGAAATTTTTTTACAAATGATGGAAGCAATAAAGTATCTTTACAAATTAAAATAAATGTTTAATTAACATTCTGTTCGTTTATTGTGGACAAGAGCGAGCGAAGCGAGCTCAGGACTTGTGGGCACCCCGACTCGGACAGGTTAGGTTAGAAGGGGATGGCAGGGTCCAGTGAGCGAGCGCAGCAAGCGAACAGACCCTGCCATCCCCTTCGTGGTTATTTTTTTTTAAACCACCCAGAAGTAGGAGCCCCGCGCAGCGGGGCTCCGTCGAGCCCCTCTGGCGGGGGGAAAGGCTGGAGGGTGACTCTACCCCTCTTCCCGCCTTCCCTGACCCCTTTACGACCCTATTAAGGTGACACGGTAGAAATCCCTGGTAGGGCTCCGGCGAGTATCTCCGGCGGGGAAAAATGGTGGGGGGCGACTATACTACTCCCCCCCCACCCCCCTCCACCCTCCTGCTCCCCCTATTGTAACTACGTAATCGCATACCTTACCCGATTTGGCTATGTTGATTCTGAATTCAAGTCCACTGATTGTGCTATAGAAGCAGACCCAAATGAAACTAGAGATCTACTCAAAGTTCTCATACCAGAAATTAAACAAGAAATAATAACAGTAGATGAACCTAAGAATGATGATGGAACTCCAAAGAAGGATGATGAAAATGATGATGTTTATAAAAACTACAACGGTATTGATGACTTCGATGTTACTTCAATGGAACTGATTGTTGTACAGAAATGTTACCATGACTATATCAGTGACGTATTGTCCGATATTAATGCGTGTTCATTTTTTGAATACTCTGATGTTGATTATGATAAATTGACAACAGAATTCACGATGGATATAGTTTGCACACTGTGTAGTGTCCGATACAGTACGCTGTCAACGTTTACCTCTCATATGTTCAAAATGCACTGTGTGAAGTCCTCGCCAATATTTTCATGTAGAGTGTGCGCCACAACTTTTGAGACTCAAAATGAGCTTGATAATCATACATCAAATGAGTTGAAGGAGTTCGAAGACCTGTGGATATGTCAGTTTTGTGATAAGGAGTTTGATGATAGGGAGACTACAAGGCGACATTTAACAGAACATTGGGAACATGCTGAATATGACAATTGTTTCAGTCCACATTTAGGTTTCAAATGTCGGTATTGTCCAACTCTGTTTTGGCATGAGACAGACAGAGAGACTCATCAAGTGCGTGCACATATGTTTAATCATAAAGATGCTTATTACAAGTGTGATAGTTGCAATGAAATCTTTAGTGATAAGGTAATCAATACTCTAAGATCTATTTTATATGAGCTAAATTTGCATTTTTTAAACTGCCTACAATAGAAAGATACTGCATCTATGCCACTGATTGTGTTCAATTTCAGTTATAAATGTAATCATTAAAAAAATCATAATATACAAATAATATCATTGATACCCCCAGGTTTGGTATGTCCACCATCACCTAGAGAAGCACAGTGAACCTGATAAGCCACCTCTGTACCTTCTAAAGTGCTGTCTCTGCTGCGTGGTGTTGCCAAGTATCGAGGAGATGAGAGGACACTTCAACTGTGAACACCCTGAAGCTAGGAAGGTGTTCTGTTCCTTAGATTCTTGTCGATACAAGCCTTTGAGTCACAGGAAATCATTCAAGCTACACTTGCGGGTATGTATTGTAATTTTTCTTATTTTTCGTGTTGTGTAAATGTGTGTTATGTCTTGGAATTATTAGTTAATGGTGTCTCATAAACAGTTGCCCGCTTTTACCTTTTAAAAGTTTTTCAAAGACATAAGACACAAGGTTTTTAAACATCTAAATTCTCCAATCACTTTTCCATAATTCCAGTCAATGCACTCATCTCGGTCACGTCCGGAGCGCTCCGTGGACTGTCCTGCGTGTGGGCGGGAGTTCAACAGCTCCCGGGCTTGTGGCGCGCACATGGCGCAGGCGCATGGACCCGGCAAGTTCAAGTGCAAGCTGTGCATGGAAATACTGCATACCACGGATGAAAGGTAAGGCTTTGTTTGACCCTGCTGTGTGGCTTTTCTATATACCTATACTAGCTTTACCCGCGCTTTCACGCGCGTTAAGTTACGTCTTTGGTTACATACCCTAGTATCTATATTTGCCATCGATGCGCTAAGAAGAAGAATATGAAAGAAGAACCTACAGATTATCCTAGCTTGAGGCTGACTATTTGATTATACGAAAAATCTTATTTTTTTGGGTTAATCAACTTGAAACTTGGCATGTATGTGTACATAAGTAAATACCTTATCCTACTGATAATAAAGTCTATTATTCAATGACACAAAATCCTTTGCTCTTTCTTAAATCTTAGTGTTTGTTACAGGAAACTCCACTATCTAATAAGTCATCCAGGACAGCATCCGTTCGACTGTTCGGAGTGCGGCAAGTCGTTCCAGTACAAGTCGTCACTGTACATGCACAAGCAGGACCATCTGCCTAACAAGCAGAACTACACGTGCACATATTGTGGGAAGGTGTTTTTGGTGAGTAGGAGTTGCGACAGCATGTTTCTTTTTATGATGTACTTATTTATTTATACATTTAATATGTATATAAAAGCAGCCTATGTCTTTTGTTGGGATTCAAACTCTGTAGTAAATTTCATCAAAATCGGTTCAGTGGTTTAGTCGTGAAACAGACAGATGTAAAATATTCGTATGGTTTGCCAAAAACCGTATTGTACGTCGTTTTTCGTCGTCTGAAATCACCAATCCGCCTTCTCTGTATGAGCAAGGCTCTGCAGGGTTCAACATTTTTAAATTATTTAATTGTTCTAGCTTAATTCTCTTGCATGTAAGATCATTGCTTTTCATGGTTTTGCTATGTACCTCTCGATAATAATAATCTTCAAGATGCAATGCCAATATACCAAGAAATATCCTCCTAAACTCATCTCAAACACTTGACTCTTATTCCCACTGCTATAAAGTTCAAATTATAACGACTCATTGACACAAGCATATTTTACTTAGAAACGTGATTCGTTCCGCGAACACGTCCAAATCCACGAGGGTCCGCGTCACGCGTGCTCGTACTGCCCGATGCGCTTCGTGCAGCGCTCCAACATGCTGCGTCACGAGCGGCGCCACACCGGCGAGCGCCCGTACGCCTGCCCGCACTGCCCGCGGAGCTTCGCTGATAAAGGCGCCTGTAACACGCACACCAGGTGAGATTGACCAAGTTATCAGTTTCGTACCGATATCAGAAAACATTCTCAATAAAAAAAAAATAGGCAGTCATGGGGACGGCCGACATAAGTGAAAATTTAAAACTTTGGTACAAATGTCGCCAGTTTTGCGCAAAACGTCACATTAGCATGTCGGTGACGCCGGGGTTGCGGGACGTCTTAACAGGATACCGTGGCCCCGGAACGTAAAGGGCAACAGGGTGGTTTTTTAGTCAGTAAAAGTCTGACAATCCCTTCCGCCCCACCCAGGGCGGAAGGAGTCATTTGATGATTTTTACCAACCCAAAAAAAAAAAAACATGTCGGTCACGCGACCCCATAAGACTTCCCCTACTAAAAATTTCAACGCGGCTATAAAGCGCACAAGTTCTACAGTTAAAAGCAATGAAAACGTATGCAACAGAAAACTACTTTTTTGCCATTTCAGACTTTGTCCCAAAGCGGAAGTATTTATAATAATATTAATTAATCACTTTTATCCTCTAAAAGATGTATCTAAGTTATTCTGTAACCATGGTAAATGATAATTATTCTTTGACACTTTTACGCGTAATTTTTTTAAACCTATATAAGGTTGTTTCCTGCCCTAACTTCTCCGATAAAAAACATAATTATTTCATTTTTCGATAACTAAGGCTTTAATATTTTCAGGACCCATTTGAAGAACACGTCGTACGCGTGTATGTACTGTGGCAAGACGTTTGTTCAGAAATCTAAGCTTACTTATCACATCAGGAAACATACCGGAGAAAGTGAGTACCTAATGAATATATCGAAAGATTTCAAACTAGTTCGCATTTTCCTAAAGGAATGATTGGGCGGACCATATTTATGCAGAATGCATAATGTCAGCTGGGCCAGAAACGTCACGCAGTAGGTGCCAGAAGGCGGGGATACGCTGACCTGATGACTTACCGACGTTTTTGGGAAATTAACCAGAAAAGGCTTCGCATAGGGATGAGGGGAAGGCTATGGGGAGACAGGAGGAGGAGGGGGTGCGCTTAGCAACAGCCTGGTACGGTGGTACAGTGCTACCATAGAGAAGCTAAAGGTTTTATTTATTACACGACTGCCCCAAAAAAAGGTGTGTTATGTGTTCAGGGTTAATGTATGTATGTATGTGAGTTTCTTTATTCCACCATAATTTTTAAACGCATAAACCGATTTAGATGTATGGGGTATCGTTACGATCCTTGCATCGTCCCGAGTCACTAAAGCTAGTAAAAAAGAACCGGTGTGGTCCCTTTAAAACGTAAATTAATACCAGCCTCAATTTTTTTTTTTTTATGAATCTTGTAGTTTCTTTGTTTATCGTCTAGAATTTGACAAGTAGATTTAAAAAATATATAACACTAAGTAAAAAATGTCGTATAAAACTGACGAGTAAACAAAGTACAAATATGTCTTATTATTGCAGTCGTGATTTTTAATTTTTTAAGTAAAGTAGCTTTTTCCCTCATTACTTAAATAAGAACTATACTGAATTCTTTTATAAATTCTTTCTAGACTTGGAGACGTGCGCGGTCTGTTCGAAGTTGTTCACGAGCGCGTGCTCGCTGCGCGAACACATGAAGATACATGAACCTAAGAAGGGGCAAATTAAGTGTCCACTGTGTGGTGAGTTTTTGTAGTTTAAGTATTGAATATATTTTGTTGTTATAATGTTAAGCGTTTCAGGTCCACTCTAAGCTTGGGGCTGGATTTTGAGCATTTGTTGGCTGTCACAAAATATAGTTGCTGTTGCTGATGACAATTACATTATCAAGCAGTGCTATTCCGTCATTGCGTCTGTCTTTAGGGGAGGCTTATGTCGTGCCGTGGCCGTCCTTCGGCTGATATGTTGATGATTCTATCTCCCTTAGTGAATTTAGGTGATGTAAGCTATAATTCCGTTTATTGCTAAGTATTGACAGTTCATCATAAGCTTACTCTATCCAAATTCACCGAGCGAGATTTTTCAACATCTTCCTAGCCTTTTAAGGAATACTTCCTCTTCCATAGCAAAAGATCAGTGCCCCATACTAACTCGCACATTATCTTCCAGACCGCAAGTATCAAGATGAGCGCTACATGTTACGTCACCTCCGTACGTCACACACACACGCGCGGCACCCCTGCCCCATCTGCAACAAGACGTTGACCAGTCCCGCAGGCCTTCGTCATCATGTCATTACTCACAGCTCCTTGAAGACCATCAGGGTAAGTTGGGTATATTATGGTTTATATCTACACTAATATTGTAAAGAGAAAAAAAAAAATATTTTTGTTTGTTTGTTTGTAATAAATAAACTCAAAAACTACTGGACCGTTTAATTTTAAAAATTCTTTCACCATTAGAAAGCTACATTATCTGCGAGTAACATAGGCTATAATTATTTTAGCGTGGACGAACTCGCGGGTAAAAGCTAGTACCTTTTAAATGAAGTGGTTAGCTAGGATTAAGCTTTAGACATTTTGTAAAATAAGCCTTGACGAATGAGACGCAATTAGTTATTTACGAAGTGTAAAAAGACACATCACGTAGCTGTTAATTCGGTATGCATACTGACCTGCTGGCAAACGACTATTATTTTTGGTGTGAAAAAGCACTGTTTATGGTAGTATGCAATGTAACCGACGCTAAACATTGTATTTGCGGCTGCATGTATTTGGGGGTACAGGGGAGATATTTAAAGTTGGATAAAACGTTTACTTGGTAAAAAATGCTGACGTTGGAAGTTTGAGCTAAAAAAAATGATCGCAATCGTGGGAAAAATTTGGAACTATCGGCTTCGCTAAGTGTCTTTTTACAGCCGTTATTATTTCTGGAGGCCATAGCGCATTAATAACTAAACAACACTATTTTATTGTTACAGTGCAAAATGTGTCCAAAAGCGTACTCAGTGAAAAGAACAATGATCAAACACTTCCGTCGTCGACATGGCTTCAAAGGCACTGAGCCGAACTTAAAGGATTTCTACACAAGATTGGACCCTAGGGAGTGTAACTTAGGCCTCGACGAACCTATAATGATCAGCATATTCGGTCCACCTCCAAAGAAACCCATGGACGAACTCCTACTAGGAGAATACGTCACCATAGCTAACTTAGCACAGCCAAATCCAATACCAGAATCAGGCGAAGAGAATCAAACGACAGAAAATACGCATGGCGCACAAACTGAGAAGTCTCAGAACGATGAGCAATCCAAAGAGAGTGAGAAGGCTATAGAGGAAAGGAAAATTGTTATAAAAATTGAGGCTAAAGATCCGAGCGATGACAATGTAGTGGACCTGGAACCCACTGATTATGTTAGTGTTAAAATTGAACCAATGGAAGATGAGAATGATGATTAGACCGGATTGCTCCGAACGCCTACAAATGTAGACGTTCGGAGCAATCCGGTCTGAAGGACACATTTCTGTAGAGATAAACTACTATAACTTGACGCTCCCCTCCATATTACCATTTCAATGTGTGTAGTAACATTCGTATGAAAGAGTTTGTATTTAGTTGTAAGTAATCGTCTTCAGTACCAGGCAGGCATATTTGTTTGTCAACTAGGTAGTCATAAATAGCCGACAGCGCAAGACAACGCACCTGTCATTTTCATAGAGAATGTCAGTGCAGCCCCATACTATATTAAAGAGTAATTTTTGACGCCGCTAGTCGACCAACAAATCGTTGATTTGGTTTTGTTTCGAGAGCCGTCTCAATACGCACACATGCGTTGTGAGTCTTTTTAATACTATTACAAACACTTTCGAACGTTTTGAATTGTGGAAGAGCGCGTCAAGTTACTGTAGTTTATCTCTACCTTATCATCGCTCCATTTGGCACAGCTCCAAATTGTGAGCTACTTAATATAATTGATAGGAAATCCCTAATACACTCGAGATGCAGTTTGCAACTATGCAAGTTTTGCTTGACACGCCTGTTTTTATAACTTGCAAAAAGTTGAGGCAATGATTGTTCGACGGACAACGTTGAATTGAATGTCTACCCAGTATATCTTACTTTTTAAGACACATTTGTCGCCCTTATGTTGGTTCTCTATTCTGCCTGCGATATATTTATATCGATAATATTGGACTTGGTAGTAAATGTTCTTCGTGTATAACTGTTATAGTATATAAGACAAGATTTTATTTTAAGCATTATTAGTAACTAAGATAACGTCATTATTTTTTAAAATATGCTTTTAAGTATCGCTAGTTAAAGATAATAGTTTAATGGATTGTCAGTCTTTAATAAAGTAATTTCTCTAGTACATAATGCATTTTATTTGAAACATACCATTAGTTTGTTACAATAATTTTCTTAAATGTTGGAACGAAACTGATGAAACCACCATCGCTGTTGACTGCCTCGTTGGTCTAGTGGTCGCAAAGCGCTACTGCTGAGCATGAGGTCTTGGGTTCGATTCCCAGGTCAGGCAGTGTTATTAGGTTTTTACATCAGGAATTTCTCAGTAGCAGCCTCAGAGTTTGGATTTGTGCCCGGTTGATGGCAATAGGCTCGCCCCCTATTGCATGGGACTTAATAACTGGCGAAATGTCGGTGTACTTGCTAATGGCTCCACCTCCGCCTAACCCTTCGGGGATTACAGGTGAAATGATGTTCTATTATGAAACTAACTACACTAAAAAGATAACCATGTATTATTTTTACAAATACCGGTATCTATACTTGTGCTCTTGATGGAGCACAAGTGTGATATTGGTATTGGTTTTCAGCAAATTATAATATTGAGTCTATCTAACTAATATGTTCGCAATACGAGTAAGCAGGACCAAATATCAATGTAAAAGATCATAGAAATATAAATAGTATTTTGCTCTGAAACGCACTCAAATCAGCTGTTACCAGGAAACGTCAGTTTGACGGAATATGTTTTAGACTTTGACCTGTAGATAATTGCAATTTTTAGTAATAAAAAAGTTATAATAAATTACGCAATGGCGTAAATATTAAAATTTATACTTATTTCCATTAACCTGTGTGGATTCCGTTTAAATAAAATCATGTATAACCCTGTGGTAACAGTTAGAAGGATCGATGTTTTGATTCGTATTTTAGGCCATCGTAAAGCAATATTAGCGGCTAATCCAGTCAGAAGTTATTCTAGCGATGATAAAGTGACTATAGGAGATGTCAGCAAGGAGATCAAAAGCCCTAAAAAAGTTGAATATGTGCCTCGGAAGTACCGTAAGTGTTTACCTTGAAACTTTAGTTTATAACCTAAAACTGCTTGTTTAAACCATGTTTTTGTAGTTACACGATGATTATACACTTTTGAAATACCAATACTAAGTAATTTGTGCGTTGTTTTTCCAGTAGAAATTAATTCAAATAGGAATTCTCAATTTTAAAAAGTTTGGAGTTTCAGTCAAAGATAATTGTTTTGCTAACATTAACTTTTTAAACATTCCTCTTTCGTCAATAAGTCTGTTTAAAAAAAGCCTTTTTTATATGTTCTAAGTTTATTCTATTTTCTCTGTCAATATTATATTTCTGATTACAGTGACAATAGAAGATTCAGAAATCAAATCCTTATCACAGAGTACCCTCAGAAACCTCAGATGGATGATGCAGAAGGATTTACTTGGCCAAGACATGTTCCTTCTTGGCAGGCCTGGGCCAAGCAGGTATGACAGTCACATTTTTCATATAATTAAAAATAATCTTGAGAACGATAAAGTTTTGAAGTTTATTTCTTTAGCAAATCAATGTACCAATCTACATTATGTGTATTGCAATATTTATTTATTCATTGATATTATTTACTAGCAAACTGCCCTGGCTTCGTCAAGTTTTAATTCCCAACATTGCCAGTGGATTTTCCAAAACAAAAACTTTCATAAAATCCTTGTATAACAACAAAAAAAGGATAAGCATAATTGATTCAGCCATTCTTGAGTTTCGAGCTTAGCAACAGATTTAGCAAATCATTTTTATTCAAATAGAAGATTCATGTTTTGATATCAAAGTTCATAACATAGAGATAGAAAAAGTATGGACTTTGGACTTTGCTTCTATGAAAGTCCACAATGCTTGCCAAAAATGTTGATACTGCTATGTGGTATGTTTTAGCAATGAGGAAGAAATAGTATCAAGATAGAATTCTTCTGTGATTCTGTGTGCCTTTTTACAGTACAGATCAGCATTATGCTGAGTGGTAGCTATTGTAGAAGCCTACTTGTCACAGTTATACCATGCTGCTGCTGACTAAATTTGTAAAAGATGTTTTGAAATATTAAATACTGTATGATTTATATTTTTTTAAACTATCTTCAATGATTGCCGCGACTACTAAATACGCGATTTATAAACTGCACTTAGACAATCTTTGAGACCTTATTTACTTATGTCTTACAAAATACATAAATGTATCTTTATCTTTATTACTTTGTAAGCAAAGTAAATGTTTCATACAAATATGAACTCTATTCTGGTAATGTTAATTACCAGAATAGAGTTCATATTTGTATAAGGGAGTGCGAACTCAAAACATACAACTTTTAATTGCAATTAAAGATTTCCATGTGACTTTGAACCCTTTTCTTTAACGGTTAATGTTCATATTTGTATAAGCAATTAAATTCAAAAGTTTATTATTACCTTCCAATTTCAATTTGAATGATTATCAGCAATCTAATCTTCTTGTAGGAGAAAAGTTGCTCTTCAATACCTAGAGCTGACACAGAGAGAGTTGGAGTATGTGGCTCTTTCAAGAGACACCACAGAGGCAGACCTCAAGCAGAGGAGAGAGATTCAGAGCTCAACTGCCACCTACTTTGACCAGGTAATATGATAATTCATCTTTTATTAACAGAAAAACACTCATCATGTCTGTAATCCCAATGAGTTAGGCAGAGGTGTGCCCATTACTAGGTACACCCACATTTTGCCAGTAATGATTAAGTCCCATTGAATAGGGGGCGAACCTATTGCCATCAACTGGGTCAATCGTCTCTTTCTGGGCCACTCACGGATGGACATGTTGTCCATCTTGCACCTATTGTGTGCAGATTCTAGTCTGTAAATATGCAGCTGACGTGGCCTATTTCCCACAGTGACCCTTCAGTCTGCCATACTATTCTGTTCTTTGAAATTACACAGTATAAAAAAAAACATAACATCACGCCTGTAATCCCCGAAGGGTTAGGCAGAGGCGTACCCATTATAGTACACCCACATTTCGCCAGTTATGTTTTTAGTCCCATGTAATAGGGGGCGAGCCTATTGCCATCAACCGGGCACAAATCCAGACTCCGAGGCTGCTACTGAGAAATTCCTGATGGAAAAACCCAATAACACTTTGCCCGACCTGGGAATCGAACCCAAGACCACAAAAATAAAACAAAATTAATAATAAAAAAAAAAAAACAAAATTAATTTAGATTAAGAGAAAAAATACACGTTAATTATTAAAACAATGCATAATTATACAACATCAGGAATTTCTTTAAGGATCGACAACAGCCTAAAGACACTTATTCAATAGGAAACTTAAATATACCATTATCCATTATACCATAAACAAGAACATTTTCTCCTACAGAGTGCCGTCCGCGCAGCAGTGGAAGGTCGCGTGCTCGTCCTAGAAGGAATAGAGAAAGCAGAACGGAATGTGTTGCCAGTGCTCAATA
Organism: Hoplodrina ambigua; assembly: GCA_949774945.1. Classification (NCBI taxonomy): domain Eukaryota; kingdom Metazoa; phylum Arthropoda; class Insecta; order Lepidoptera; family Noctuidae; genus Hoplodrina; species Hoplodrina ambigua. Next base: position 11,458,062 of record OX458977.1, read on the forward strand.
ATTTACTAGAAAACAGGGAGATGCACTTAGAGGATGGACGGTTTTTGGTTCCGGCAGCTAGATACGATAAACTGTTGGAGGTAATTGTGACATTTTATTTTAAACTAGCACTCTTTCTGCGACTTTATTCGTGTGAAATTTCTTACGGGTCCATATTTTTTTGATTATATGTATAATATAACATAGGCTATGTTACCCTGGGATAGCGTAGCTTCCCAGCAGTCAAAGAGTTTTTCAAATCGGTTCAGTAGTGTAGTTTCGGAATCTATTCAATGCAAAGAAACAAACAATGAAACCTTTCTTCTGTATAATATTAGTATAGACTAGCTTCTGCCCGCCACCTCGTCCGCGTATAAGTCAAACTTATCCTAAAACACTAGTCAATAGTGTAACTGTCTATCATTGAAATATTTTTTGTAATTTGACCAGTATTTCTGGAAATCACCTTTGTAAATTAAAAAAATAATTTATAAAACGTACATTTTTTTTTCTGTACTGTTCAGGTTTTTAGGCCTTGTTGTTTAGATATTGTTCTAAACCTATGGAGAATCACTTTTTTTTATTCATCGATAATATGAAGGAATAGAGCATTGAAATTTTAGACACATCAAAATACATTTTTCAATTTTGTGTATCTTCTCAGGAACACGGCGCCGAAGAAGTATCAAGATGGCGCCTAGTGCGCGTTGATGAGAACTTCCGTGTGATAGCACTAGGCTTGCCAGTGCCTAGGTACAGCGGGCAGCCCCTCGACCCGCCGCTCAGATCCCGATTTCAGGCTAGAGATGTAGCTACCGTCGGCTACTCGGTGAGTCCAAAGTTATAAGACGAATACTATAATAGCATTAAGGGCGAATTTCATTTCTTTTTAATATCTTTTACAACCTGTGAATATAACATAACATCACGCCTAGAATGTCCGGAGGGTTAGACCCATTATTAGTACACCCACGTTATAAGTAATTTAAGTCCCGTGTATTAGGGGGCGAGCCTATTGCAATCAACCGGGCACAAATCCAGACTCCGAGGCTGCTACTGAGAAATTCCTAATTTCTAACGCTACCCAACCTGCGAATCGAACCCAAGACCTTATGCTCAGCAGTCGCGATTTACGAACATTAGACCAACGCGCAAGTCGCAGTAGTAATTTTTCACAGTAAAATAATAGCCAGGTCGTAATAAACATCGGAGTAAATCAGTAGCAGGTGCTATAAAGTTACATTATTTTGTAAGTTATATGCAGCTGGCATTTGTTTTAGAACTGCGCAGTGAAGCAGCCTAGTCTTAACAATCGCATAGACATCACTTTTGGTACATAAAAAAAGAGACTAAGTATTTTTTTCTGCATAACACAAGTCCATTAAAGTACCTAAAAGTAGTCCATTTGATCCGATTTGGAAAATCGACTATCCTATAACTTTATACGACATGTACAATTTATCACTCATTAGTATGTACAAAAACATCAAACAAAAAAAATAACATAGTGAGTGCACTATGTTTATGTGATAATTAGCTACACCCTGCGGTGTCACCTGCGTTAAGTTACTTCGTTGATTACTGCTCCGCTTCAGTGGGCCGTAGCGTGATGTTACATAGCGTTTTTCAATATAGGGGGGCTATTTATCGCAAAAATATTTTTGTAGATAACGTAAACTTTTATGACATTAGTAAGTATAGATTGTAGAAATAATTGACAAATAAAGATTTACTTTTTTATTGTTGTGTCAAATTTCAAAGTTTTTTGCGAGGATTGTGACAATAAACTCTCTGTTCTACTAGTAGGGGTCGACTCGGGTTTCTTGGGCAAATCAGGCATGAAGATGTGCACTTGTCGCTTAGGGTTCTTGCTCACATCCGGTATCAACTTTTTATTCAGCATTTCAGCGTATTGTTTCTCAACCGCGTTCTTCTCATGGATTACTTTGAGCCGCGTCTCCGAGACGTTCGTTCTTAACTCTCTGGACTTTGTTTTGTTGTGATTGTCTTTTATTTTGGCGTTCGTCTCGTGCCGTGGCGTGCTCTTGGCGTTCCGTGACTGTCGCGCGTAGTTTTCTATCGTGTTCGCAGACGTCGGCACATAAAAATCGTGCCGATCAATAGTCCCATTTTGTTGCGCTTTTGGACTGTCCCCCCCTTTAGGCGATGTTCGCCCTGCCTCTTTGTGTATGTCGATTGCTGTTTTCGATTTGGACAAATTGTTCCTACGTTGCAGCTCTGGCCAGCTGTGGCGCGGCTGCGACATCCTTTCGACATTATCTGGCGCCAACAAATCTATTTTGCCGGCCAGGTCCAGCCACTGTAGGACTCGTTCAGAAAGTTCTGTGTTCTCCTTGACGTCGGTTCTGGACGTTTTATTCGCTCTCAAGTTCCTCATGTTGATGTTGAGACTATCGTAATTGTTACGGGTAGATTCGTACAAGGGTTGCGGACTTGCTTTCACGATTAGTTCGTCGTCTGAGTGTGGGTCCACGTCACGCAGGTTGAGGTGTTCTATGTCGCCGGAGGTGGCCGGGCGCTGGTTGATGCAGGACTTGTCGCTGGTGAGGACTAGGTTTAGTTTCCTCACGCAGTCCTGCAGGTCGTCGGAGTGCTGGCTGAACCGGGAGCTCTTGTTAGTGTTGGTTGAGCAGCTCGCGGACGAGTTGGGCCTGCGCCGCTTGGAGTGTAGCCTGAGCAGGTAGGGGTCGTCGTGTGTGAGTATGGCGTGTCGGAAGCCGCCCACCCACACAGTTCTGACGTACATAGGCCGCTGTGAGGACTGCCACAGGACCATATTCCCACTCGGCGCTACACCCTAACGCATGGAGTCACGCGATCTATTCTATTAGTGCGTGCACGAGTCGGCTGACTCTTCATAATTGATTCGTATCATCTATCGCGCGGCTTTCGACGGCTCTGCGAACAAATGGTGGAGTTTTATTTCATAGTTTTTATGAATGAACGCTTGGAGTTGAAAATTAAATGGAAACTTTTTATTTGTTGAGGTGGATTTTGTGGAAAAATTTAACAAGACATTGTTTTATTACTAGCAAAAAACATCTTATAAAAAATAGTAGATGAAGGGTGTGTAAAGCCGTACCTCAATGTTACATCTTACTCAATGTTATACTTATTAATGTGTTAAGAACAATCACAAAAAAAATTCTTTGTCTATCGCGAAAGTTGCATCAACTTTCTGAGTAAACCCGCTTAGGTACTGGGCCACTATATTACAAGAAAATCTAAAGTAGGGGCGATAGTCGTACGAGCAAATAATGCGTACTTATGGCTCGGGGATTTCACCCAAGTGTCACTCAAGAGCGCGAACTTTTAGAAGGACATATGAGCGAAAAGGGTCGTTGAACTATACGTACACGTACTTCGTACCTCGTACGTCTATCGTTCACGTAAAATCATTGGCCAAATGGAAAGCATTTCAAAACAATTTAAAGAAATAAAAATAATGAAACCTCATCAACAGTTTGTAGTAGTTCATCATGCAGACATGCACTCAGCCTGTTGCTTGTAAATTGTTTTCGTTGTTAGCAGGCAGTAGGGTGGCCAGTTATTCAAAGAAAATTAATTTTATTTACATGTTACAATAGGTATTTTAAATATTAGACATTTGCCAAGCGCTGCATCAAATTATACTGTTTGTATAAATAAACGAAATGCAATTCGGGCATTTTTAAGTTTAAGGTTTAAGTCGACTACCTACTGAAAGAGGTAAATGATTTTATTATAAAAAAAAGTGACTGTTTCCCCTTTTCATCAATGTCTAGTCAAAAAATCTAGTTGACCCTTTCAAAAGGTAGTTTCGTATGGAGAATAATGGGCAAGAAACTCCATAAAAATGTTCTCTTTTTGAAACAAAAAAAAAATATTTTAAAATTAAAGAAATTCTTAAAAGTTATAAACTGATGGTCTTACTACTTGAACCCCAATGTTGAGGCGATGATTAATTGCAAGCTTAACGCGACGTAACGTGGGGACGCCGCAGCCGCCATTGTTGGAATCTACTCGGAACTAATAAATTACTACTTTTGGCGCGTTTATGAATTCACAATTCACATTGTATGGTTTCTGTAATATTTTGTAGACAAACAGAGACGTTGCCTTCTCCATTATTATGAAACGCTAAGAATGTTTAAATTATGTACTATTAATGTTATAGAGATGAAATGTTTCGTCACTTCACTTATACACAAATATTATAAAGAGGAATAATTTAACTTGAAAAGTGTGTCCGTGGAGTTACTTGCTCGTTCTTCTCCATAGACCTTCGCTTTGCCTAACTGACCGACTAGCGACTCCTGGACAATTCGATAAGTGCTTGTAAATAGTTTATTTGATACAAATCCTTTGACTTGATTAGAATTGTGTATGTTGTCACTGTGCAAAATAATCCAGTTGCTATCTGATATTACTTTAGAATAATGAAAGGGAAACATATGTTAAACTTTTGGCATACACTAATTTAAAACATCAATTGTGCAAACTATACAAAAACCGGAGCAAATTGGCTGTTTGTTTATCTCTTTGTCTAAACACAAGCTTCTGCAAGCGACTTAGTCCACTTGGAAGTCAAGTACATCATAAAACATGTTCTACAGCACTCGGAAATAGGGTCTTATTATTAGTGAAAGAATTTTCATAATCGGGCCATAGTGTTTACCTCTTTAACAAAAAATAAAAGAAAAGACTTGTCCACTTTATGGTATAAGAATAGATAAGTCTGCCAAAAATATGCATTATTATTGCAAACATTATTTTGAAATTGTATTGAAAAATGCCACACAGTTGTATAAACAATACAATCTAATGTATAAATTAATATTACTTACAATCAATACTTCTTAACAAGACAAATACATCGGCTACGAAACTCGTAGCAAACAGCTACGACCCGTAGCGTTGGACTACGAGCGTAGCATCCACATGATCACTTGTCAAAAAATCAAGCCAAGTTCTGTTACACTATTATGTAATTGTTTATTTTGACAAATATTTTATTATTTCGTAAGTATCGGCGCAATCGCGAGCGTCGTTACTTATTTCCCGGTAAGCAGCGACTGGTCGTCGCTCCCCGCTCGCGATCGGTTTTGTCGTCAACTAAAGCCGGTTACACACGCGATGACACGATTCGGGTTTAAGGTTGAATATATTAGGTACATGTGTCAAGTTGAAACCATGAATTTTACGAATGCTCGGTTGTTCGTAATTACGTGTTGTCGAATTTTAATTTAACGAAGTTTATTTGCAAATATTTTTGTCGTAAACTTAACAAAGGCACAAATATCACCTTGCTAAGATTTATTTTATAGAATTAGAAAAAATAAATTTGTCGTTATATACCTTAGTTGCGGTTCTATAGAAAAGATTATGTTAAAAAAAGTTAAATTTAACAGGATTTGTTTTTTACTTATTTTGAACGGCAACGCGGGGTTATTCGATTTTAAAGAGAACTCAAGTAAGCTGCCAAAAAGAGCCAAACCACAATCTCTTACTTGTGTTCACTATCCAGCAAACTTACGCTCACGATAGATTATTTGGGAAAATGGAAGAAATTTTGATATAAATTGGTTTGATTTAATCCCAACTTATAGTGTGTGGTGTGGTAAGTTTTTAATTTTCTTATACTGTACAATAGACCTCTAAGAGACGTCTATAACCGTTGTTATACACGTACGATACCAAGAGAGAGCCTCCTATTGGACAATGTTAAAAAAAAGATTGATTCAGCATCACTAACATCAAAAGAATGAATTCTGTACTACGCTTAATAATTTCTTTAATGAATACTGTAGGTAACAACAAACCTTATTTTTTGCTTTTTTGCGTAGTTTTCAGTCGCTTGGATACTACGACGTAGATACCTGAAATGTTCTATATTTAGCAAACGCCAGACCCCGTGGCACGGCAACCTTAGTAATTATTTGTATCGTGCGACAGTTAGTAATTTATTCTGAAATATTGTAGTACTGTAAATTTTGCATAAATCCTATTCGGTTTGCATAATTTCGGGGAGACATGATCCAAACTGTTCAGAGCACGAAACATTAAGTTTTATGGCAGTAAATAAGTAGTTTGGTGAACTCAGGGATAGCTAAAGTTTGCGCTAATAGCTGGTTGCTGATACCATCTTTGAGGGGCTTATACAGAAGCTATAAAAGCTTTTAATGTCCTATAAAACGCTGTTGTACATAATAGTTGGTTTTAAAGTTTTAGTTAGAAATATTTGATTAGCAATCTTGGTTGCGTGTTGACGATTTTTGGCCATCGGTGTCTGGATTTCATAACTTTTTCTTTCATCATCATCATCGTTTTAACAGCAGAACGACGTCCACTGCAGGACATAGACCTCCCCTGAAGATAACTACAATGACCGGTCCTGCGCTGCCCGCATCCAGCGGTTTTCCGGGACATTAAAAAAAGAAAAGAAATAAGGAGATCCGCAGAAGAATTAAGGTGACCGACATAGCTCTCAAAATTGCGAATGTCACGTGGCAATGGATAAGGCACATAGCCCGTAGAGCAGACGGCTATTGGGGTCGTAAGGCTCTAGAGTGGCGACTACGTCCCGGAAGGCGCAGTCTGGTTTTTTTGGTACTTATAACAAAACTTATAATTAGTTGTTCTAATTTCGAATTCATTTGAGAAAATGTTGCACCTCCGCAAAGCAACACACCTTATACTCATTCACTTGGCTCACGAACGCTTACCTAACTCGACGCTATGCAAATATCCATCAGATACTAGCTTAGACATAACTTTATGTGTGCCTTGTGTTCCTGCGATCACGTATCTACTGACATAATTTATTACAAAGGCACTTCGCCCTGTCAAATGGATATAGGTTAGTGCTTTCAAGAGTCGTTGGGACCGGTACCAATATTTGGTAGGCACGAAGAACCACATGTAGAAACTCTTTGGGTTTACGATTGCGATCGAGCTACACTTTTCTTTCGTTTTATGGCTTAAAGAGTCACACTTTGGTTCAATTGTTTTACAATGTAAGTGAGGAAATTTACCCCAGAGTGCTCAGAGCCAGTGCGCTCAAATATTCAGAGATATTATTATGCTCAAGTGTGTGTGCAAATATAGGTGTGCTCGCTCTCTTCCCTTATTTTCATAGTCCGATAAGACGAGACTGAGGAGAGAGCAAGCGCCGGACCAACGGTCTGACGCGCCGTTACTCCATTTCTTTTGTGGTTGCAAGCGTAACTGCTTATTCATAAGGTTTTTCTATTAGAAATTTCTCAGTAGCAACCTGGAGTTACGATATTACGGTGTAATGCCCCCGTGCCATATTGTAGTGTCGAATTAGTTGGGTTTTTATTCTTATGTCTTAGACAGCAATTTATTACTCGTGTTCGTGCCCTCGCTTATTTATTATGGTGACATTTAAAATGTGTTACCGGTACTGTCTGCACAATGTCGCGACAACCTCCATACAATTTTATATAATGTTCTGAATAATACATAGAATTCATTGCTGAAAGGGGGTCGAATATACTATGGAAATTATTGTGTCTGTGTTTATAAGCCGACTGGTATATTATAAACCAAGTTTTAAATGTGATTTCATATATAAACGATAGTAACTGCTGTCTGTTACGCTTTCACAGCTAAACTACTCAACCGATTTTGATGAAATTTAAGGCACAAAGTAAGCTTGAACCTCAAGATTTAACACAGGTTACTTTTTAAAACTCGATTTCGTCTGTGTTCGCGATAACCGGCATTCTTGCAGACAAAAGCGAGTGCACTATTATATGAAAATAAATATGACTGTTATGTATTTGATAACCTCAGTTTATAATATTAAATACTAACTTTTGCCCGCGACTACGTCCGCGTGGCACTTGTTTATATAGTACTTCCATACGAACTTCCACCCCCCTTTTCGCCTTAGGGGGTGATTTGCGGGATAAAACTATTCTTAGTCCCGGGTCTTAAACAATCTCTATACAAAATTTCACCTAAATCAGTTCAGCGGTTTAAGCGTTAAGAGGTTACAGACAGACAGACAGACACACTTTCGCATTTATAATATTAGTATGGATAGTTTGCATTCAATTAACGTAAGACAACTTGAATAGGTACACAAAAGCAAAAAAAACTAAACTGTAGGTATTTTAGAAAACAAAATACTTCTACCCGTATTTCACAAATAATTATCATAATTATGATGTGTGTTTTACCTGCATTGGCTATTACCAAAACGACTTCATAATTAATACCAACTAACCGTTAAGTTACAAATGAGCCGTCAGAACGAATAGCTCAGTGTGTATTAATTGTGGGCGAATTGTTTCCGTGTCAGCTGCGGTAATGGGGTGGTAACATGCCAAGCTCCATGTGGTAATCATGGGTTCAAACGTTTACCTGCGGTTGTGCGGAAATAATGAGTGGTTAACATGGTATTTTGGCTAATAGGAGTTTTGTTGGGAAATAATTTTTTACCAGACTTTAATTACGTGTTAATTAAATACGGTGTTTCCGAAATTTCGAAACTAGCTACGTTATTATTGTGATAAATGATATTTTATTTTGTAAATATGTAGTTTAAAAATTAAACTTTTACACGTCTTTTGCTTTTTGACTATGTAGATGAAGACTGTCTTTTTTATCCTGCTACTCGTAAGAGTAGCAGGATAAAAGGTAGCAGGAGTTTGTCCCAGACAAACTCCTCAAGTTGGAATCCATACATTTTCTTGTAATAGTTTCTTGTTTTGTATTTTGAAGAAAGAACCGCATAGTTATGAATGGAATTTTGATTTGTTATGACTAGCTTTTGGCAGAATTTAAATTCCATTCATTAATTTCCATTAATTCCATTCATTTTTTTCTTCAGAAATGTCTACAACTTAGTGTAAATATGTGCTGTGGCATAGGTTCAATGAACAAAGTACACAAACGGACTCAAAATTTAAATTTTGTTCTAAGTTGCCTTGAATGTAACTTGAACTTCCGCCCGTTTTTTACCTTGAGATTAAGGGTACAATTTGATCAAGCAATGTTTCAGCTATAGAAAAAATATTACAGTATGTATGTAAGAGCTTCACTTTCGTCAAATAATAAACAATTCGCCGATAAAATCATAAAACGTGATAACCTTATTTTATCGCTTCTTATAGGTACTCATAAAAAAGTCAATCTCAAAAGCTCATTGATAAAAAAATTTAAGGTCAATCAAATGGAGTATGACCTTAAGCAATGTTCGCACTAAAACAGTTTTTTACGATTCCATATTCATTCGTTGCGTGCTTGAATATGTTTCATAAATAGGTCCCCGGAAGTGATGTTTATTTTTACTCCCACAAAAGGTTATTTTGCTCCGTAAAAGTTTGTCTCGTCCATAAAATGATGGCGCCTCGCGGAATGGAGTGTGAAAAGTATTTGAAGCATAGAATTGTTTACATTAGCCTCACAAAAAAATTCTTTACCATGCACAGTTTAAATTGTTTGAATAGAGAAATTTATTACGCATTCTCTCGAGAAAAACCAAAATATTTAACGAAAATTTCTATTCATTCTGAAAATGAGTTAAAAGTAATATTTTTATTTAACTAGATGATTTCGGTTTTTCCGACTTTTCTCAAAACAAACATCGGACCATATTCAGAGGCTAAATAGTTTCTTGTAATGGCCAGATCATATGAGCAAAATATAGGTTAATGTCTTTAGGCAGTTTCTTTGAAACTCAATCTACTACACTTATTCAGCAGATAGTAATTGCTTTAACATTTACTAATTAATTAAAGTTCTAATCTTAGAAACAAACATTAAAATAACATTACCATTATAAAATTTAAACTAAACAAAACAATTTTACTAAAGCCGCATCATATCACAGAATTAAAACCATCCATCACCAACCTTAATCAAACATCGCATCGTTTCGCGACTCAGTCAGTTAATTATCATAATTACTAGAAAGAAATAATTTACCACAACGTTCAACCCTAAACTGAATCAGTTAATGTTTTGCAAAAGTTAATTCTCATGATTTACTGTTGCTAAGTTTTGTTGCTTTTTGTCGAGAATCAAGTATTTTTATGTCTTTGTTTACTTTCTTGGTAGGTAATGAAAAGGTTTCCGAATTTGGTAAAAATTACGAAGTTTGGTACTAAAAACTTGGAGGTGGAATGTTTTTGTTTATTTTACGGAAACACTAGTGCTATTTATAAGATAATAATGTCATTTTGTTTTTTTTTCTTTTGTATACAAAGTTTGTTATTCTTTTAAGGTTAGTAGGTGACGGTATTTTAGAACTTGGCGCTCCTCTACCGTGTACGAATTGTCTTTTTCAGATTATTTTTATAACATTTGTAGTGCAGAAGCACTTATGAAGTAGTACTTGAACTACTAAAACCAACCTTATAGCTACGAAATAAAGGTGCTGGTCAAGTACTTACTTAGTTTAGAAGAAAACAAAAGTTAATAATCCTACTTGAGTACTTGAGTAGTATAAGGTTTCTTTTTTTAATTAACCATTAACATAACTCTATTGTCACCAGGAACATTTAAACGTGTTAAAAGAAGAGGCTCCCCAGGTGAATACCGCCAAGTTAGAAAAGCTCCTGTCGGCTGCGTACGCGCTGATCAGCCCTGAGCTGCAGCAAGTCAGCCTGCCCGACTTTCCCGTTGACAGCTTGCAGGCGGCTGCACTTATATTGGTAAGACTTGTGTACCTTAATCTTCTATTATCAATATAAATAAAAATGAATGTTACGAGTGTGACGGAATCCTATTTTTTTAAACATTGCCAGTTTAAAAAAAAAAAAGATTTACAAAAAGAAAGCTGAGTAAACCTCAATACTCTTCTTAAAAAAAACATGCTCCATTTCAATAGTCGTTGACATATTATGTTTTAAAAATTGTATTCCTTTGAAAGAAAAAAATATGTTTACTCAAACTTTGCATTAAAAAAAAATTCGTTGTAAAATTCAAAACAATTTCTTCCAACAAGGAAATAACAAAAATAAAATCGCGTGTTACCATTTTTACAATCAACTGACAGTAAAAATAACTTGAAAAGTTTGTTAATTAAGTAATTTCTTTGTATTATTAAAACTGTAAGGTTTGTAAAGTTTTCTATTTCTAATGCAAACGTACGTCCTTGGCGGAAGGTATTAATTGCTTCAGAACACGATATTTACTCATCTGATATGTTGATGACTTAAGTTTGTAGGCAAACATAATTAGAAATGTAAATTGACTACTGTTAAAGTTGTCGCTTGGATGTCGATCTGAGTTTGCTTGCTTTATTGGCTCTTGATTTTTGGGTGTATGCGATGGGTACAGTTTATAAAGTTTAGGTATAACATTAAAAACTGGTTTTCATAAAAAAAATACATTAAAAATTTGGAATTTTGACCTTCATGTCTGCGTAATGAGCAGGTTCCTAGGATAGTCTAGAAATAAAGGAAATATCGCAACGTACTGCATTATCTTTTGAGATTTCCTATATTAAAAGTAGCACTCATTTACATTAACGATTTCATCTATATAACTAAACTAGCTTCTACCCGCGGCTGCGCGTGCTTAAAAATTAACTTTCCGTCAAGTAAGTTGAAATATTATCCCAAGGGAACACATTACCGGGATAAAAAGTATCTTATTTGTTAATCTATCTATGTGCCAATTTTCATCCAAATCTGTTCAACGGTTTACGCGTGATTGAGTAACAAACATCCAAACATCTAAACAACTTGTGAGTGTGAATTATTTTCCCATTTGCTCTTTTTTGTTCACAAAAGACGTTTGGAACGAAACAATTGACACCAAAAACTTTCTAACTAAAGACACCCCATCTTGACCTTGACGGCGATTACCCTGATGATGGAATCGCGTGCACCTCATGGGGTCGCTCAAGGTCAAATGTTTCTCCTTTATTACATAAAATGGAGGGGGGCTGTTTCTTTCATAATGTATGGTAACCTTGCTTTTGAGATTTGAAAACGTATATTTTGCTAATATTATTCAATTCATTTTGAATAAGTGACTTGATGAATAATTTGATAAATGGGCATTTTTTTTTAACGGGGTCGTCATGCAATTCTGCTGCCGGGGTAAGCGTTGGTTTACTTCGTTTAGACTGGATTTACTTAAATCACGAATGTTACTTGATACATGTCTAATTATAGTGAAATGAATTCAGAATTCCGAAATTGGAAAAACGGAGATTGAATCTTAAAAGTTAGCTCTATTTACTCATTAAAACTCTCGGCACTCACACACAATTAAATTAGAGCCATTTTTGACAGAATGATCGTTCCTAAAAGTTAGTAGTATTACCCCTAAAGTGCAAAGTGAAGAACGAAACAGTTCAAATATGGTGGCCAAAAAAATAACATCAGTTTTTTCTATTCCAGGAACGGAACCCAAACATTCCCATACACAAACTGATCTACCTCCTCTATCCATACCATTCATTCCTCACCAGAGAACACGTGAAGAACGTAGAAGCAGTTCTCCATAACCTCAGCATAAATACTAGCTCCAAATGGGACATATCGCTCAAAGACGTCCACATCGAAGGAAATCACGCTTTAGTGACTATGGAAATCGATGGTGCTAAGTCTCAATTTGGCGTGCCTTATGGTGGAAGGAAGCAGGGTGTAGATAATAAGCGGGTGGTCAAGACAGCGTACCAGAGTGAACTGCTGAATGAACTGTTACTGAGTCATAGTGTTGGAGACTTCTGTATTATAGGTAAGTAGATTTTCTTTTAAACCGGTTACTCGGTTTCATGGGTATACGAGTCCATGGCAACCGGTCAAGTTACGTTAGATACTATGTATCCCGCGACTTCAGAGGCCTAAAATTTAAATTTTACCGTCTCTCTAAATTGTTATGTATAAACAAAATGTGAAAGTTTAACTCCCCTCCGAACCGAACACCGTTCAAGAGCAATCATAAATTTTCCCAAAATAATAATGTGAATATCAAAAATCATTCTCACATTTTACCCACAGGTCCAAAAGGTTGCGGCAAAAGTCTCCTAGTTTCGCAACTCTCATCCTTATTAGGCTACACAATAGAGCCTATAGTCCTGTACCAGGACATGACAGCCAGAGACTTGGTGCAGCAGCGAACTACCCTAGATAATGGAGACACTGTGTGGAGGAATTCTGCTCTAGTCGAAGCAGCGCTGAAGGGCCATATGGCTGTTCTAGATGGTCTACATAGGATACATGCTAGCACGCTTGCTGTATTACATAGGTAAGTTGAACTTAGTTGTTATAAAACAAGCCAACCTATATCTCTAAATTATTAAATTAATTACGTACTGGTAAAGGTCGAGGGAAACCGCTGGATGCGGGCAGCGCAAGACAGCTCATTGTGGCTATCTTTATCTCCTATATCCAGCAGTGGACGTCGTTCGGATAATATGACGATGATGATTATGATGAATTACGACAAAGGAATTTACACAGTTCATAACTTCATCATCATTTACTTCTTTGTCCATTCAGTTTATATAACTTTTAAATTTTGCTGTGGAAAATGTCGTAGGTTATAAATCTTGCATATTTGTAATTTAGTTTAAGATTTGAATGTATAACTGTTTATTTTTCCGAATAAATAAAATAAATAAATATGCTGACAGCCGAATTCTCATACGCAACAATATGTCGCCTTTAAGTCTTATCCTATCTCTGTCATTATATGGTGTAGTGTAGCGACTGAGATACATCTATGAACGTCTTATAGTGTCGTTTGAGAATTCGGGGTTTTATGTGTTATTTTTCTGATAAGCAATAACAGTTACAGCCGAAATGAATGATTATAGTTTTGATGTTTGTTAGTTCCTTTTTTTGGCGATACTAAATCCAGTAAGAATTGATTGCAAATATAGAATGTGTAGTTTTTGGCGGATTATCAAACCTAGTCTATAATTCAATCATAAAAAAGAACTAGTTTTTTAAAGTTTTTCAAGTGATATGTTCTCGTGCTCAGGCTGGTCCACGACAGAGAGTTGCAGCTTCACGACGGCACGCGACTGTTACGACACGACCGCTACGACGAACTGTTGAAGTCAGGAGTCACGGAGGAACAGCTCCAGAAGAATGGGGTCAAGAAGATACATCCGGCTTTCAGGTATAGTATCATCTATATTAGTATTATAAAAAGCAGATACATTGGTTCTTGTTTGTTCTTTTACTAAGCTGATCTCCGGTACCACTATTCCGATTCGGAGCATTCTTTGGCTAATATAAAGCTACGTTATCCCTGCGAACTATCGGCAATTTATACAATAATCAGGCATCCGTAAAAACAAACACGCGTACAAAGTGGCAAGTAAAAGCTAGTGGTAATATAAAATAATGATCATATCTTAAATACAGTTATTTAGGGGGAGTAACACATTGTATAGTTTAAATAACATTATCGGGCACTGTGTGGACAGGTTTACTCAAATCTGTGTAGTTATTTTTCTAAAATATCGCTTTGGTCATGAAAATAAATATTATCCTCATAAGATTTAAGCAATTCATGAATAATTAATATGGAATTTAAGACACTGACCTCTGAATTTCTTTTCAGGGAAGTTGGTTACTAAATATCAACCTTAAATAGTAAAAAAAATATATATCTATAATTTTTTGATATACTTTTGTTTCAGGATTGTAGCGTTAGCAGAGCCTCCGGTACACGGCCGCGGGCAGCAGTGGTTATCTCCGGAGATACTGAGCCTGTTCATCTTCCATGAGATGAGGAACTTGAGCAAGACTGAGGAGATATTCATCATTAACAGTTTGGTGAGAGATCTTTTATTCATACAAAGCGTTTTAAATAAAATTCTCTAATAGTATAGACTTTCAGACAGAATAAGTTGCCTTACTCTGAAGTGTGCAGTTTATTAGGTTAAAAAAAAACAGCCACGTGCGAGTCGGAGTCGAACACGAAGGGTTCTGTTCCCTTTAATTTTTATTGCATTTTTTTTAGTTGTGTATGTTTGGCTCTCTAAAAATGGCCCCAGTTATAGAACTTTAAAGATGCTGCCTTAATTTTTGCTTCAGAAGTGTGATATCTAAAGTAATATTTAACCGTTTTTGATTCCAGTATGGTGAAATATCTCAACCACTGCACACAATCATCAATCTAGCAGATGAACTTCGGAAATCTGAAGACAGCACTCTAAAGAACCTGTCATCCTCCCTATCCACTCGCCAACTCCTGAGGATCGCCAGCAGAATGGCCAAGTATCCCACCGACTCTGCGTACGAGACTGTACAACAAACGTTTTTGGCTAAATTCCTGCCTAACTTAGCCAGACGGGCACTAGATGGCGCTAGTCAAAAGTTAGGCGTCGAGCCACCGAGACGCTTCGGTATTTTCGGCAATAATCCATCAGAAACCAAAGTCACATGCTCCGTAAAGAACAACGTGTTAACAATTGGAAACACAAGCACAGAGATCTTCAAAACTGACGCCCTAACAAAAGTCCCAGATATTTTGTTCTACGACGTACCGCAGCACATGCGGTTGCTAGAATGGTTGCTGCAGGACTTTCTGCTTGGCAACCACTTACTTCTCGTCGGCAACCAAGGCGTAGGCAAGAATAAAATTGCAGACAGACTGTTACAGCTGTTAAACCGCCCTAGGGAGTATATACAACTGCATAGAGATACAACAGTACAATCTCTAACTGTGCAACCAACCGTCAAAGATGGCGTAGTGGTTTATGAAGACTCACCTTTAGTTAAAGCTGTCAAATATGGCCATGTGCTAGTAGTCGATGAGGCAGATAAAGCCCCAACACATGTCACCTGTATTCTGAAGACTTTAGTGGAAAATGGAGAAATGATTCTCAGCGATGGGCGAAGAATTGTGCCTCAGCATATGCTGGAAAGTTCTGGTGGCGATGTGGCCAGTTTCATACCAGTACATGATGATTTTAGAATGATTGTGCTGGCGAATCGACCTGGGTTCCCGTTCTTGGGCAATGATTTCTTCGCGTCTTTGGGTAAGATATTTGTATGAATTCTCTGTTCTTTTTCCTTGGCTTAGAGTCAGTTGCTAACCCAAAATAACCCTAAATTTTGACGCATTTAAGCCTAATATAATTAATGGTATAAGTCAGGAGTCTCATGTATAAGGCGGTTGTCTTGGACACAGTGCTCATTGTGAGAAGGTTCCTCACTCTAGATCCGTAACTTCCAACTGCTTAGGTCTTCTTTATCGTGTGGGCAGTAAGGTTTTACGACCCCACACACCCTAGTGACAGGGTTTCTAAACCGCCTCAAGGGCCTCTGACATGGTTTGAGTGGGACAGAAATAGGCTGTATAAGTCCAGTTTCCCTCACGATGTTTTCATTCACCGATGTCAGTGATGTCCAAGATAAACTTTACAAAGTACATTGTATATGAATTGAAAAAGTATAACTTACTCGTTGTTACATCTGCCAGTGAGAGTTCCATTAAAATTGGTCCAGCTGTTCGGAGATTGCCTAGAAGAAACAGACAAACAGCTTTATTTAATTGTAAAGGTTTTTAAACAACACAAAAAACCACAAATATCTATTATTACATTACCTTTTTATTTGTACCCAGGTGACCTATTCTCCTGCCACGCCGTCGACAACCCATCCATCGAGTCGGAGATGGAACTCCTGCGCTCGTACGGGCCGGATGTGCCGCATGACGTCATGAAGAAGCTGGTGCAAGCGTTCGCGATACTCAGAGACAAGGCAGATCAGGGACAACTGACTTATCCGTACTCGACCAGAGAGCTTGTCAATATTGTTAAACATTTGCAGGTTTGTACTGAATCTGACATATTGGAATAGCGACACTTGATATAGACCACATGCGAGGAAAGCTTAGTATACAAAAATGAAACAGGGATTTAAGAGAACGATGACTTAAAGAATAATATTCTGAATGTTTCTTTATGGACCTACAAGAAGAATAAATTTATAAACAATTTTCTTGAGGCATCCCCACGTAATTTTCACTTTTTATTCGTTACGCACCTTTAAGGGGTGAAAGTGCTCATGAATATGAACAACTTTTATTATGACAACTAGTCTTAAATATGGAAAAATTAAAATCATCAGTGTCCTCCAAAATTGCACAACAACGTTACGTGTTTTTTATTGTGGCATGATGGATGATAAAAATTTTAATCGATACTTTCGTTGTTGTCAGCGCGTAAAACTCCTTCTAAAAGCATAACCTTTTGCTCTGCCGCATACGAGAAAAATTGATTTTTAAATTCCTTTTGCATTAAATTCCCAGAAATATCCTAACGAAGACTTAGCTTCTGCGATCGGCAACGTATTTGACTTCGATCGCTACAGCAAAGACTTGGCTGACACATTGCTAGAGGTGCTCCACTCAAGTGGGCTGCCGGTAGAGGGCGTCCTCGACGGCCGGTCGAAGGAGGCGCTCAAGAAGATACAGATGACC
Source organism: Hoplodrina ambigua (assembly GCA_949774945.1). NCBI lineage: Eukaryota > Metazoa > Arthropoda > Insecta > Lepidoptera > Noctuidae > Hoplodrina > Hoplodrina ambigua. Next base: position 11,475,468 of record OX458977.1, read on the forward strand.
ATAGACAGGCATAGTGGGTGAGTGCTGTTATCGTATCTTGCTGGTTTAGAATAATCGGTTTTAGACTTAAATCTTTAAATTGAGAATAAAGCATGCTTTGACTTGACTTAAGTTAAGCACGGTTTTTTATTTATTTATTTTATTTTGGGAAAGCTTACAGACTAATAACATTTTTATTGTCACATGCTAATATGAATCTTACTCTTATGCCGATAAGGTTATAAATATTTATATTAGAGAATGTCGTAATTTTTTTATTCAGACAAAATAATTATGTTTGCTAAAATTCAAACACAACCGCATTTTTGGTGTACTCAAATAATTTTAACATTTGGACTATTGCTCTTACCCATCCGTCAGTTTGTCTGTTTATCACTTTGTATCTCTGTGACCGGGCTGTGTCTGTTGAACTAAAATTATCACAGAGTGTGTCTATGTCCACTTTAATAAAAATAAAATAAAGTTAAATATTTTTTTTTATTTGATAGAAATATTTGGCTGGTTTTGTTGGACTACACTCAGCGGCACGGAATGTGGCCCAAACATAAACAAACCGATAACATTCGATTTTGATATTGCTTATGAAAATTTCGTATGGTAGTTTGTCAGGGCATTGTTCTTTGTTAATTTAAAAGAGTAAGCACAGAAAAAACTTAATTTGTTTAATTTTTGTGACACTTAACGTTAGTTCGTTGCCGGAACGCACAAAACACGGGTGAGTTGAACCTCGATATTCAAATGGTCGTGCATTTAGTCTTTACTGTTTTACTTTGTGATGAATCTGTAGTCATTTATGCTTCCAGGATTGGAAAATAATGGCTCTTACTTCAACTCAAGTTGCTCAAACTGTGTTGCTTAGGAATCAGGGGCGAACGCAGCGAGAGATTGGTGTAACTTTAAATGTATCGCATACAACTCTCAGGTACGCCTTAACACGGTACGACCAGATCAGCCTATACACAAGGAGACCAGAAAATGGCGGTATTAGGTGTACATCAGCGGGAGATGACCGATTTATCGCTCTCGCAATTTTGAGAAATCAGTTCTTCACTGCGGTTGAAATACGACAGCGGCTAAAAACGGCCAGAGGGGTCAACGAAAGTGAGCGGACAATAAGAAGGAGCATTAAGGAACGAGATCTGCGCATTCAAAGGCCAGCTCGAGGTCCAGAACAGCTCCGGCACCATCGTGTAGCTCGACTTTGGTTTGCTCGCGAACACGCAAATTGGACTTATGAGTAACGGAGTAAAGTTCCGTGGACTGACGAATGCAGAGTAGCCATAAGAGCTGCAGATGGCCACGAACGTGTGAAAAAGACATGGATAGAGGTTTCTGCCAATCACTACCAGGCAAACCGTCAGTATCCATAGTTGATCAGTTTTGTTTTGAGAAGAGATTTGTTCAGACGCATGTACAGAGTTGGCTGTAGCTGCTGGTTGTCTAACGGCAGTGCGATATATTGAAGAGGTCATCCAGGAACATGTTTAACCATTCGTGGGATGCATCGGTAGCGAAGATTTCATCTTAATGCAAGATAATGCCCGACCTCACACAGCATTTTGGGTGGATGATTACCTTTCGGAAGTAAAAATCACAAAATTGGAGTGGCTGGCACAAAACCCAGACATGAATCCCATAGAACATATCTGGGATATGCTTAAAAGATGCATTCGATCCAGTCCCAACCCTCCAGAGACCATCAGCCAATTAAAAACTGCTCTGGGAAGAAATACCCCAGATGGACATTAAAAACATAATCCATGGCATGTCTGATCACATGCAGGTGGTCATCAGGGCCATAGGTGGAAACACCCGCTATTAATTTTAAGTGCCATAGCTTAATTCTGTAAATTTCATTCAAAAACAATTTTTAAAATTTAGAGCTTAACGTCTTTTTTGTAATTTTGCAGGATTTTAATAAAGTTTACTCACTTTTTTGTTAATTAATCATTCGCATTTAAGATTTGAATAAACACTTAAGTTTTACAACGAAGAAAACTCCCAGTTTCATGTTTAATTTTGATAATAAACCACATAACGCGCTTGGGCCACATTCCGTGCCGCTGAGTGTATTTTAAAATGTTTCGTTTCTTCTAAACAATTTTCAGTAAAGACACATCCTCTCCCAAGCATGGCAAGGAGGATCCGAAGAACGAGCCTCACGTGGGTGGCAACACTTGGGCAGGCGGCACCGGCGGGCGGGACACTGCCGGCCTAGGCGGGAAGGGCGGCCCCTACCGGCTGGACAAGGGGCATGATGTTCATCAGGTAAACGCAAACGCAGCGCTGTTACTGTGCTTGTTACCAAGAAATTCCTATTGGAAAAGCCAATAAGCCAAAAACCAGTTTGACTGACCTGGGAATCGAACTCTGGGCCCTACGCTCGTATTATATTTACTGATCACTTATATCAGGCTTTTAAAAAACTTTCAAACTGTCATATTAATTCTTCAGACAAAAATTATTTCTCCAGTTAAACAAATAACTAAAATATTTCAGCTCTCACAAGCCGAAAAGGACGACGTCCCGGATCATGTAAAGAAGGCTGCGCAGGAGATGAACCGGAAGGCTTTCCAGGAACGTCTCAAGGAGATCAAGATGAGCGAGTTCGACGCCAAACTCTATGGACAGTTCCATAGAGCAGTGCAACAACAGGTAACGATATTATACCTTTTACCACGCCATCAATCTTACACAAGATTGTACCTTTTAGATCGTAACTCAAAGTTCTAATAGAAAGCGACGACGCCATCAAGGCCGCGCGAAGATTATTAGAGTTAGAACAATAATTTGATATCGGAAAGCACAGCAGGAGTAAACGTAACATAAATTCGATAAATAATTTGAAATACCCGTTTTGCACTTAATATTTGTTAATGAAACGATCATTAAGCTTGCAAAGTACTATGGGATAGTCGTATTCCGAATTTGAATATCGAAACGAATCGATTACGATGATCACTCTCTATCGGACGGCCTAGTTGCTTTGACAGTTATGTAAGAATTTTTTTTCTAGTGTTTGTGTACTTTCATGAGGAGAGGATGAGTGAAAGACGATTAACAAGGGTATTTATATGGCAGAGGTGAGTGGCAACGCAGGGAGGGGCCGCCCTAGGAAGACCTACACTGACTTTATTGGTGAGGTCTTTCAGAAAGGTCAGGTGCGAAGTAGTCGTAACCGGCGTACTTGTATGACGAGATGTATGAACGTAGATGAGGCGAATGGAGTATGTAAGGATCGTAGCAGGTGGCGTATGTAGTTTCTGCCTACCCCCATGGGAAAAAGGCGTGAGTTTATGTACGTGTGTATGAATCTTTTCATTTTAGTATATAATTATTTGAACAGATAGGTGCGTTGCGTGGAGTGCTAGCTGAACTGCAAGCGAAGAAGAAAGAGCGCCACTGGAGCAGGCATCAGACCAGCGGGGAACTGGACGATGGGAAGATCATAGAAGGTATGCACGAGCCTGGAAATTACCCAAAAAAATGCGCACTAGAACAATTAAAAATGGCGTAGAATATAGCAGAGAAGCATTGAATGTTGTACAGGAGCTTAAAATCCGATTAATTTATAATTAACAGTAAAATTAGATTTTTTGTGGCTCTGAAATCAATAAAAGTTAATCAATTGAGTTGGCAAATAATTGACGTCACAGTTTATTGCGTTACAAAATCTATGAGGGAATCGCATTTTGAAAAACCATAAAAAGTAGATTTAAAAGGGAACTTACGAAATCTAGTTATTATAGTTGTTCTTATTGTTTATTTTTATTTCTGTTATTAAGCTTGTAAATAATGTATGTATTAAATAAATACAAAAAATTTAATTACATTTTAGCGACAATCGATGTCATAAATGTAGTTAAAATAGCATTAATAGCATTTATGACAGATTTAGTCTGCGATTACAATGCGAACATACCTAAAAGTTAAGAATATTCTTTTCAGGTCTAGCGGGCGAGCGCTCCATCTACCGGCGCCGCACGGACCAGGAGCCGCCGCCCGGAGCTCCGCCAGACAAGCCCAAGCGACTACGTCTGGTGGTGGACGTGTCGGGGAGTATGTACAGGTATGCTATCTGCTTTATTGATGAAGTTCAAGCTCTAAAAGGCATTTATAAACGTACATATTATATAAGAAAAAAAAAAAATTGAATCTAGTTGCCTCTCTCAAAAGGTAGTTTTGCATAGTGAAGAATTGGCAAGTACCTCAATACTTACTCTTTTTGAAATTATTGTATTACAATATTTTGTATACAGGATCATATGCCCAGGCAAATGCCCCTTTATATATAGAGAATGCACGAGCATTGATAATCTCACTTTTATATAATAACTTAAAGATTATTTAGGTTTACAATTTCAGTTGTTTGTTTTGGTTGAAATTCATTATTTTATAGATTTACATGCATGACATCACGCCTGTAATCCCCGAAGGGTTCGGCCGAGGTGTACCCATTATTACACCCACATTTCGCCAGTTATGTTCAAGTCCCATGTAATAGGGGGCGAGCCTATTGTCACTATCGTATTTTTACTGATTGGTTTTAATCTATATTTTATTTCAATTAAGTTAAATATAGTATTAAGAACATCATAAAACTTTTCCATTTTGCAAAGATCAACTTTATTTCCGTAGTATTTAATTTAATTATTTATTAATAATAATTATATTGTAATAATAACTTTGTTTGCGCAGATTATTAATCTATCTTGCAAAGCAAAAAGTAAAACAATCCCGCTTTTATAGCTAGTCCTTTTAAACTTAAATCTTCCTTATAGGAAAACTTAAATATATCTTTGTTCCCAGGTTCAATTCATACGACGGTCGTCTAGAACGTTCGATGGAGGCCGTTGTTCTGCTGACAGAAGCCCTGAAGGGGTACGAGGCTCGCATCCGATACGACATGCTCGGCCACTCCGGGGAGGAGCATGCGCTAGAACTCGTCCGGGTCGACCGGCCGCCGGAGAATGAGAAGGAGAGGCTGCAGGTGAGACTGAAATTTCGCTAGAGAGTGCCACGAAAGATGAGACTTGACAAGTGTCAGTAATGGGGAGCTTGCGCAGGTATAGATGTACGAAATAGTTATCCATAATTTGTGTATCTATTCAGGGATATTTCGATGACATTTGGATTAAAATTTATCTTTCGTGGCACGTCTTGTAACAGCTGTGGGGTTTATGGGTCTGCTAGTATGATGACATGCGTTTTTTTCTACCGCGCACTGGATTTTCTACTGTTGTCTTAACCTCTAATGGTCCAACGGTTTGATCAATTGACAAAAATTTATAGACGGCAGACACTCTGGCCCAAGACAATTTTTAAAATTATTAAATTACGGCCTATTGACCTAAAATTATGACATAATGTTTAAACGTTTTTCTCCAGATAATCCGCACAATGCACGCGCACGCGCAGTTCTGCTGGTCAGGCGACAACACGCTCCCTGCAGCGCAGCACGCCATCTCAACCATCGCCTCAGAGGACGCTGACGAGGCTATTGTTCTCATTCTGTCTGACGCTAACCTGAGACGGTCAGTATTTCTATAACAATAAATTCGTATTATATTCATACTACTAATATTATAAATGCGAAAGTAACTCTGTCTGTGGGAAAAGATTTGTGAGCTGGTGTATCTTGTTAATTAGAATTCTCCTTTGAATTTATTTAAGTTTTATTTCTAAACCATTGTTTTGTAGTAGTAAGTGTATGAAATGATGGGGTTGGCGTATCTATTGGGATAAGAACCGCAAATTAATTTAATAAAAGATAAAAAAATAACTCTGTCTGCCTGTTACGCTTTCACAACTAAACCACTGAACTGATTTTGATGAAATTGGTAAGGGGCAAGTTTGACCCCAAGAAAGGACATGGACTACTTTTATTCCGCGACTTCATCTGCGTCCACAATAACCGGTTTTTACTCAGACGAAGTCGCGGTTTAAAGCTAGTTATTTTAAATAATAACTTAATTTCCTTATTTATTATCATTTATTTAAGTTCAGGTTTCGACACAGTGTTTTATTTTTTATTTATTTACCGGTGATTATAGTGTTTTTATTTTTAGTTTAATTATTTTTATTTTTTTCTTTTACCGATGTCAGTTATTTCAAGATAAATTAAAAATTCCAATTTCATTTAAAATCACATTTGTACTTGCCCAGTATCGAGCTCGCAATCTCATGTAGAGACTTTTTTATCAATTTGACATCACGACATAAATCATGTTCTTTTTTTTTTTCAAGGTATGGCATCCAACCAGAGGAGCTAGGCACAATACTGACATCAGATCACAGAGTGCAGGCGCATGTGATATTCATAGGCAGCTTGGGTGATGAAGCTAACTCGTAAGTAACATTTGTCTATGACCGAAATTGGCTGTAATTCTGCCACCAACCGAACCCACGTCTTTTCTACAACTTTTTAAAGTAATGGTGTAGGTGTCACAATTTAATTAATAATTCCAAGACACAAAAAAAAACCACGTTATTTTCGCTTTAAAATCCGATTAATTTTTATAACATAACATTACGCCTGTAATCCCCGAAGGGTTACGCAGAGGAGTACCCATTAGTACACCCACATTTCGCCAGTTATGTTTTTAGTCCCATGTAATAAGGGGCGAGCCTATTGCCATCAACCGGGCAGAAAACCAGACTCCAAGGCTGCTACTGAGAATTTCCTGATGGAAAAACCCAATAACACTTTGCCCGACCTGGGAATCGAACCCAAGACCTCATGCATAGCATTCGCGCTTGCGACCACTAGACCAACGAGGCAGTCAATAAACGCGGCAGTTAATTTTCAATCAGTAAAATTAGATTTTAGTTTCTCTGAAATCGACAAATAGTTAATCAATTGAGTTGGCAAATAATTAACGTCTTCAAATTAATAGCTAATGGTGTCAACTTCCCAATTTTAAATCTTTTCCAAACATAAGTTTTGGATAGCCATTGAACTGTTATTTTTGGATAGTAATATTACACATTTTGAATTGTTTGACTGCCTCGTTGGTCTAGTGCTGTGCATGAGGTCTTGGGTTCGATTCCCAGGTCAGGCAAAGTGTTATTGGGTTTTTCCATCAGGAATTTCTCAGTAGCAGCCTCGGTGTCTGGATTTGTGCCCGGTTGGTGGCAATAGGCTCGCCCCCTATTACATGGGACTAAAAACATAACTGGCGAAATGAGGGTGTACTAATGGGTACCTACACCTCTGCCTAACCCTTCGGGGATTACAGGCGTGATGTTATATTATGTTTGAATTAGTTTGACGTAATTAATTAACTTATTGAGATATTGTGTGTTGGCGTGCTTGGTAGTACCAAGCATAATTATTATTCTTTGTATTGAGATTACGTTAATTCGTATTTTTTACTAATATTTTCCTTTTAAGCACACAACGGTTAAACGGTCATGCAAAAGATTAAACCCGTTGATAAGTTACGCTAATTATTGTTCCATTAAGTTCCGCCTAATTTACATAAAATAAACTAGCTTCTGCTCGCGACTTCGTGCGCTTGGAAGTCAAGTATTCCGTAAAACATAGTCTATGGCACTCGGCGATAGTATCGGATCAGAACTTGTTTGTGGAGTGTCTTGCTCGTTCTTCTTCATAGAGGCCTACTTCCGTTTTGGAACGAGCAACTAGCTTCAACTTTCGGACTAACTGACCGACTCTTTGACAATTCAAAATTGCCTGTAATTGTTCTAATTGAAATAAATATTCTGACTTTGACTTTGACTTCCAGATATTACCGCTTACAAACAAGTGGTACCTTTTACCCCTTTTTTAAGTTTTTCAACTTTCTTCCTTTTTAATAGTTGCACGTTTGTTACAGACTCCTGCGGCGTCTCCCAGCGGGTCACGCGCACGTATGTATGGACGTCGCGTCACTTCCACAGATTATGCAACAGATATTCGCATCCTCGCTTATACAGTCATCCTGATTGTAATTTAATAGTTAGCTAATTTTGTATAATATTATATAATATTTATAACTGGCTCCTGCCCGCGACTATGCTCGCGTGGAAGTTAAGAATAACATAAAATATAGCCTCGACTATAGTGTAACTTTCTATTAGTGAAAGAATGTTGGTAATCGGACCAGTACTTCCAAAGATTACCTCTTACATACAAACAAACTTTACTGTTTTATAATAAATATTAATATAGTTTCATAGAAAGGGTATGTGCTTCGGCAGTCATCGTTTATTTTTGTAAGTTCGAACGTGTGATGATGAAATCTAATAAACAGACAAACTGTTAATTGATTGAAAACCTGAAGAGGCGTATTTGCATTCATCATTATGTCAGCTGTTGGATTTTTAGAGGCGATGCCGGCTAGGCCGTTGTCGTATCATAGCGGTAGTGTTTTACCTAATGAGCGATAACTTCTGTGGCTTGACGTTCGAAAATATATTTATTTATTTATCAAATGGAAAACTAACAGCTATACATAAGATGGATACAAAAATTGAGTAATTTACATTAAGCCAATTACAGGTTCTCACGGGTAGAAATAAAAAAAAATATATAGGTATAAATATATCCTAACTAATATTATAAATGCGAAAGTAAGTTTGTTTGTTTGTTTGTTACCATTTTACGCCTAAGCCACTGAACCGAACAGCCTGAAGTTTTGCATATACATTGCCAGGTGTACAGGAACGAACATAGGGTATCTTTCATCCCGAAAAAAGTACTGTTCCCGAGAGAAATAACAATAACGTTCTTATGATGATAGATGCCGCCACATGGCTTTAGAATAATGATAGAATTTTTAACTTAATTTGCGAGCGAAGCCGCGGGCGAAGGCTAGTATATATATATATATTTTTCGAAGTGCATTATTATTTTTCTCCTGTTGACTGCGGGGGAACAATCGCTACGCTAACCACAAAGCGCAGCTGGCTACGCACTTGGTGTGGCCGTTGGAAAACACATACGGTTGTGTGTGCGCCGCAGTCGCGTTTTTTAGTAAAAACACAAAAGGTGTGTTTACCCGCAGTCAACGGGTTAGCTACCTGAGCTATCGTCGTAGTTCAAGTGTTAAAAGCAAGTACAATGGTTAGTCTTATCGCAATAGTGACCTCGGATATCCTTAATATTACCAATTAGTTTTAATTTGTTGTTTTGTCGAAGTACAGTCGCGCACTTTAAAAGTTGTAGTCAAACTACGAAAGCTCTTACTTAGTTTCATGTAATAAAGGCGCTATCGAAGGCAAATTGTTTCGATGGAAGTGTGGTTGATTGTACAATATATATTATTTTTTTATCGAATATTGCAGTTATACGTGCTTGGCAGCTTCTGAATGTATTGAAGTTGTTTATTTTCTGAAATTTTAAAAAGATGAACGACGAAGAGAATGTTTTTCTTTTTTGATTTTATTTTTTGTTATATTTTATTTATTTCATCTATAGTGAAAACATACTGTAGGAATATAAGAATATACAGAGTGTCATCGTATGTTACTTCAATTATTAATTTACACAAAGAGAAAACAATAAATTGAAACTGAAAAATAATGAAAAGAAATGAAATTATTAAGGTACAATGAAATTTCATAAAATCATCCGACATTATGATATGTAATAGAAACATTCGTTCCTATTGCTCCATATTGCATCATTTGGCGTATTCGTCCAAATATTCAAGTTACTTGGTTGATATAAAATATACCCTATTCTTGTTACAATAAAGTTGTTTTTTAATTAGCTACATAACGTGAATATATGCACAGATACGCCAAGTGTCAGCGTTAGAGTACATTCCCGTATTACGTACAATTATTATGTCTTTTAAATAATAGACCAATTTGTATAAATATATTATATTGTATAGATATGGAAATAAGAAATGTCACAAATAAAATAATTTATTGTTGTTTGAAGGAATCATTGTATGGGTTGATTGGTTGGTTTATACGGAGTGTAAAAAGACACAACACATAGCTAATAATAACGTATACTGCCCAGCAAACTAAGTATCAAAAATTATTGCTGGGATACGATTTTTATTTTTGATATGAAAAGTCACTATTTATGGTAGAGATAACTATAACTTGACAGTCCCCTCCATATTACAATTCAATGTGTGTAGTCACATTCGTATGAAAGAGTTTGTATGTAGTTGTGAGTAGCAGTTTCAGTAGCAGGCTAGGATATTTGTTTGTCAACTAATCATAAATAGCCGACCGCGCAAGACAACGCACCTGTCATTTTCATAGAGAAAGTCAGTGCAGCCCTATGCTAATAAAAATGAGTAATTTTTGCCGCCGCTAGTCGAGTAACAGATCTCTGATTTGTTTTTGTTTCGAGAGCCGTCTCAATACGCACACATGCGTTGTGAGTCTTTTTAATACAATTACAAACACTTTCAAATGTTTTGAATGGTCGAAGGGCGCGTCATGTTAATGTAGTTTATCTCTAGTACGCAATGTGCGATACATTGTGTATGTACGAACTACTTATTCTAACGTACAACAGTACCGGGGTATTTAAAACTTAGGTAAACAATTTAAAAAAGTTTTCAAAAACAAAATCTAGACGTTCAAAATCTCTGTCACCAAGCGGTTCCCAGGTATGGTCCAGAATAACAAAATTATCGCAATGATGGGAACAATATGTTACCTACTTTGTTTTTGTCTCTGCATCACCCTAAGGTAGACTAGGTAGAAAATGCCTAAGGCATTAAGTCAGTACAGTGTATTTTTTACATGTGTATAAAGTTTTAATAAATAAATATGTAACTTTCGGCTTACGTTAAGTGTCTTTTTATACCTGTTGTACTTAGTTATAGTTACTTGAGGATGGTATCATAAACCGTCCGGTTAATAAAGTAACGTGGCATAAATAATTATATTTTTAAATTAAAACCCGTTATTTTGTAATCATTTAACATAGGTAGTTAATTAATGTTGATTGTAATCCGTGGTGCTTCGTAATCTGGGCTTCTCCCAATTGCAAACATCTCTTTGTGACTATTGGCCTAGTTCTAGCCTCCTGTTTGTTTAGTGAAAAGTGGAAATTATGTTTTTTCTTACTCTTTCGCTGTTGTTTTTCTCAATTATTTCGTTGCGGGATCCAAGACAGTTGGATCGTTTCTCCTCTACTCGTCGGTCTTCATTGCTCCAATGAATTCCTTCGCTGTTGATTTTGGCTTTCAGGAGTTGCATTGGTTGGAAATAGTGGAGGTCCCAAAGGAAAAAGTAGTTATAAAATAAATCTATTTCATGGACTTTTTTTCTATCCATGTATCTTCTAATTGCTAAAACGTGGCTGTGTAGGTTTACCTTTGTAAAGTAAGTGTACATATGTTTTTGCTAAGAAATATTTAATAGAGTTCTATATTTATTTCAACTAGAATACTGTACTTATTAAAAATATGTTATCCATCTGAACCAAAAACAATAATTACATTTCATTATGTAAAATATCTGTTTTACAAATTATTTATGAACTCGAAATCAATTATGGTTTTTGAATCAATTTAATAATTATCATATAGTTTTGTTTTTTTTGGGCGGAGGGCGTGCCATTCAAAACATCTTCAACACACACTTTTTGAATGGCAATCTCTCCACTCCCAGCAGCTGTCCGCTGCTGGGTTTGGCAAATGGTTCTAGGGGGTAGCGCAGGTCGCGATGATCCCCTAAAACAAGGCCAGTGGACTATCCTTCACGAGGTTGCTGCCCGTTTCTTGACCAAGTGCCCTATGCAATTGGTACAACCAAAACCTCTGGCCGTCTCCCCCCAAACTCCCACCCACAATCCTATCCTTTATTCTCCTCACCAATCCCGCATAGCCGAACCGTGGCGGCGCATAACCACACCCAGGCCCGCATAGCCTTGAGGCACTAAATCCCCCCAAAAAGATTGCACCACACCTCTCAAGGGCGAATAGTGTGTGGTATTCATCCTCAGCCCGAATAAAAAACATGTCAGCACAGGGTAAAAATTTACTACCCCAGGAGGGTACCACTACCACCAGTAGTGGAGAATCCCTCACCGAGCCTAGCTCGGTCTGCCCCTCGTATTCTGGGGGGGGCAACTTGTGCCCTAGACCAGGCTCCAGCTTGGACCTGTCCGGCTTAGTGGAGGCCATACCCACTGTTAACTTCGAGGTAGTTAACATAAACAAAACCTCAAACTGGACCGTAGTCGCTCACAAGCGCCCTTGCAAAAGGGAATCCGCTGCGGAACCCACTTCGGGGCCGAAAGGCAAACCGGAACGCAGTCGCCTTAACCGGCGCGCGAGAAGGGAAGCTCTCCGGCCCTGTTCCAGCACGACAGGCACCGCAGCAGCGGAAACGCAGCGCGAGCCCGAGCCGTCCACCTCTACGGAGAAGGACGCGACGAAGGTACTGTCGGTAAAACCCATACCACCACCACCACCTCCTCCTAAACCCAACCGGCCAAGGCAGAGACGGAAGCCGCGGGGAAATCGTGGTCAGCGGACTGCTGCGGAGGTTCCCACTCCTCCTGAAAAGGAGCAGCCTGGCACTGGGATTGGCCCGAAAGGGCGCGCTTCCTCGAAGCGCTCTCGTATGAACGAGACCCAGTCTCCCAGGGGGGATACCAAACGCGCGAAAACTGACGCGAAGCCAAAGCGGGCGGTGAGCTACGCAGACGCGACCTTGTCGCATCTGAAAGTAGCGGTCATCACCGTCCCGCCGAGGGACCTAACATTGGCGCAGGCAGAGCAGCTGCGGGAGACTATCGACGATAGTATCCTGAAGGCTGTGCTGTCTCCACCGTCTCCAGGTGCGCAAGCTCCATCTTTCCGCGGACGTCCTTTCCTTTTGGATGGTGTCCTTGCGATGTGGTGTGAGAACGCGTACGCAGTTGGCTGGTTGGAGAGGGCGGTCAAAAACATGCCATCACCAATCCCAGACACCACCCTGGCTGTTGTAAAACAGTCAGAGCTAAAAAAGAGGATCAAGGCAGGGCTCCTCATACACACCCGGATCACCGAAGCCGCCACGCTGCAGAGAGTCCTGTGTGCCCAGAACCCGTGGTACAAGGTGGACTCTTGGCAGTGCTACGACATGTCGGTGAACGACAAACCACAGGAACCCGGTTGCAGTGAGAAGGTGGTTCACCTACTCCTGGGGATCCCTGAGGACCAAAAGCAGACCATACTGGACCGCGACCGCCGGGTAGCCCATATGTCCGGAAGCGGATACATCCGCTTCTTCACACCTGAGGAACCGACGGTAGCCGACCAACCATGTGTGGCGCACGGTACAGCAGCCTCCATCCCACAGCAGTCCAGCCCAGCTACTGGACTGGGTCTGTGTGCAAAGGAGGCAAGCATGCCGGCGAAGATTGAGGGAGTTACCAGCGACGAAGATGACGTCCTGCGTAGCCCGTAACTCCCACAACATCAGCGTCATACAAACAAACCTCCAGCACAAACAAACAGCGGCGGCCACTCTACGCAGAGTGCTGGAGGTAGACACCAAGACGGTCGCCCTGATCCAAGAACCCTGGATCAGAAACAACAGAATTTGCGGTCTGAATAACATCGGCGGTAAGTTACTTTTAAACACTACCGTTGATAAACCAAGGACATGTATCTTCATGCCAAATACCATCTCAACCACCACGCTTAACCAATTCTGTTCTAGAGACCTCACTGCAGTGAAAATACTCACGGAAAATAAAACTACCCTAGTTCTAGCCTCGGTGTACATGCCGAGTGAAGGTGAAGTTCCTCCCAAAGAACTAGCCGACCTGGTGCAACACTGCGAGACACTAAACTGGGAACTGATCATCTCCGCAGACTGCAATGCGCATCACCCGCTGTGGGGAAGTAAGGACACAAACAAAAGGGGTGAGTTACTTACCGAATATCTATTTCAAACAAACCTGAACATCATAAACAGAGGCACGGAACCGACCTTTGTAAGCTCCAGGTATCAAACTATAATTGACATCACTTTGGCAACCCACGCGGCGGCCAACCTCATAGAGGGATGGCATGTATCAAACGAGCCATCTTTTGCCGATCACCGTCGCGTGTGCTTCCAAATTAATTACAAGCCAACAGACCCTGTTCCATATCGTAATCCCCGCAAAACAGATATAACAAGGTACAAAAACTACTTAACCAAAACACTAGGTGACGTACAACCAACTGACGCGACACTTAGCACAGACAACATCGAATCAAACACACAATTCCTCACCTCAACGCTTGTAAAAAGCTATGAATTGGCGTGTCCTCTTGTAACTCCCAAACGTCTGGAGAAAAGTTCCTGGTGGGGACCAGAACTTGAACGACTGCGGAAGAGACTAAGGACACTTTTTAACCGAGCAAAAAATACCCGGAATGTTGAGGACTGGGATAAATACAAAACAGCACAAAAACACTACAAGAAAAGAATCAGATTCCGAAGAATGGAAGCCTGGCACAATTTCTGTAGCAGCATAAATTCTACTAACCAAGCCGCAAAAATAAAGAAAATTCTGGCAAAGGGAGACCTCAACCTAATGGGGTCACTCAAGAAGGAAGACGGCACTTACACAGTCTCAGACGAAGAAACCAGTGCAGTACTACTGGAAACCCACTTCCCTGGGTGTCGGGTAACGCCAGACCAGCGATGGCATGACGAGTACTACACCACACCAACAATCCAAGAATGGGAAACTGCCGAAAAGATAGTAACTGCGGAAAGGATCGAATGGGCCCTAAAAAGCTTCAATCCGTTCAAATCCCCAGGACTGGATGGAATATTTCCAGCACTACTACAATGGCACTCTCACCAAATAATCAAATTTTTACTACCAATCTACAGGGCCTGCTTAGCGTTTAAATACGTACCCAAAGCATGGAGGGAAGCGAAAGTAATATTTCTACCAAAACCAGGTAAAGATGATTACACCCACGCCAAATCCTTCAGGCCCATAAGTCTAACATCCTTCCTTCTGAAAACGTTGGAAAGACTTGTAGATAGACATCTCAGGGATGGAGCTTTAAAGGACAACCCGCTACACCCTCAACAGCATGCCTACAGAAAGGGCAGATCAACAGAGTCGGCTCTACACGCGGTAGTGTATAAAATAGAGTCGGCCATCTCAAATAAAATATCAACACTTGCGGCCTTCATAGACATAGAAGGAGCTTTTGACAAAACTATGCACAACAGCATCAACCACGCTCTTAAAAAATTCAGAGTGGAACCAGTTGTGAGAAACTGGATCACTGAACTAATAAGTAAAAGGGCGGTCCAGATAGAGGTGAACACTACCACAAGAGCGGAGGTAGTCAGAGGATGCCCACAAGGGGGAGTCCTATCACCTCTATTATGGAACATAGTAGCAGACAGCCTCTTAAAACGGCTAAATGAAAGAGGATACACTACTATTGGTTATGCAGATGACCTAACAATTCTGATAAACGGGAATGCAGAAAATGTGTTATGCAAAGTAATGCGTTCTGCCCTTCAGATTGTAGAAGAATGGTGTGACGAACAACAACTGTCAGTAAACCCGAAAAAGACAGAACTCATCCTTTTCACCAACAAAAGGAAGTTACCAGAACTACAGTTACCAAAATTATTCAACACCAAACTCTCCCTATCGACGCAAGTAAAGTATCTGGGTGTCATACTTGACAGTAAGTTGAACTGGGCGAGTCATATCGACGCAAAAACAAAGAGGGCCTGTATAGCTTTTGGTCAGTGCAGAAGACTTGTTGGTAAAAAATGGGGTCTTAACCCAAAGATTACTCTTTGGCTGTACACATCAGTTATCAGACCCTCTCTGACCTACGGATCAGTTGTGTGGTGGCCCAGAACACAACTGACCACAGTAAAAACAAAACTCCAAAGTCTGCAACGCTTAGCGAGCGTAGCAGCCACCGGATGTATGAAAACCACTCCATCAGCCGCCTTAGAGTACCTCCTAAACTTGAGACCTCTAGATCTCATCATACAGGAAGAGGCCAAGATAGCCGCCTTAAGACTAAGGTCGCACGGACTGTGGAAATTAAACGCAGACACAACACACTCCAAAGTTCTGCAAGGGGTCCAAAAGGAAATACCACTCCTTGAGGCACCCATGGACAGAACTTCATGTCACCACATCTTTGATCGAAGATATGATATCCAACTTAAGGCGGAAGCCGAAGACTACTCTGGCATCAATGAAGTTCGGATATACACAGACGGGTCCAAAACCAAATATGGTACTGGAGCTGGCGTCTTCTCAAACGACCTAAACATCAAAATGTCAACAACTTTAGGTAAACTTAACACGATCTTCCAAGCAGAATGCATTGGCATCACCAGAGCGGCTCAAGCAGTTGCAGCCAGAGACGTCAGAGATCTCAACATTAAAATTATCTCAGACAGTGCATCGGTGCTTCAAGCGCTACAAAACAACACTATAAACTCTGCCCTCGTTTTGGAATGTCATAATACACTCCAACACATTGCGAATACAAACAAGGTAACCCTGCAATGGATAAAAGGGCACAGTAACTCACTGGGTAACGATGCAGCCGATGAATTGGCTAAAAGAGGTATGAAGACAACAGTATACGGCCCGGAACCGCTGCTTCCCATACCTCAAGCCCAAATAAAATCATGGCTACGTAAGAAAACCGAGGAAACACACCATACGGAATGGAGAAACAGTGTAACCTGCAGGCAAACAAAGAATGCAGTTCCGGAAGCATCAAAAAGACTTGCCCGCAGCCTTATTAGATTGAAACGGGACGAAATTCGGAAGATCATAGGCATCATAACCGGCCACTGTCCCCTAAACAAACACCTATTCACCATAGGTGTGACAGACAGCCCTGTGTGCAGAGGATGCATGGAGGCGGAAGAAACACCACAGCACGTGCTCTTGGAGTGCAGAAGCGTGGCAGATCAACGGGCACGGACTCTCCAATCGCCGGCATCGCTCCCCGAAGCCTGCAATAGTCTGAAAAGACTGCTGGCATTCTGGGAGGATCTGGGATGGTTGGAGTAACTCCTCAAGGATATCCTTTTCATACGTACAATGGCCCAATAAAGAGGCTAAGTGCGGAAACAGCCCAGCTAACCTAACCTAACCTAACCTATAGTTTTGTTTATTCAGTATACTGTTTTTTCGTCTTTTGTTTAACCTACACATGTTTTTTAATTATTTAAATCGAATTTTGACCAATGAAAATTTTATATTTGTTACTACATATTAATAAAAAATAAATAAAAAAACAATCATGTTTTAGTATTATTTATAAACTTCTCTTCTCATACAGAGAAAACATGAGCATTGATCGACGCTTACTTAAGGCGATCCAATCTAATCCATCCAAAAATAAAAACAATCCAATCCATTTTAAGTCCTGGTTTCCTTCACTGATGTCGGTGATATTCAAGATAAGCTTAGAAAGTACCTACATATCAAATAGAAAAAGTCACATTGGTACTTGTTCGTTCTCGGTTGCGAACCCACAGCCTTGCGCATGAGTGGGGAACCATAATAACGAACATGCAATCCAAATGTCAACTTTAGTTCATCATCATCATTTTCCTGCCCTTGTCCTATGTCACATGGGGTTGGCGAAACGCGTTTTCTTCTTCCACTCCGTCCTGTCAGCCGTCATGCAATCACTGACTCCCTTTTCTTTCATATCCTTCTTCACACAATCCATCCATCTTTCCTTTGGAATTCCTCTTACTCTACATTCATCTACATTCATATTCATAACTCTCCTGGTCACATGCGTTTCATCCCTCCTCTTCACATGCCTTTAACAAGACAAACGATGTCAAATGTCAACTTTAATTATGAAAAGTTAAAGAAACTTTTACGGGGTCAACAGAACGCTGACCACATAATAATAACGTAAATTATTTTTAATGTTTTGGCATGGTTTTTTTAAGGAAAGCCCGCTGTTTGTTCTGGGTAACTTGAAATATCGTAGATCGTTAGCGCTGTTTAACAATAATATCGAGGAAGTACGAATGAGAACCCGATTAAAACCCCGATAGGTAATAATTAAAATAAATGGATATTTCCTTATGTTATTATAAAATACCGTTATTTTTGGAATGCACTAAATGTCATAGCAACCAGTCTTACCAAGGGGTATCGTATTACCTACCTACCCAGTTACTGGGTTATGGAGGTCAGATAGGCAGTCGCTCTTTGTAAATGACTGGTACACAGCTGCACCTGGTTAGACTGGAAGCCGAGCGCAACATAGTTGGGAAAAGGCTAGGCAGATGATGACTAAATTGGTCTAGAGTATTCCTGCTACCGTTGCGTGTATTGCTTTCCTGGTCGGAAGCATAGACACCAGGGTTCGATACAAAATTAACTTAATTAAAATGAACATTAAGTGTATTTTTTATTGTATAAAAATCTCTTTTAAATATTTTTCTTTTATTTGCAAGATACTAGGTTGACTACTAGGTACTAGTTAGACTGCCTCGTTGGTCTAGTGAGCGCAGAGCGCGACTACTGAGCATGAGGTCTTGGGTTCTATTCCCAGGTCAGGCAAAGTGTTACTGGGTTTTTCCTTTAGGAATTTCTGAGTTGCAGCCTTGGTGTCTGGATTTGTGCCCGTTTGATGGCAATAGGGTCACTCCCTATTACATCGTACTTAAACATAACTGGCGAAATGTAGGTGTACTAATGGGTACACCTCTGCCTAACCCTTCGGGGGTTACAGGTGTGATGTTATGTTATGTAGTAGGTATTAGTGTCATGTAAATAAATGAGAAATAGTATGGTATTAGTATAGCTTTATTCGATTTTGTGACTGTAAAATATATTAAAAACAAAAACAAAAGAATGTGTAAAGAAAAGAAAAGTATCCATAACGTAAATCATTTATTACAAGAACGTTAAAAAAACCTCCAACATGCTGAACCAACTTTTACAGCGTACTCAGGACATTGAATATCTTGCCAAAATGGTCCGATTCTTATTTGAACCGGCACCTGTTCCATTCCGCGATAACCGTTTCCTTTCACCATTTTTCTCAACGCCTGAACATTTATTCCATCGCCATTGATGATCTCGTTAGCTGAATTAACGGCATAAACTCTTCCATGCCTTGTGGATTCAAGAGACAAATAACTAAAGGCTCCTGTCAGTATAAGACACAAGCCTGACAGTGAAGCCGCAAGGGCGAGTATACACAGTATAGGAAATCCTGACATTTTGATAAAAAATAAGGCTTATGAAATAGTTGCAGTTCGCTTGTGAACGTTGTTGTTTTCCCGCTATTATTGTGGTAACTATAATGTCGCTACATTTTTCTGTTACTATATAGCTTCCTTTAACAATTGTGATAAGGTAACACAAAAATGTAGTATGATGTTATTTTAATTTTTAGAGCGTTTACGCTGTACGGCATTTTATACAAACTTTCAAGTCATTCTCCCCCCACCTCGACTCCCCCCCGACTCGACTCGCCTCCGACTGCCTCGTTGGTCGCAAGCGCGACTGCTGTGCATGAGGTCTTTGGTCCGATTCCCAGGTCGGGCAAAGTGTTATTGGGTTATGGGGAGTCTGGATTTGTGCCCGGTTGATGGCAATAGGCTCGCCCCCTATTACATGGGACTAAAAAATAACTGGCGAAATGTGGGGTGTACTAATGGGTACACCTCTGCTTAACCCTTCGGGGATTACAGGCGTGATGTTATGTGTTGTGTTTCAAGTCATTATTTTTCGAAATGAAAAACTTAATTTTTTTTATGAAGGTTCCTACGAACAAGCAAGTCTTCAAAAGTTGTCAGAGAACAATCTCGAAATGTCTTATTTATAAAAAGATCACATAACATCACGCCTGTAATACCCGAAGGGTTAGGCAGAGGTGTACCCATTAGTACACCCACATTTCGCCAGTTATGTTAAAGTCCCATGGAATAGGGGGCGAGCATATTGCCATGAACCGGGCACAAATCCAGATTCCGAGGCTGCTACTAAGAAATCCCTGTTGGAAAATCCCAATAACACTGCCCAACCTGGGAATTGAACCCAAGACTTCGTGCTCAGCAGTCGCGCTTTGCAACCACTAGACAAACAAGGCAGTTTCTTTTCAATTATAGAAAAAAATTAGTTGTTGACATATTTACTGTAAAGCGACGGTAGGTTTATTATAATTTAGTTCCCATTTATGCCACCGATTTCAAGGGAGCGCTTCCAGCGCTTTAATTTTCAAATTCTCTTAGCGAAATATCTATTATATTAGCGTTCATAGAAGTTAATATGAAAAGCTAGGTTTAATAAATAAAATAAATCGATGCCTCAAATTAGGTAGCATAGTTTTTAGAAAACAAAAAACGACACAGAAAAATATATTTCATAACGACAAATTCCGACTCGCACTTGGCCGATTTTTAATTAATAACGTATGATCAAACACCATGTAGCTACTGAAATAATATTTCACAGGAAGTAATCAGCACCTACATTGATATCGTTATAATATATAAATGTGGAAAATATATAAGAGCGTGTTTTTACACTGGTAGTATTAATATACAGTACCCTGTAGAAGGGTCACGACAACGGTCTAAACCTAACGTTATTGCAAAAAATAATTGAATTTAATCAACCTATCGCGATGAAACAGTCTGTTAAACTGGGCCTAGTTATCTCTGCGACAGTAATAACAATAGTTGGCGTGGTGATCTTAGCGACTACAGGAGGAAACACTAGTTCTACACACGATAACGGTAATATTACAAAAAAAGAACAACTTACAAACATCACCAATGCGGTTAATAATGTGACGAAAGGACCTGCACCAACCACTACGAAGACCAATGTGACAGAAGAAACTACACTAAACAAGAACAAACCTGATGTGGTTAATAATAATGCGACGAAAGAAACTACACTAAACAAGAAAAAACCTGTTGTGGTTAATAATAATGCAACGAAAGAAACTACACTAAACAAGAAAAAACTTGATGTGGTTAATAATAATGCGACGAAAGAAACTTCACTAAACAAGAAAAAACTTGATGTGGTTAATAATAATGCGACGAAAGAAACTTCACTAAACAAGAAAAAACTTGATGTGGTTAATAATAATGCGACGAAAGAAACTTCACTAAACAAGAAAAAACTTGATGTGGTTAATAATAATGCGACGAAAGAAACTTCACTAAACAAGAAAAAACTTGATGTGGTTAATAATAATGCGACGAAAGAAACTTCACTAAACAAGAAAAAACTTGATGTGGTTAATAATAATGCGACGAAAGAAACTTCACTAAACAAGAAAAAACTTGATGTGGTTAATAATAATGCGACGAAAGAAACTTCACTAAACAAGAAAAAACTTGATGTGGTTAATAATAATGCGACGAAAGAAACTTCACTAAACAAGAAAAAACTTGATGTGGTTAATAATAATGCGACGAAAGAAACTTCACTAAACAAGAAAAAACTTGATGTGGTTAATAATAATGCGACGAAAGAAACTTCACTAAACAAGAAAAAACTTGATGTGGTTAATAATAATGCGACGAAAGAAACTTCACTAAACAAGAAAAAACTTGATGTGGTTAATAATAATGCGACGAAAGAAACTTCACTTAACAAGAAAAAACTTGATGTGGTTAATAATAATGCGACGAAAGAAACTTCACTAAACAAGAAAAAACTTGATGTGGTTAATAATAATGCGACGAAAGAAACTTCACTAAACAAGAAAAATCCTGATGTGGTTAATAATAATGCGACGAAAGGAAATACATCAAATACCGATGTGAATAATGCCTAAGTATGGGTATTTGTGTCACACAACCTAACTAATCGAACTCCCAAGTTAGTATTATGAATGAACTTTCAACAGCTACAGAGAAAACCAGTGTCGTTAGTGAAAGTGCTACAAAAAGAGAACCACCTGAAAGAATAAAGGAACTGGAAGAAACATTTTTTGAGAATATATGTTCTATATTCCTCACGCTCTAGGATGGTGCCGGTGACATGTGTCAAACTGTTGATTTACAATCATGATTGAATATTTTAACCGCACACTAATATCATAGTCGTAAAATACGTAATCAGCAATAGGTAAGTAAATGGTGCCGATTCCCTTGTTCACAAACTAGACTAAATTTAGAGAATTGACATCTCTTACTAACATACAGCGAAAGGAAAGAACGGTGACATTCCGTGACATTAAAGAAATAAATTAGCGATGTCAAATTAGTTTTGCCTTGAACTTTTCCGTATTTTTAATCCATACGTTTTAAGATGTCAACTATAATTGTATGGATGTGTCAGATTGACTAAATTTGACAGTTCTTATTTATATTAGTCTCTTTATTGTTTTATTGGACAGAAAAAGATGGAAATAGTCTAATTTTAGTTTAGTTTGTGACCAAGAGAATCGGCACCAACAAGTAAATTAAATAATGTCGCTGACTTAGTTATGCGATTCTGACATCCATAGATGGATTGCTAACATGTGTCACCCGCAATATCAAAGAACGTATGGAATATTATAGGAAATGTATTCCAATATATTCGACTTAGGGCCGATTTTTCAATAGTCAGATAACATTTATTCAAAGAATAAAATAATATGTCAGTTTGGTATATTTTCTATACAAAAGCTGTCAAAAAGCAATATATTGTTCTCCCTCTGTTACAATTAAAAAAGATGCCCTTACTTAGGCAATATAGGTACACTTTATGTTCATTCGAATTAAGTTAATGACATCAAAAACATAACTTGTAAAAAAACCAAGGCTCTCAAATCAGCAGGCCTAGCCAAGTTACAAACGCTTCGTATCTAATCTCTTTCTACGATCGATAACGCTTCGGCGTAAGCGATTGTAGAAAGAGCTAAGTCGGTAGCCAAGATGAAATGATTCGAGTTGATCGCTCGTTCTACGACGTTGTTCGAAAAAACTTATATACTTTAGTCTATGGTGAGCGATCCTACAGACGTCAAACGTACGTCAAAATAACAGTTATATGTGCATATTGCGCGGGCGGATCTTTGTTTTTGAATTTTTTAACTTAGATAAAACTATGAAGTGTTAAAAAGTGAAATAACATATTGTAAGTTTATTTTAATAATTAGTTTATTATATTAATACAGTGCGAAATGTCATTTTAAATACCTGTGACTGGAAATGATAAAGATCTTGCTTATCAATGAAGAATATCTTTTATGAAGTGAATAGTTTTAATAGGATGGAATCTAGATCTCGAGCAAGCCCGGAACAGTTCGCAGCTTTAAGAGAATTCATGGAAAGGTGCGTAAATTACAAATTATTTCGTAAATATGTTCCACGGGATTGCGCTGGATGCAAGCCGCTTCCATCCGGTCTTATTGGAAATCTGTAGGGGAGACCTATGTCCAGCAGTGGACGTCTTACGGCTGATATGATGATGATGATGATGTTCCTTTACTAGTTGAATTTCTATCACACTCAGAGCACGTCTTGAAATTAAGACTAGTTGAAACATAAACAATGACGTGGACCCGTCGTGAACTTGAACTCGTACTTATGAAACAAAGAAATCAATTGTGTGGCTTAATCACTAGACCCTTTGGATATCTAAAATATTTGTGCCACCAATATTAGTGACACCAACAATGTGCTGATAGGATCCTGTGGCTAAGAAGCTGAGAGCACACAAAACCTACAAAGAAACAATTATTGAAAAAATTATATTATGAAAATAAATAGCTTAGATAATTTAAGCACTTGTAACCTACCTTTACTTTCAGGGGAATTTCTTTGGTTCCTTTCAATGATGTTTTAAGGCGGAGTTCTTCAGAAAAGGCCTGGAAAGTAGATTTGTTTAGCCGAAATTGCTGCACAAATAAACTTTCCAGAATTTCCTGAATTGTCTCCATGCACTAACGACTTATGTCTCTATTAAAACGTCTAAGCCACACTTCTTCATTATGAGCACACCGCAACATAATTAAAGCATGTATTATTTGTAATAAAAGTCCAAAATTATTTTTTAAAAACAAATCACTTCTTGGTATCACCACAGCTGACTAAAGAGACGCCATTTTTTGCGTTTTCTCTTGGGTCTTCGTGATCGCTCGGCTAAGCGTTCAAAAACTACGAAAACGTATCGTTAGCGCTTGTAAAAAGTATAACTTGGCTAGCATTTGTACGGGACGTAGCGATTAACGTCATAGAAAGGATCAAATTTCAATCTATCATTACAAACAAATTCAGGTGGTTTAAGTCAGCAATAAAACTCCATAGGGCCAGGTAACCCGATAGAATGACTGTTACATGAAATCTTGACATTTTAGGATTATACCGACTTATGGAGTTATTATACTGATTTTAATGGTAATTATTCTGAAAATACATACTTCTTACGCCCGCGAATGATACTTTAATCATCATTAAACCTAATACGGACTTGCAAATTGCAAAAAACGTAAGAAAATTTGAATTTCGCTGGCTACCACAGCGCTTCCACCTTCAGGGAACTTATGTCTTAAGTTATTACATAATTAGCTAACGTAACAACATGAAAGTGACCATATCAATATTAAAACCCTATTATGTTTTAAATAAATAGATTGATTTATTTTGAAAGAAGTTGTGTCCTGAAATTAATTAGTAATAGTGTCTACTAATTACTAGTAACAGCAATATTCGACCCGAAAAAAAAGAACCATTTTGGGTTCATCTAAAAATAAAAAAGAAGTAACAATATATTGAACTCATTTCTCTGATTAAACCATTCCGTTATCTCGTATCTATAGAAAAAGACATTTAGTTCAGTTCTTTTGGAAATCTTACAGCTAAGTACAAAAGTAAGATCGTGTGAGTACCAAAAAGAGCAATTTAGAGTTTTAACAGATAGACTAAAAATAAATGGAATAGATATACTGTATTGACAATCATCCTTAAAACCTTTTATTAATTATCTAATTGATTTGATTTTTCTCAAACATATCCAATTTTTTGCACCTGCTTTGTTATCTCTTCGTCACCTTTGGTTGACTGGTAGAGAATGCCTAAGGCATTAAGTCCGCCTTTGTACTTCTTCGTTGCATAAAGTTTAAATAAATAAATAAGGGCTCCAAACTGCGTGTTTACTTAACCTGCCCCGCGTCACGCCACGTGTGGGAGAGCTCTCGCTTTCATAGATAAATATATAAGGAATTTGGGGGGTCTAAGTATTGAAAGTATTTAATTACTTTACAATTTTATTTAATATATACATTGATCATTACATTCTACAATAAATAACCTAAACATAATATCTTAAAGTAAATGTAAAATATGTACAATTTATTAAAAAAAGGCAGAAAGGAGGAACCTCATCATAACGTCATAACATCACGCCTGTAATCCCCGAAGGGTTAGGCAGAGGTGTACCCATAAGTACACCCACATTTCGCCAGTTATGTTTTAAGTCCCATGTAATAGGGGGCGAGCCTATTGCCATCAACCGGGCACAAATCCAGACTCCGAGGCTGTTACTGAGAAATTCCTGATGGAAAAACCTAATAACACTTTGCCCGACCTGGGAATCGAACCCAAGACCTCATGCTCAGCAGTCGCGCTTGCGACCACTAGACCAACGAAGAGTAGAGGCAACGAGGAGGAACCTCATAGGGCATTAAAAAATTCGTCCGCGTCGCTGTCAATGGGGCAAGTGCCCAAAAGGCTGACAGCATTGCGACGTCGTATGGCAATGCTGATTCTTTGGCCTAAGAAAAGGCCAGCCCTCTGGTATTGTAATAATTAAATTAAATTACTTAATTTGTAAGTGGTATTAAAATTCGGCCATATTTTTAATGGGCTGGTACTCGTTTTCTGTCCCATTTGTTTTTCATTACAATTGTTTTGCAATAGAGAATAGGTACAGGTGTCAAATAGATATTCTATCATACGATGGTCGCGTAGTCGATGTCTATTAGAACAGACACGCGACGGTATTTTCGGCTGTTGTGTTCCTACACATATACATATACACATAACATAATAACACGCCTGTAATACACAAAGGGTTACGCAGAGGTGTACCCATTAGTACACCCACATTTCGCCAGTTATGTTTACATAAGTCTCATGTAATAGGGGGCGAGTCTCTTGCCATCAACCGGCACAATTCTAGTCTCCGAGGCTGCTATTGAGAAATTCCTGGTGGACAACCCAATAACACTGCCCGACCTGGGAATCGAACCCAAGACCTCATGCTCAGCAGTCGCGCTTTGCGACCATTAGACAAACGAGGCAGACTTGTGTAGACTCTGGTTTTTATTAAGTTTCCGTCTCAAAGAGAGCCAAACGTGAACTTTAATGCTCTGTGTTACTTATGCAGTTCGTCTGTATTAAGTTTTATGATTCTTAAATAAATAAATCATTACAGAAATAAAATTTATTGAAGCTAAAAATAATTTATTCATCATTAATATCCATTGCTTGTATTTCAATAAATCTTTTCTTCTTCGGCCAGCACACAGTATCCATTATTATACAATGGTCGTAGTCATTCACGTTTCGAATGCTTATCATATAACGATTGGTAGTCAAAATATGCATTGAAGGATTGGGTGGGCGTTCCGTAACGTTATCTGTCACCTTAATTGTCATTTTTCTCAGTGTCTTATCACAAAATACAATGTAAATGTTCCAGTTTTCGCCCATAGTTGTGTAAGGAGGAACTCTTCCTTCTTCTACAGTACTAGATATGTCAGTTGCGTGTATTGCAACTAGTCTGGTTACTCTCGGCCAGCATGGAGCATCAGCTACAATACAGTGATCGTAATCACTGTCTTTTCGTATCGTTACATTATACCGATTAACATTATTAATGAACATTTGTGTGGGCAGCCGTGCCGTGCCACTGTCATCAGACAATATGTAGATATTCTCTTTAGCTGATGTAGTTGCAGTATTACTGGAAATCATCTTAGTTTTAACTTCACCGGGTTTCATAGTACTCAAATAACAATCGGCAATGTAAATGTTCCCGTTTTTCTTCGTAACATTTATATTTTCTGTGATTTTAACTTTAGAGACTTCTTTGGCTTCGAGTGGATCTGTTTCGACTTTCTCGGGTACCGTAACAGTTTCATCGTTGTTCTTGTTCTCTGTTATATTCCTTTCTTCTGCTGTAGTAGTATAAGAAATAGCTAAGTCTTCTGCCGGAGGGTCTCTAGAGTGACGGTGGAAGCTCACGGCTGCCACAGCTGCAAGGAGTATCAGGCACAACACAGCTGTCGCTCGCATCGTGGTCAAGAAGGCAGATGAATAAATGGACTAGTTAGTCCGAGTCACAGTATAAGTATGACGTATGAAGTCTGTGTGCGCTGTCTTCACCTGACTACTACTATTTGACTCACAGTATTTCCCGTATTTATATACCTGTACTAATAGTACGCATCTAAATAAACAAAGTATGTGTTTAACAATACCTACTTGAAAAAAAAGTCGATTCTGAATTTTACTTACCTATTTACCTTATTGAAATCGATGTATTAATACAGGGTGGGACATTCCCAGGGTGGTAATTAAAATGTTGTGACGTCCCAGTGGTTAAGGTCTCACATACATGAGGACATGGGTTCAAATCAGAGTAGGTACCAATGTGACTTTTTGAATTCATATGATCTTTTAAGTTTATCTTGCATATACCTGACATTGGTGAACGGAAACATTGTAAGAGGTCGCCAATCTGCCTTGAGCAAGCGTGGTGATCAATGCTCGTGCTTACTCTGTATGAGAATAGGCCTTTGCCCTGCAGTGGGGCAGTACCTAATAGGTTGGTATGATTATCAAGATGATGGGCGATTCCCAGTGGTCCATAGTTATTTTTCTCAAAGCCTCCAAGGGCTTTCTAAATCACCTCATGTACGTTCAATGATCTTATAAAAGCTCTATATATGTATATGTTTAATTATTTTATATATTCTCAAATATTTTTTGGGGAGTACCTACTTACTTATCTGGCTTCAGCTTATATTACTTTTCTAATTGAGAATTGGTCGTCTGGAATTCCAATATTTGTAAACACGTGAACACTATGTAGATATTATATATGTAGATATTATATATTTTGAACATATATTAACCTTTAAATTCTTAATTTGTTATAACTTTTAATTATTGATTGTAGTTTTACATAATACATACATTGCTTTCACGTGTCACGTGTCGTGTATGATTCTATCTACAAATGGAGTATGGAGTTTCTTGCCCATTCTTCTCCATACAAACCTACCTTTTGGAAGGGGCTAGATTCAATTCTTTTTTTGCTTTCTGTACATGACGTTCAAAAGTGCTTTATAATGGCCTAATTGAAATAAATGATTTGACTTTGAATTATATATTTCGGAAGTACCTATTTTGTACTATTCATTTAATTGGACGTAAAATAAATAAAAATAACCGTCGTATATTAGAGGATAATCCCGGGAAAATAGGTGGGACTTTTGGTGTTTATTTTAACAAACGTTTTAATTGAACTAATGAGGACGCGATAAAAAGTAGTAGTGCTAATGGCTTGGGTTTTTGAATTTTTCACATAGGGAGGTCCATCTATGTATATAGTTCTTGAAAATTATAATTTTTAAAGATTTTTACTAAAAAAAAAAGGATATAAAACCATTGAACGTACATGGGGTGATTCAGAAAGCTCTGGAGGGAGAGTTTTAAAAATAGTTATGAACCTCTAGGAATCGCCCATCATTCTCATAATAATACCAGCCTATTATTGTCGCACTGCAGAGCAAAGGCCTCTTCTCATACAGAGAAGGTACGAACATTAGTTACCACGC
This sequence comes from Hoplodrina ambigua, assembly GCA_949774945.1. Lineage (NCBI taxonomy): Eukaryota > Metazoa > Arthropoda > Insecta > Lepidoptera > Noctuidae > Hoplodrina > Hoplodrina ambigua. The sequence goes on from OX458977.1 coordinate 11,504,207, forward strand.
TCTTGTTCAAAGCGGATTGCCATCACCGATGTTTGTTATATGCAAGATAAACTTAGAAAGAATATATGAATTGAAAACGTCACATTGGTTCCTGTCTGGATTTGAACCCATAACCTCACGCATGAGAGGCGTTAACAACTGGGACATCACGACATTTTAATTACCACTCTGGGAATGGCCAATCCTATGTTAATTTATCGATTTCAACAAGGTAAATGGACAAATAAACACATACTTTGTTTATTTAGATACGTACTAATTAGTAGAGGTATATATATGGGAAATACTGTGAGTCAAATAGTAGTAGTCAGGTGAAGACAGCGCACACAGACTTCATACGTCATACTTATACTGTGACTCGGACTAACTAGTCCATTTATTCATCTGCCTTCTTGACCACGATGCAAGCGACAGCTGTGTTGTGCCTGATACTCGTTGCAGCTGTGGCAGCCATGAGCTTCCACCGTCACTCTAGAGGCCCTCCGGCAGAAGACTTAGCTATTTCTTATACTACTACAGCAGAAGAAAGGAATGATATAGAAAACAAGAACAATGATGAAACTGTTACGGTACCAGAGAACTGGGAGACAGATCCACTCGAAGCCAAAGAAGTCTCTAAAGTTAAGATCACAGAAAATAAAAGTGTTACGAAGAAAAACGGTAACATTTACATTGCCGATTGTTATTTGAGTACTATAAAACCCGGCGAAGTTAAAACTAAGATGATTTCCAGTAATACTGCAACTACATCAGCTAAAGAGAATATCTACATATTGTCTGATGACAGTGGCACGGCACGGCTGCCCACACAAATGTTCATTAATAATATTAATCGTTATAATGTAACGATACGAAAAGAGAGTGACTACGATCACTGTATTGTAGCTGATGCATCATGCTGGCCGAGAGTAACCAGACTAATTGCAATACACGCAACTGACATATCTAGTACTGTAGAAGAAGGAAGAGTTCCTCCTTACACAACTATGGGCGAAAACTGGAACATTTACATTGTCGATTGTGATATGAAACTAGGAGAAATGACAATTAAGGTGACAGATAACGTTACGGAACGCCCACCTAATCCTTCAAGGCATATTTTGACTACCAATCGTTATATGATAAGCATTCGAAACGTGAATGACTACGACCATTGTATAATAATGGATACTGTTTGCTGGCCGAAAAAGAAAAGATTTATTGAAATGAAAGCAATGGATAATACTGATGAATAAATTATTTTTAGCTTCAATAAAGTTTATTTCTGTAAAGATTTATTTATTTAATTTTGTGCGTGTTTCATACCGGCAACATTTGGTGGCCAAAAAAGAAGATTTCTACCTTATCACCGCCAAGGGAAAATTTGTAACATATTATGGTCCCTCAATATTAAAAGGTTAAGAACCACTGCCTTAGGTCAAAGTCAAAGTTAAATCATTTATTTCAATTAGACCAATAAGGCACTTTTGAACGTCATACACAAAAAACAAAATAGGATTGAATCTAGTTGCCCCTTCCAAAAGGTAGTTTTGTATGGAGAAGAATGGGTAAGAAAGGGAGTACAACAATCAGTAATGAGTGCTTGCCCACCGATTAATGATTGCCTGATCAACAAATTAATATTGTCATTAATTTATTCATCTTTAATCCTTGTTAAACTTGTTTTATAATTACATATTATGTTGATGACAAGTTGATCTTTAGAAAAGTATAACTAGCAAAACCCGTTCGTTGTATTAACAAACGAAGACTAGCATTAGATAAACTAGTAGATACTATTATTTGTATCGATGATACATCTATAAACTTCTTGGTAAATGCTCCGTTGGTCTCCGTTGGTAGCGTGGCTGCTGAGCGTGGGGTCCGGGGTTCAATTCCCAGGTCGGGCAAAACCTGAAGTCATTACATGGAGGGGTACAAATGATGATGGCCTACATACGAACAAAATTTTGGTTGATCAAAGCAAAAAGTATGATCAAGTTTAGAATCCGCAAATGTTTAATATGTTCGAAACACAGCTCTGCAACCAAAAACCAACTCATGGGAGACTTACCTAAGGTCAGGGTAACTCCAGCTAAACCTTTTCTGAATAGTGGGGTGGATTTCGCCGGACCCTATCAAGTTTTAGCATCCAAGGGTCGAGGAGTAAGAACAAATAAGGCTTACGTCGCAGTATTTGTTTGCATGTCCACTAAAGCCATTCACCTCGAATTGGTCGGCGATCTCACAACCGAATCATTTATTGGTGCCTTCAAAAGGTTCGTCGCCAGACGTGGAAGATGCTCACAGATGTGGAGTGACCAAGGGCGCAATTTTGTGGGTGCTAATAAAGAACTGGCAGCAGCTTGGAAGGAGGCAAAATTTGAAATTGAAGGCTCAATAGCAGAGTCTCTAGCACAGGATGGAACGCAGTGGCACTTCATCCCTGCCTATAGCCCTCATGTTGGTGGCTTGTGGGAGGCGGGCGTGAAGTCCATGAAACATCACATGAAAAGGATTCTGACCCATAATCTAACGTATGAAGAAATGAGTACCCTGCTTTGTCAAATCGAAGCGTGCCTAAACTCTCGGCCGCTAAGCCCAATAGATGACGAAGACACAGATAACCTGACACCCTTAACACCAGGTCATTTTTTGATTGGTGAAACACCAATAACTACACCACAACCTGATCTTCAAGACATTCCAATCAGTCACCTGTCACGCTGGAAGCACATGCAGAAGTTAATGGGAGATTTCTGGCGTAAATGGCAATCAGAATACCTAACCAGCCTACAACAGAGACCCAAATGGCTGAAACAATGCAAGGAGCTTGATGTCGGCAAAATTGTTCTCATCAAAAATGATCAGCTCCCACCAGGCAAATGGGCGTTAGGCCGCATTATTGCTAAGCACCCAGGTGACGATGGAGTCACTAGAGTGTACAGTGTTAAGAGTGGTGACAGTATAGTTAAGCGAAGTTTTAATAAGCTCTGTCCTTTGCCAATTGATATTGAAAATTAATATTCATGATTAATGTTCCAATATGTAATGAAACTATGTTAATTCATAACATTGTTTATGTATATTATATGAATTTTCTCGCAGTATTTATGACTTGTGCTTAGATGCTTGGTGATGAAACCTAAATTAATTCGTTATCTTGTTATGTTTATGTTTGTAAATGTAAAGGTCTTTATGAGCCCTTTGGTGGGCGGCATGTTCGAACCATTTCAAAGCAAACTGAACCTTATCTACTAACGAACATGGTTGTTCTTTAGTAGATAGGGTTCAGTTTGCTTTGTAAGGATGTGGATTAACTTAAAGAGGTGTTGCTTCTAACGAATTTATTTTGATACTACTTAGCTATTTGTAATGACACAGTTTAAAGAGTAGATTTTTACTCACATACATACACATACGTACGCACACATGCATACAGCTCATTACTATTGAAATGGTTCGAACATGCCGCCCACCAAAGGGCTCATAAAGACCTTTACATTTACAAACATAAACATAACAAGATAACGAATTAATTTAGGTTTCATCACCAAGCATCTAAGCACAAGTCATAAATACTGCGAGAAAATTCATATAATATACATAAACAATGTTATGAATTAACATAGTTTCATTACATATTGGAACATTAATCATGAATATTAATTATCAATATCAATTGGCAAAGGACAGAGCTTATTAAAACTTCGCTTAACTATACTGTCACCACTCTTAACACTGTACACTCTAGTGACTCCATCGTCACCTGGGTGCTTAGCAATAATGCGGCCTAACGCCCATTTGCCTGGTGGGAGCTGATCATTTTTGATGAGAACAATTTTGCCGACATCAAGCTCCTTGCATTGTTTCAGCCATTTGGGTCTCTGTTGTAGGCTGGTTAGGTATTCTGATTGCCATTTACGCCAGAAATCTCCCATCAACTTCTGCATGTGCATCCAGCGTGACAGGTGACTGATTGGAATGTCTTGAAGATCAGGTTGTGGTGTAGTTATTGGTGTTTCACCAATCAAAAAATGACCTGGTGTCAAGGGTGTCAGGTTATCTATGTCTTCGTCATCTATTGGGCTTAGCGGCCGAGAGTTTAGGCACGCTTCGATTTGACAAAGCAGGGTACTCATTTCTTCATACGTTAGATTATGGGTCAGAATCCTTTTCATGTGATGTTTCATGGACTTCACGCCAGCCTCCCACAAGCCACCAACATGAGGGCTATAGGCAGGGATGAAGTGCCACTGCGTTCCATCCTGTGCTAGAGACTCTGCTATTGAGCCTTCAATTTCAAAGTTTGCCTCCTTCCAAGCTGCTGCCAGTTCTTTATTAGCACCCACAAAATTGCGCCCTTGGTCACTCCACATCTGTGAGCATCTTCCACGTCTGGCGACGAACCTTTTGAAGGCACCAATAAATGATTCGGTTGTGAGATCGCCGACCAATTCGAGGTGAATGGCTTTAGTGGACATGCAAACAAATACTGCGACGTAAGCCTTATTTGTTCTTACTCCTCGACCCTTGGATGCTAAAACTTGATAGGGTCCGGCGAAATCCACCCCACTATTCAGAAAAGGTTTAGCTGGAGTTACCCTGACCTTAGGTAAGTCTCCCATGAGTTGGTTTTTGGTTGCAGAGCTGTGTTTCGAACATATTAAACATTTGCGGATTCTAAACTTGATCATACTTTTTGCTTTAATCAACCAAAATTTTGTTCGTACGTAGGCCATCATCATTTGTACCCCTCCATGTAATGACTTCAGGTGAGCATCTTTCACGATGAGTATTGACAAGTTGCTGTGATTGTCCAATATAATCGGATTTTTAGTTTCTTCAGAGATATTTGCATGGCGCAACCTGCCGCCCACCCTAAGAATATTTTCATTGTCCAGGTATGGTTTTAATAATTTCAATTTACTATTTCCTTTTACTCCCTTTCCTTTGCTTAAACTCGATATTTCTTCATGAAATGCATCTCTTTGTGAAATTTTAGTGCAGGCTTTCAGTGATTCTTCTAATTCTTGAGTGGTTATGACTGTATCCTTGTTTTCTAACTTCTTCCCTTTGAGAAATCTTCTGCAATAACTTATAGATTTTAGAAGTTCTTCTAAGCGATTAAATTGATCAAATTGTTTGTCTAGGCTTTCTACCTTTTCTTCTAGTTTAAAGTTTGTTTGTATTACTTCTCTTCTTTCTAAACTTGTCATTAGGTTATTTGGTCTATTGAATGTTATGGTTTTCTGTCTTAGCCATTCTGGGCCCTTCCACCATTGCTCATCTTTCTTCAACTCCAGAATATGTTCTCCTCGTGACGCAACATCAGCAGGATTGTCGTTTGTTTGTACATGAAACCAATTGGATCCTGTATTATCCAATATTTCAACAACCCGATTTCTCACAAAGGTTTGCCATCTTGTTGGGTCTCCCAGTAGCCAAGAAAGCACTATTGTGGAGTCACTCCATGCGAATATTTTGTCATCAGGTATTCTCAATGCTGTTTTAATTTGTTTAAGCAGTCTAGACGAGTGAAGGGCACCGCACAACTCTAATCGTGGAAGAGACAGTGGTTTAACAGGTGCTACTCGCGTCTTTGCAGCTATTATTTGTGTTTGGATATCTTCATTTTCTTCTTGCACTCTGACATATGCAACAGCTGCGTATGCTTTGGTAGAGGCATCACAAAAACCGTGAACTTCTATGGTAGTGGCCTTATGGTTTGTGATTCCCAGCCATCTCTGTACTTCAATTTCATTAACATATTGAAGACTATCTCTTAGTGCAGTCCATTCTTGCTTGATATCAGCGTCTACTTCTTCTTCCCAGCTTATTCCTTGCAACCACAGCTTCTGTATCAATAGCTTTGTTGGTAGCATAGCTGGAGCTAACCAACCCAATGGATCAAATAGCCGTTGCACGTCGGCGAGGATCGTGCGTTTGGTAATCTGGTTACACATAGGTGGCAAGGTTAGACTGTACTGAAGCATGTCTTTGCCCATGTTCCAGCGTAGGCCCAAGGCAGTGATGGTGCCATGGATGGAAATGTCTAGACTGGCGTGCGTTGTTCGTTTTGCAGGATCAAATTGTCTCAAGAAGTCAATATCATTTGAGCACCATTTCTGTAGTGTGAACCCTCCCTTCTGTAGTATAACTTCTACGTTCTTTGCTATGTGTATGGCATTTTCTACATCGTCATTCGAAGCCATCAAGTCGTCGACGTAGAAGTCTTCTTTGATCATTTTAGCAGCATCAGGGCATACGGTTCCTTCATCATCTGAGATTTGATGTAAAGTTCGGACAGCTAAGTATGGGGCGGATGCTGTACCGAACGTGACGCGTGTGAGTCTGTAGTCTTTGACTGGTTGCTTAGGGTCACTCCTCCATACTATTCTTTGCAGGTCTCTGTCTTCTTTCGTCACTAAGACCATTCGATACATGCGTTGTATGTCCGCTACAAAACAAATCTTCTTCATACGCCATCTCATGATGAGGCTCCTCATATCAGTTTGTAGCTGGGGTCCAACTAGAAGTTCGTCATTTAAAGAAACATCATTGTTTCCCTTTTGCGATGCGTTAAAAACTATTCTGACCTTTGTAGTTTCTTTATCTTCTTTTACCACTGCATGATGTGGCAGGTAGACACTTTCATTGTTTATTTCCTCTTGTGGGACCTCTTCCATATGATTCATGTTTATATATTCATCCATGACCTTTGCATATTCTGTTTTTAGTGTAGGATTCTTCTCTAGTCTTTTCTCTAATTGATTAAGTCTCTTCATAGCTATTTCTCTTGTTCCTCCTTGTGTTGATAACAGCTTGTCGGTTTTTGTTGGTAGTTTGACGATATATCGTCCGTCTTCTGTTCTTGTGTGAGTGGATTGGTAGATTTGTTCACATCTTCTTTCTTCTTGTGTTAGCGTAGTCTTGGCTTCAGTATCCAACTCCCACATTGATTTTAACATCTTGTCTAAGTCAAGGCTATGGTGCATCACAATGACTTCATTGGTAGTTCCATGTTCGTTTATGTTTCCAAACAAGATCCACCCCAGGCTGGTATTTTGAGCACATGGAGAACCTGGGGGACCTTTGATGATATCGCTTCTTAGTATTTGGGCACATACTTCTACACCTAGTAGCAGATCTACTCTTCCTTGTTTATTAAAGCCTGGGTCGGCTAATAATAAACCTTCCAAATGAGACCAGGTGTTGATTGGAATGGTTTGCGATGGTAATTGCGTGGTTATACGTGTTGACATAATATAAGCCTTCACTCTTAACTTGAAACTGTTGTCGTATCTTGATTGCAGCTTGATATAGGCAGCTTGTTTGACAGCAGTTGTGGTCGAGCCAACTCCGTTAACTGTTGCGTGTGCAGGTATTCTCTTGAGTCGTAACAGTTGAGCAGCTCTCTCGCTAATGAATGTGGCCTGTGAGCCCTGGTCAATAAGCGCGCGCAGCACTGTCACTCGCCCTGATTCGTCACAAACTGGCACAAGTGCTGTGGCCAATAGTGCTGTACATGTGCTGGCGGTGAAGTGCGATGCAAGCTCAACTTCTTCATTAGCTTCCTTTGGTTTGCTTTGTTCTTCACTTTGTTGTTGCTTGTTATCTGATTGATTGTTGGTACTTGTTCGTGCATGTTGATGAACAAGAGAATGGTGGCGCTTGTGGCATATGCGGCAGGACATGTTTAACCGACACTTCTTAGCTGAATGTCCTGGCGCTAAACAATTGAAACATAGCTGGTACTTCTTCACATATTCACACCTCTCAGTTGGTTCCATTTTGTTAAAATCTTTACAATGGCATAGCGTATGATTATCCTTACAAAGTAGGCAACTTCTTTGTTTAGTGGTAGAAGGTACTGTAGAAGAATGGACTGTATATTCTTTACCTCTTGATGGTTTCTCTCTTGACGGCGGAGCAATTAGTTCTAGTGTGCGAAATGTGGTTTGTAGGAACCTCACAAGTTCTTCCCATTTCGGTAATTCTTCTAAATTATCTTTGTACGCAAACTGTTCCCATTCTCGGTGTGAATCTGGGTCCAGCTTTTGCACAGTCACAAATATAATGAACGGATCCCAAGAATCAGTTGACACGTCGAGGTTTCTTAGACTATTAATACACTCACTTGTTGTGTCTAACAATGCCTTTATATTGTTAGCAGATTGAGTAGTAATCTTCTTCTGCATCACCAATTTCCGAATGAGTGAATTCACTATAATCCGTCGATTACCGTACCTATCTCGTAATAAGGTCCAAGCTTGCTCGTAATTACTTTCTGTTATTTGTATGTGCTTTAATAATGTTTCTGCTTCTCCTGTAATGCTACTTTTCAAGTAATGAAGCTTTTGAACCTTGGACAACGTGGAGTTGTTATGCACTAACGATGTGAAAAGATCCCGGAACGTGGTCCAGTCTTCATAATGTCCCGAAAAGGTAGGTAACTGTATTTGCGGCAGTTTAAGATTTCCTTCATAATGCGTGCCGGTATTGTATGCAATGTCACTTAATCTCGGGTTTTGGTTAACCGATAAAAGGTCCTTCAAATCACCTTGCAAACATAAGTACAAATCTTCAATAACAAAGTAGTCTTCATTTACGAAATACGGAACGTCGTTCTTCTTTTCCTTAGGTATCACTTTTAATAAGTTATGATGCGCCGTGCTAAACTTCTTCCAATATTCTTCAATAGATTGTAAACGTGTCTCGATGTATCCTTTTGTAAGTCTTTGTTTCGGACATTTCTTGAGGTTAGTTTGCGCCTTTCGCAGTAACAATGCAATATCTTCCAACTCTGTCAGCAATTGTTCCGCTGCAGTAGACATTTTTCCGAAAAAAGATGCAATATAGGTCACGTATTTACTGAGATAATCCACTCGTAATATTCGGTAGCAGTCGTGTTAATAACTTTGTTCTTAATATTTGCACAAATCACTCATAGAAAACGAGTTCCTTATCTAAGGAATGCGCTTCTTTTGTATTCGCACTATTCACTAGACCACCCAAGTAGATTATTTATCCGGTTCGAAATTCGACCATGTTCTTTAGTAGATAGGGTTCAGTTTGCTTTGTAAGGATGTGGATTAACTTAAAGAGGTGTTGCTTCTAACGAATTTATTTTGATACTACTTAGCTATTTGTAATGACACAGTTTAAAGAGTAGATTTTTACTCACATACATACACATACGTACGCACACATGCATACAGCTCATTACTATTGAAATGGTTCGAACAGTGTTCAAGGATTGTATTGAATTAATAATCACCCTTTATAGATACGAAAACTATAACGATTGCATTTTGTATTATTAGACAAGAAACAGCAAACAAAATGCATTGTTTTTCGCGCAAAATAATTAATAAAAAACATGTTTTGTAGCAATATGTGGACTTTAATTGCATATTTATTTATTTATTTATTTAAACTTTATGCACATGTAAAAAATACAATGTACAAAGGCGGACTTAATGCCTTGGGCAATAATATAATTATGCGGTTTTATAATGAAAAATAGATTTGACATCTTTTAAAGTCGTATTATTTCGGTTTCAATTCTTCATGCCTTTTTGTTTTATCTGGAGCCACCACAAATGTTAACACTGAAAAATAAAACAATAACATAACAAAACATCACGCCTGAAATCCCCGAATGGTTAGGCAGAGGTGTACCTATTAGTACACCCACATTTCGCCAGTTATGTTTTTAGTCCCATCTAATAGGGGGCGAGCCTATTGCCATCAACCGGGCACAAATCCAGACTCCGAGGCTGCTACTGGGAAATTCCTGATAGAAAAACCCAATAACACTTTGCCTGACCTGGGAATCGAACCCAAGACCTCATGCACAGCAGCAAAAATAAAACAATATATTAATTTATCATAACTTAAAGTATTTTTACAGGTTGTGGGGGTTTATGTTTTTTTTGTTATGTTTTTTTATTTAGTACTTCAATTATATTTATTACTTGTATGTCTGGTGCAAACTGTGAGTATAGGTTAGTTATTTATAAATAAATAACTGCAATAGTGAAGGGAATCTATTAAAACACAAAACAAACTTATTTTCTAAAACATATTATATAACATGGGGAAAAAAAGGTTCACAGCTGTCTAAGTCTAGGGAGGCGAGCAGGTACAGTTATAAATGCTACCCAAATAGAGAAAATTCCAAAAAATATAATATAAACGTCTAGATTTTAAATAACATAAAAATCGTAGAAAAATGGAGGTGTTTTTGAATGCCCGAGAAGAGAGGCTTTCAAAATTTTCTTTCGGACGTCGCTACCTGTATACAGACTGTTAGTGTAAAACACTGTTGTCACTAAAACCATAGGTGCTTGATTTATTATAAAAAAATGTTCATCTGAATTTAAAAATAAATAAACAAAGTTTTCTTTCGAAAATTTTAAAAAAATCTGTCCGACACCGTCCGTAAATTCATGGATACTATGCGCCCGAGTTACGTAACCACCGCAAAGGGCGTTGACCTGCTGCACTGGCCGTCCGTTATAACTACCTACATAAGTTTTAACTAATTACATCATTGTAATATGGGGTGACATATTTTTTAGGAAATATATATAGGAAAGATATTGTTTTTCATTGAATTTACGTTCTATTAGTGAAACCAAACCACTGGTTTTAAGGATAACGGTGTTTACACTAACACTCTGTATACTTTTACACTTACTTATGACAGTAGCATTGCCCATCGTTGCCGTATTTGTAGCCTCGAGGGCACTCTGCCGGTTTAAACGGCATAATAGGCACGGCGAGAGCAAGAGTGCTCAGTGCTGCCAACACTACAAATAATATAAACAAGAGCTTCATGTTACGTGTTCACTTGTGCGTTGCTGATAGCCTGAATGATGTTTAGCATTAAACATTTGTATTTACCTTAAGGAAAATTTGTGGAAAAATGTCACGGTTAGGCGTTTTGCACGCCGTGGTCGCCGAGCCGTACTTCGTCCCGCCCAGGGAAGACTGGGTGGAGGACCTTAGCGGCTCGGTGACCATAATTGCGTCGGCCGCCGCCGGCACCCCGTCCCTTGAGGGAGTCAAGAAAGGACAGGGGTGCGTAGCGGCCCGGTTCGGGGGATTGTTGTAGTTGGTGTCTACTTCTCCCCGAACCGAACTCTCGCCGAGTTCCACAACTCCCTCGTGGAGTTGAGTGTCGTCGTCGGAAGCCATTCCCTCCCCGTGCTAGTGCTCGGGGACTTCAATGCCAAGAACGTGGCTTGGGGTTCTCGCTGCACGGATGTGCGGGGCAGGATGCTGGAGGACTGGGCCCTGGAGAGGGGCCTAGTCGTCCTGAATCGGGGTTCTGTAGCAACGTGCGTGCGGATGCGGGGCGAGTCGGTGGTGGACATTTCGTTTGCCAGCCCCGCCCTGTCACCGCGGGTGCTTGACTGGCGCCGACTGGCTTGCCTGGGAAAGCCTGGGTCCTGGCCTCAGAGGCTCTAGGGCCCCGACTGGAGGGGCTCCTAAGCGCATGCATGGAGAGGGGCCAGTTCCCACTTCGTTGGAAGACGGGGAAACTGGTCCTCATTCGGAAGCCGGGGCGCCCTGCGGACTCGCCGTCTGCATACCGGCCCATCGTGCTGCTCGACGAGGTGGGCAAGCTCTTCGAAAGAGTCATTGCGGGCCGCCTCGTCGGGCACCTGTCTGGGATGGGGCCGGACCTTGCGGACAACCAGTTTGGTTTCCGCAGGGGGCGCTCTACGGTGGACGCCATCATGCGCGTGAGAGCTCTCACGACGGGGGATGCTGTGTCCCGGGGTGGGGTTGTGCTGGCGGTGTCGTTGGACATCGCCAACGCGTTTAACACCCTGCCCTGGACCTGCATTAGGGAGGCACTCCGGTATCACCGGGTGCCGAACTACCTCCGTCAAGTGGTCGGGGCCTATCTGACGGATAGAGCCGTGATCTACCCTGGTCGAACTGGAGAATGGAACCGGCGGGAGATGTCGTGCGGTGTTCCACAGGGATCGGTGCTGGGGCCGCTCTTGTGGAACATCGGTTACGACTGGGTGCTGCGTGCTGACCTCCCCGAGGGCGCCAGTGTTGTCTGCTACGCGGACGACACACTGGTCCTGGCGCAGGGGAGGTCGCACGAGGCGGCGGCCGACGTCATGACACGCGGGGTTGCGATAGTCGTAGAGAGGATCCGGCAATTGGGACTCGAGGTGGCTTTGCACAAGTCCGAGGTCATGTGCTTTCATGGGCCTCGGAACGCGCCACCGTTGGGATCCCAAATCACGGTGGGAGGGGTTCACATCGGCGTCGGGTCAACGATGAAGTACCTGGGACTCGTCCTCGACAGCCGGTGGAACTTCGTTGAGCATTTCCGACGTTTGGCTCCCAAGTTGGAACGGGCTGGGGCCGCCTTCAAGCGGCTCTTACCCAACCTGAGGGGTCCAAACGCCTCCTGCCGGAGGCTCTACGCGGGGGTCGTGCGGTCGATGGCCCTTTACGGGGCCCCGGTGTGGGCGCGTGGGTTAAGGCGACGTGCCGCCCACTACCTAAACGCGTCCCAACGGGTGATCGCCATAAGGGTCATCCGAGGATACCGCACGATCTCCGGTGAGGCGGCGAGCCTCCTTGCCGGATTGCCGCCGTGGGATCTGGAGGCGCTGGTCCTCGCGCGCCTGCACGAGTGGCGCGTGGAGGTACTAGGCCGGGGGGAAACTCCGCTGCCGCGGCAAATCGCCGCTCAGCGGACAGACCTCCGGCTTGATCTCATGGCGACATGGAGAGAGCGACTGTCGCAGCCCCGTGCAGGGCACGCCTCTATCGAGGCGGTAAGTCCCCTCTTTGAGGAGTGGCTTGAGCGGCGCCACGGCGCCCTCACCTTCCGCCTGACGCAGGTCCTCACCGGGCACGGATGTTTCGGGAGGTTCCTGCACATCATCGGGCGGGAGGAAACGCCCGGGTGTCACCACTGTGAGGATCGCCCCGAGGACACGGTGGAGCATACCGTGGCGGTGTGCCCCGCTTGGGCGGAGCACCGCGACGTCCTCGTGGCGGCTATCGGCGGCGGCGAACTCTCGCGTTCGGCCCTGGTGCAAGCCATGGTCCGGAGCGAGAGGGAATGGGATGCAGTCGCCTCCTTCTGCGAAGCAGTAATGCTAGCGAAGGAGGAGGCGGGCCGCGTGAGGGAAAGAACCACCTCACGCCCCAGCCGCCGCGGGAGACGCTCCGGGCGTCGGGAGCCGCGAGACGACTCCCGGCCACCGTAGACGCGGGTCTGTGGGCGGTGAGCAATGGGTAGCTCACCGCCCGTTCGTTGATAACGACAGACCGTGTCGACGGCGCGTTCGTGTTCCACGCGCGCCTCAAAGAGATGTCAGCAAACAATTGAAGGGGCCACTAAGGGCCGATGCCTGCCGGGGCTGCGGGTTGTTCGAAAGAGATACCGCGCCCCCGGAACGCAAAGGGCACAAGAAGGAACATGGATGGGTTTTAGTCAGTAAAAGTCTGACACTCCCTCCCGCCCCGCCCAGGGCGGGGGAAGTCATTTGATGATTTCCCATCGGTAAAAAAAAAAAAAAAAAAAAAAGGCGTTTTGCACACGGAGCAACTTAAGTTGAGGCAACTGGCAACTCTTTAAAAGTTTCCTGTAAAAGTTGATAGTTGCCGTTTGCCGCAACTTTTTGGCAATTTGTGAGCAACTTTCTTAGCCGAGTAGCCATATGCCGTTGCCGTAGCGGCACTGGCATTGCCGGGCACACGGGGAGGGAGGGAGGGTGTGAAATCGCCCGAAGCGTTGCAATTGACGGTTGAGGAAACCGGCAATTTTAAAAACTGGTACAATATTTAAAATTTGCTTATTGCGACAACTAGCAACTAACTTAGTCATCGATTGCAGCAACTGAAAACTGGTGACGATTGCCGCAACTCGAAACTCGAGTTGCTCTGTGTACGCAGTCCAATTGAAATGTATGTAAACAGCTAGTTGCCCGCTAGTTGCCAGTTGCTGCAATAGTTGCTCTGTGTGCCAAGCGCCTTACAGTCGGATGTTTTATCGAGATGTGCCGGCTATGACTTATGGCCGAATATCCGAGTAGCCGAACAGTCGGTTATGAAGAGGCCGAATAATCGGCGAACTAGTCGGCCAAGCCGATTACGGTTGTGAGCCGCACTCGGAAAATAGTAGCACAGCGTCACGGACGCTGTCTGTCTGAATTTAATCATGTTAAAAATAAAATGCATGGTTTTTTTTTGGCCAAATGGACAAAGATTCTCGTAAAGACAAGTGTAACTAGTGCTAAACGATAATTTCTCGTATGAAATATTACTTAATTAAAGAATACAAAAAAAAAAGAGGAAAGTAGATGATAAAAAGCTAAAAAATCCGAATAATTATTTGCATACAACTGCCCGCATATATGTCGATTATTGTGGATGCAGACGAAGTTAAAGTCGAAGTCGCAAAAAAAGTAGCCTACGTCCTTTATTGGGGTTCAAACTTACTTCGTACCTTTCATCAAAATCGGTTTAGTGCTTTAGTCGTGAAAGTGTAACAGACAGACAGAGATACTTACGCATTTATAGTATTAGTGAGTAAGGATTTACTGCAACATATTTGTTTCTTAAAAATAATTGTTTACTTCATAATAATTTGCATTTCTTTTTCCTCGTTCAACAGGTTTCCTGGAAGTCCACAAATAACCAGTTCCTCTACATTGTAAAGATATTAGTGTATATTTTGTTATTTAACCTACTTGCAGTATCTAACAAGAGGATACAAGATCATCATCATCTGCCTAGCCTTTTCCCAACTATGTTGGGGTCGGCTTCCAGTCTCACCGGATGTAGCTGAATACCAGTATTTTACATGGAGCGACTGCCTATCTGACCTCCACAACCCAGTAACTGGGTAACACGATACCCCTAGGTAAGACTGGTTGTCAGACTCTCAAGCTTCTGACGATTCGTAACGACTGTCAAAGATCCACGAATGACAGCCGGGACCAACGGCTTAACGTGCTTTCCGAGGCACGGAATGTCAGTAATGTCTAAGTTAACTTTAGAAAGTACATATGAATTGAAAAAGTCACATTGGATAAACAAGAGGATACAAGATACGAGTATTTATTTTGCTAAAACATGAGTAACACAAACAAAAACATAACTGGCAAAATGTGGATGAACTAATGGGTACACCTCCGCCTAACCCTTCGGGGATTACAGGCGTGATGTTATATTTTATGTAAAACATGAGTATAAACATAAATGCAAGATGTTACATAAAGTTGACTAGAGTCACTGTTGTGTTTTGTTTTAATGTCGTATAAAATATAATTAATAATAACAATAATTTATTTGTACAATGGAGACAAAAAAGTACATAATATGATAAATTTCTAGAATGAAGATGAGACTTGACACAAAGTCTCATCTTCATTCTAGAAATAGACAGGGTTCAGCGCAAAAAAAATGTCTTTCTTTCTTCTTTAACGTATTTTTCCTTGGTAGAAAATTAGCTCCGCTTCCTAGAACTTATTGGAACATCAAAGGTTCAATTGAGCTCAGTTTACACTAGCTATGGTGTCGATATCGGATCGATATTGACTAGCTATTACATAACATCACGTCTGTAATCCCCGAAGGGTTAGGCAGAGGTGTACCCATTAGTACACCCACATTTCGCCAGTTATGTTTTTAGTCCCATGTGATAGGGGGCGAGCCTATTGCCATCAACCGGGCACAAATCCAGACTCCGAGGCTGCTATTGACAAATTCCTGGTGGAAAAACCCAATAACACTTTGCCCGACCTGGGAATCGAACCCAAGACCTCATGCACAGCAGTCGCGCTTGCGGCCACTAGACCAACGAGGCAGTCCTAGCGACTAGCTATTATAATATAATTAAGCACAGTTCTGCCTTTCTTTCTTTATTGTGTAGGCAGTAAGGTCTTACGACCCCACACACTCTAGTGTCAGAGTTTCTAAACCGCCTCCAGAACCTCTGACATGGTTTGAGTGGAATATAATCTCGATATCAAATACAAAATTTCTTCGCGGACAAACCCGTAAGCAAAAACTAGTAAGAGTAAAATCAAACGCAAGTAAGTAATAATAACTTTATTGAGCAAATAATAACTTTATTAAGCAAAGTAAACATTTGTTATTAATGTCTTTTAGTTAAGTTTCGACAAAATAGTTGTAAAAACAAATTCTAGTGAAGTTTATGATGTCAAAAGTTTATATTTCTGGTTTTATCATCGTTTGACATTTTGAAGTTCAGTTGTTTATGTCCGAATAATTGTAGTCGGAATATTTATGCATTAAATTGTTAGTTAATAAAATTGCATAAGACGTCATATGCAGTTTAATTAACTAACAATTAAAGTTGATAAACAATGAATAATTCATTTTCTAGGACAATTAATTAAAAGGTAGGGTGAGTCATGTTTATAAAACCATATCTTGATTATGCCAGTATCTAAATAAAATAATTCAATCATTTATTGGACCATTTACAGGCGCTTTTGAATTGTCAAGGAGTCGGTCAGTTAGTACGAAAGTTGAAGCTAGTTGCTCGGAGGTATGCCTCTATGGAGAAGAACGAGCATGAAAATCCACGGACACACTTTTCAATTAGTTTTTTACAAAATCCTGGTTAAGTAAGTAGTTAGGTAGGTAAGGTAACTGTCGTTAAATATAGATAATATAAATTTCTAATCCTGCCACGCGTTGCTGTGGCTTAGTAGTTTAATATTGTAATAGAAAATGTTGAAATCAATAATCGACATAAAAACTACCCTGTCTTTTAAGTTTGACCAAATTAGCCTAATTTCATAAAAATCGGTTAAGTAGTTCCGGAGTTTATCCTAAAAAACATTGTGACGCGAGAAAACAGCTAGATGGTTAGAGAATTCCTTTTGACATCAACGGCTTTTGTCGATTTTTTCTTTTCTTTCCTTTTGTAATCAATTTTTATGGCATGTCAGCAAGTATTAGTGCTTACAGTTAGTGTCAGGCCAGACCATGCCAAATTCATATTTGGAATATTGAGACCTGAAATAAATAAAATATTTCTCGTTAATCGATTTTCATCTGTCCTAGAAACACAGAAACAACACTATACTTTTTTCAATAGTTAGATTACTTTTATCCATAGAGCAGTACGGGTTCCGCTTGCTTTTGTCTAACTAAAGAATAAATATGACAGTTCGATTTTTTTTCTATATAAAAGCTGTCAAACCGCCATATTTATTCTTCCGTTAACAGTTATCTGACGATTGAACAATTAGCCCATAGTCACTTATTTTATTAAATTTAAAATAAGTAAAAAAATAACTTCTTTACCATTTCATACATAATTATTTCGGTGAATTCTTTCTTAGCTAAGTGGAAAGACAGAAACACACAAATAACGAAAATTATTGAAAAAGAAGATTTCAAAGAAATCCTAACTAATATACAAAAAACGCGAAATGAGTTTGTTTGTCGCTATCACGACTAAACCATTGAACCAATTTTATAAAATTTGGTCTATTTTAATAGATATCTGTACCTACCATGCACCTTCCTCATGATTCTTTGAAGAAGTCATCATAATCAGGTGGAAGTTGTTGACGAGGTGGTCTGAAAACAAAATTAAGAATGTGAGTAACTTATACTTAATAATATATTATAACGCTGTTTGAATTCGCTAATCTCTGGAACTACCTAATATTTAAAAAAACACTAATATTTAAAAGACTGCCTCGTTTGTCTAGTGGTCGCCACGTGACTGCTGAGCATGAGGTCTTGGGTTCAATTCTCAGGTCGGGCAAACTGATATTATTATGCAATTACAAACAGACACTTTCATGTTATTTATTTGTATATATATAAATAAATTAATAAATATCTTGGGACAACTCACACACGGCTATCTGATCCCAAGCTAAGCAGAGCTTGTGTTATGGTAACCAGACAACTGATATACATACTTATATAATTTATAAATACTGGTTACCATTGTCTGGTTACCATGGTTATTATAGATAAATCACACCCAGACACAGAACTAACAGTCATGCTCATTACACAAAGTTTGTCCTAGGAGGGAATCGAACCCACAACCTCCAGCTTAGCAGTCAGGGCCACTAACCACTAGACCAACAGGCTCGTCAATATATCTCTTGATTTGACGATACACTAAAATTAATTAAATTAATGTACTTACAGACATTTTCCCGACCGCAATTTGCGGAGTCCACCCGGACAAGTCAATGTCGGCAAAAAATATGGAGCTTGACCAATACATAGTGTATTGAGCACAGTCAACAAAATAAACAATGCAAGTAACAGCTTCATGACACGTGTGTACTCATGCGCCGCTGACAGATGAATAACGTGAAGTGAGTAACGTCGGGACAGAAACCTGCAGTGCTTTTCTATACTCTACCTCGGTGAATGTAGGTGAACTGAGCTTAATCGTGCGGTTATACGTCACGCAAACACGCTAGCCGAGTGGGTCTCGGCGCGTGATTCGACGCGACGCGACAACCTACGGTCGGCGCGGCTCGGTAAGGTTCGGAAAAGTTTGTACGGTCCCACGTGCCACCGTAAGCGAGTAGCCTTTCTTTTTTTTAGGGTTGTAATCATTATCAAATGTGTCCTTCCGCCCTGGGAGGGTCGAAATTGTCAGACTTTTACTGACTAAAAAACCACCCTGTTCCTTCTGTTGCCCTTTACGTTCCGGGGCCACGATATCCTGTAAAGACGTCCCGCGACCCCGGCTAGGCTTGCGATCGGATTTAGACGAGCTGCACCTACACGGATAGTGCGACTCATGCTACCCCACGACGTGTAACCGCACCTTTAGGAGAACTGCAGATGCGGATCCGGTCATTTTTACGAAAACAGGTTGTAAACACATAAACTCACGTCTTTTTCCCATGGGGGTAGGCAGAAACCACTGATCGCTTCCTGCTACGATCCTTACATACTCCTTTCGCCTCGTCCACGTTCA
The DNA here is from genome assembly GCA_949774945.1 of Hoplodrina ambigua. NCBI lineage: Eukaryota > Metazoa > Arthropoda > Insecta > Lepidoptera > Noctuidae > Hoplodrina > Hoplodrina ambigua. The sequence continues at coordinate 11,523,168 of OX458977.1, forward strand.
TACATCTCGTCATACAAGCACGCCAGTTACGAATACTGCGCACCTGACCTTTCTGAAGAAACTCACCAGTAAGGCCGGGTTTTAAATGTTCTAACTAAACTTTAACCCCACGACTCCTCTACTGTTGTATGCACTCGTTTAAGCACATTAATTTACGTGTAGTACATTTCAATGATTGTTCACACACACGTTTTTGCCTAATGTTGCATAGTTTTATATATTGGGTACTTCACTTTACTTGTGTCTAAACTCAAATCAATCAATCTGCCTAGCCTTTTCATAACTATGTCGGTCGGATTCCATTCTAGCCGGATGCAGCTGAATACCAGTATTTTATATGGAGCGACTGCCTATATGACCTCCACAACCCAGTCACTGGGTATTAGGGTATCCCTTGGTAAGACTGGTTGTCAGACTTTCAGACTTCTGACGACCCGTAATTACTGTCAAAGATCCACGTACAGCTCGGATCAACGGCTTAACGAATTAAATTTTTTTTTTTAAAAGATCACTCCATCCATACGCACACTAAACTAATTTAGAAATAACTTCTAGACAACCTTGACATTTGAATTGACTTGTAATAGGAAGAAAAGACATAATATATAGACCTGCGCCTTGAGCTCTTGTTTATACGAGGCAGTTTTTCAACTTTCGGCGTGTGAGTAGTCAAAGTCAAAGCATTTATTTATAATAAAACATCTACAGGCGCTTTTGATATGTCAAGGAGTTGGTCAGTTAGTCAGCAGGTTACCTAGTTGCCTGCGGTGACCTACAGGCCAGCACTAGTCAGGGATCCCCGGCGAAAATGGGAGATCCCTTCTCCCAACCACACCGGGGTGGTTTATAGTCAGTAAGAGTCTGACAGACCCCTCCGACCTCTCCAGGGCACATCCATTATGATTGATTTCCACCCCCAAAAAAAGGTAGGTAGGTGTCTATTTATTTATTTATTTAAACTTTATGCAACAATAAAAAGTACAAAGGCGGACTTAATGCCTTAGGCATTCTCTAACAGTCAACCAAAGGTGGTGAAGAGATAACAAAGCAAGTGCAAAAAATTATTATTTGTTATTTTTTTTTGTCTATGGAGAACATTAATGAGCAAGAAACTAAACGAACACTCTTTTCAATGAACTTAATACAAAATCCTGGTTACATTATTTTCGTTTCTTTTAAATGCGAAAACAATGTAATAGAAAAACAATAAAAATCAATTAAAAAGAGAGATGAGCTAATAAATCCAACTGACGTAGAGCGCAGTAAAAATCTCCACTTTATAAAATGGTCCATGCGTGCAAGCCCTAAGTAAGATAAGGCTAGCAATTTGATATAGTTTTCACATAATTATCTTGTTCTTATCACATTTTGTAAGGTTCACTTTCTGGGTTAATTAATAATCGGGCATTATATACAGTCGCACAAAGAAATATGTTACAACTAGCCTCTGCCCGCCACTTTGTCTGCGTTGGTGTTTTTCATCCGACTTAAGTCGTACGTCTTTGGTTACTTCACTTCCATGGGTTATAGCATGGTGTTTTAAGCTGCCTATCTATTACAAAAAGATGTATTTAATATTTACGCAGTGCGATGCGAAAAAAAAAACGCATGTAACTCACTTACCTAATATTGTTCATTAATTACATAAACATAACATCACGCCTGTAATCCTAGAAGGGTTAGGCAGAGGTGTACCCATTAGTACACCCACATTTCGCCAGTTATGTTTTGTTAGTCCCATGTAATAGGGGGCGAGCCTATTGCCATCAACCGGGCACAAATCCAGACTCCGAGGCTGCTACTGAGAAATTCCTGGTGGAAAAACCCAATAACATTTTGCCCGACCTGGGAATCGAAGCCAAGACCTCATGCACAGCAGTCGCGCTTGCGACCACTAGACCAACGAGGCAGTCATTAATTAATCTGATTGTAACATATAATGGCACCGAGTTGCCGTGTCGTGATGGTTTGTGTGTTTTAAAAAGACTTAACAAATTATTGTACACTGTTGTGAGGTGATTAATAAACTTAAAAAAAAAACTAATAGGTACAACTTGTAGTTCCAATAAAAGTAAAAAAATAAAACTATCAGGTACAGTTCCAGAGATTAGCGAACAAACAAAAACCTCTTCAGCTTTATTAGGTACCTATATGTATTGAACGTTAAATAACAGAGGGCATCGGTATTATATAATTATTAATTCGTAAACCTAGTGGTAAGCTGTAGCTTTGACCTTCATTATCTCCAGAACCAATGAGGTCCCAGGTATGATGTAAAAATAAAGATCATAATACATAACATCACGCCTGTAATCCCCGAAGGGTTAGGCAGAGGTGTACCCATTAGTACACCCACATTTCGCCAGTTACGTTTTTAGTCCCATGTAATAGGGGGCGAGACTATTGCCATCAAACGGGCACAAATCCAGACTCCGAGGCTGCTACTGAGATATTCCTGATGGAAAAACCCAATAACACTTTGCCCGACCTGGGAATTGAACCCAAGACCTCATGCACAGCAGTCGCGCTTGCGACCACTAGACCAACGAGGCAGTCATCAAAGATCATAATAATAGGTAGAATATGTGGTTTCCGGAAATGTGATTGGTCTCTGTTCACCCGATATTCAAAAAACCAATAGCTGTGCGTTAGTCTCGCAAAAACTCGAAAATGGCTCGACCGAATTGAATAATTTATTTTTTGTTTTATTCGCATTCTTTAAAATGAAAATAAGGGAAAATAAAACAAAATGATGGTGGTACAAAGATCACTGGGTCATCTTGTCGTATATTTTATTTATTGTGACACTAAGATGAATAAATTTTAAAGGATCATGGGCATTTCTGTATGAGCATTGCCATTTTATGGCAGTTGAGTTAAAATCCAGAGCGAAAAAGATGTTTTTGCACGTAGACATACCAAAATACCATTTACGCGCTAGATTCGAATTTGGCTGCCATAAAATAAAATAAAGTACACCTTAAGAGCTTTCATATGACATGAGTTTCATCACTGTTGGGCAAAGTTTAAAAGTGGGCGCAAAATGTCGCATTGTCCTTTGTTTTAAAAACTAACTATGCTAATTATTCTATCACTCCCACACCCATTTATAGTCCTCAGGTTCTTGTGGAGGCCTGAAAAAAAAAATAGTTATGAATCTATGAGATATTTTCTGTGGCATATTAATAATACTTTATTGGTGTAGTTAAATTGCTTAATCGAGTTCTCGTCTGCAATGTACAGGGAATAGGACGAGAACGGGGACTGGGAGAGTTACGGGCGGCGGGGCGCGTAGCGTGATACACAAGAGGCGAAATGTGCACTGAACAGTTCTTGAGATATGTGACGACACAGCGGTTAAGGTTGAACAGTGTCAGCAAGCGTGGACTCAATTAAGCGGTTTAGCTTTAGATAATTTATTTCCTGTTTCGGTTATTAAGGATTTCCTATTATAAACAGGAAAAATTGGCTTGTTTTTTATGTACACATCACATAAATATTCAATCAGTTGTGCTCTCAGTCTGCGTGCAATGTCGGAATAATATTTGAATATTAATAAACATTATAATCTCTTCTTTCAATTTCCATTGAAATTATTATATATACAGGATATATTATAGAGTACACCCGTGTGTACAAACACTGGTTTACTCCTCTCACTGTCATCATCGGATAGGACGGCAATCCGACACGACCGGGAAGAGGTCAGACGCAGGACTAACATCTTTACATGCTTTACGAAACACAGGGGTCACACCACCAGCAACAAAACTAAGGGCTGCTACTAAGAAATTCCTTATGGAAAACCTCATTAACAGTTACCAACTTTAGACTCAAACCCAAAACCCCACGCTCAGCAGTTACACTTCATTCAAACAAGACATCGTCTTAAACTTCGCTAAACATTATTTAATCACATTGTTTTCCATAGTAATTTATTCTAGGTATATAAACCTGGACACAAATAACAAACTAATAGATAGTACATTATAATAATAGGTACATCCAAAGATAATATTAATTAAACATATAGATAAGAACTCACAGACATCTTCCCGACTTTGTTTTGACGCCGCCACCCGGACAAGTTATGGTGGCAAAGAGACGTTCCTCAACAATAATTCCTGCAGCAGATTGACCAGCTCCTACAGCACTGACACGTTTGATCGCACCAGTACATAGTGTACTGAGTACTGTTAATACAACAAATAATATAGTTAAGAGCTTCATTGTACGTGCTCACACAGTGCGCATAACGCGTTTGTGCGCTTCTGACAAATAAACAACGCGTAGTGTGTGACGTAGCTGTGATTCTTAGTATTATGAATCTACGAAATATCTTTGGCCTCGGTGATACATATGCGTGTCGCGCTTACGCGAGTCAGAGGATAGTGTATACGTTTAAACGCTAAACGGAATACCTGTGGTTTCTCCTTCTGTGTATTGGATATAGGAAAAGCGTCGTTTTGCGAGCGAAGATGACAACTGCAGATTCGACTGAAAAGCTTAATTAAAAATTCCTAATTCGGGATTTGGCTCTCGTCTATTTCTTTCTCTATTATTGAACCGATATAAAAAATATTAGGTAACAGAATAAGAAGGATCTGTACTAATATGTCCCGATATTTTTCTTTTACAATTAATAGTTTTCGTCCCTCCCTGTCGACAGCGGTATAAATAGGCAATTATTATTAGTTTCTGTGGCTTTAGTACTTACAAAAATGATGTATCATTAAATAAGAAAACGTAAGGACATTTATAAATGGTTGATAATTACTTTACTGTTAAAAACCATTGCATTAAATTCAGTTTCGTCGAAAGTGTTATTCTATTTTTTAACCGACTTCAAAAAGGAGGAGGTTCTCAATTCGACGCGTATGTTTTTTTTTTTTTTTTTTTTTTTTTTGTGTGTTTGTTCTACGATTACTCCGCCAATTATGAATCGATTTGGATGATTCTTGTTTTGTTTGAAAGAGTATAGCTCCGAATAGGTCCCATAGTAATATTGTCATGCTCTGATGATGAACTTTGGAGATATGGAAAGGAACTCCTTATAAAATCACAGCAGAACCGCCGTAACAAGAAAAATTGCTTTGTTTATACGTGTAGTCGATGACTGACTGAAGGAAGTAGGGAGGGGGGTACGTCAACCCCCCTCCTACCATTTTCCAAAATTAAATATATCGTGTGAGGTATTGTTTGAAAGGTCTTTATGTAAGGATTTCAAACATTAACACACAAGCACTAAAAAGTGAAAAATAAAAAGCTTTTTTACAAAAAAATATGACCGCCTTCAAAAACTACAAAATAAAAAAAATAACTTTAGCTTGGAAGTCGGTGGCAATACCTACATAACAAGAAACAAAACCAAAGCCGCCGACTTTCAAGCTAAAGTAATTTTTTATTTATTTTGTAGTTTTTGAAGGCGGTCATTTTTTTTTTTTGTAATAGGAATTTCTCAGTAGGAGCTCAGAGTTTGGAGGTTTGTGGTGTGTCACAGCCGTACCTCGATAAGCAAATTGGTAAAGGCGTTGGTCCTACGCGCTATCTCTCTAATTCTCTCAGGTTGCGACGGATTGCCAATTCCATCGAACGATGACGATGGACGACGTAAGGGACGAGGGACCTGTTGTGAAATATTATAAATGTTTTAATGCACGAGTGTGTGCGCACACACTCAAGCACTATTGTATCTTCAGCGTACTTAATTGAAAAGTGGAGTTTCTTGCTCCTTCTTCTCCATAGAGGCCTACCTCCGTTTTGCAACGAGAAACTAGCTTCGACTTTCTGACTAACGGACCGATTCCATGACAGTCAAAAGTGCCTGTAAATGGTGTAATTGAAATAAATGCTTTCACTTTGACTTTGTAATTAGCGAGTAGGTGCTTAGTTCGCTAGCACGATTCCTGTTAAGGGTTAATCGAGCGTCCTATGTTGAATATAATGTAGATTAACTTACGGTTAGATTTTCCCACATTTATTTTAACATAACATCACGCCTATAATCCCCGAAGGGTTAGGCAGAGGTGTACCCATTAGTACACCCACATTTCGCCAGTTATGTTTTTAGTCCCATGTAATAGGGGGCGAGCCTATTGCCATCAACCGGGCACAAATCCAGACTCCGAGGCTGCTACTGAGAAATTCCTGATGGAAAAACCCAATAACACTTTGCCCGACCTGGGAATCGAACCCAAAACCTCATGCACAGCAGTCGCGATTGCGACCACTAGACCAACGAGGCAGTCACACATCGTCATCGTCATCGTCGAGGCACATTTATTTTAACTATAAATAAAACATTTACTTTCTACAATAAATAACCTAAACCTAAATAAAACAAACGCCAACTATAGCTAACGTGGCAATGCTGTCAGCCTTTTGGGCACTTGCCCCATTGACAGCGACGCGGACGAATTTTTTGATGCCCTATAAGGTTCGTCCTTTCTGCCCTTTTTTTTATAAATTGTACATATTTTACATTTACTTTAAGGTTTTACTTACGGTTGTATTTTTTTCAAGTTTTTAAATAAAAATGTTTCGGTTTTAAAGTACTTACCTCGTCATTAAAAGTAGTTTATTCAAACAATTGCGCCATAAAATAAATCAGTATAATCCATTTCACTCAACGGAATCTGTGTGGTCGGGATTCTGAAAAATATAAACATTTATTGTTATTTTTTAAAGGATCTCGTGGCTATTTACAGCCGGGTACTCATTAGCGAGCTGTAACCGTAACTTATGTGATACAGTAACGAGGTTCTAGTGTGTACGCGAATGAGTACGTTGTAAACGTCGGGTCGCTGCAAGCCGCACGCGTACCGCTCGCAGCAGGTTTGCGAACCACGTACACACTATGTTTTTTGGTTACAGTACATGCAACGGTTACAGTTACAGCTCGCTAATGAGTACCCAGCTTAATAAATAGCCAAAATAAATCAGGTTAAGCTACGCATGTTGTCGTACGTTTTTTTTTTATAATCAAGTCTGTAAATATTGTACATATTACCTTTTTAATTAGCATAAGTTACTACAAACTACTTACGAACATATTCCTGATGACAATCTTGGAGCTCCGTGCGGACAAACGAATGTATTGAAAACGAGATAATCAGGCTTTCTAAATACAGGTAACGATTTACCAGTACACAGTGTACTGAGTACAGTCAACACGAGTGTTATTAATGTGAGCTTCATGTTACGTGTTCACTTGTGCACTGCTGACAGATGAAATGCATTAGTCAGTAACGTCAACATATCGTTTCTTCCATAAAACGGTAAAGTTCGTGTCGTGCCACAAGCTATGTAGGGTTCCGGAATATACTGGGAGAAATTTCCAAATATGCGTGGAGGGCCAAATCTGAAAATTCTATCTGTACTATTTCCTTGCTCCTTCGTAAAGCTTGGGGTTGAGTTACTATTTTGTTACGGAATTCTGAAAATGGCACACAATTTGTATCATAAGATGCTGGTAAATAAAATACTCGAAGGAAACTCTCCGAGTATTTTTTTTTACTGCCTCGTTGGTCTAGTCGTCGCAGAGCCCGACTGCTGAGCATGATGTCTATTTTTTTGGGGTGGTAAATATAATCAAATGATTCCTTCCGCCCTGGGTGGGGCGGAAGGGACTGTCAGACTTTTACTGACTAAAAAACCACCCTGTTCCTTCGTTGTCCTTTACGTTTCGGGGCCACGGTAAAAAAAAATAATAATAATATCTTAAGATAACCAACACATTGCCATCTGATCCCATCATCGTGCTCAACACACAAAGATTTGTCCTGGGTGGGAATCGAACCCACGACCTCCGTCCTAGCAGTCAGGGTCGGTATCCTGTTAATACGTCCCGCAACCCTGGCAGGCGTTTGTGATGCTGAGTGGTAGCCTATTTGTCACAAATACAGATACAGCTGCCAACTAATTCTATCCTGTGCCCATTCAAGTAGTGTTTTTAAACGCACATGTTTCTGTTAGGTACTGAAGATTTTTCTTTTTTGGCCGGTTTTTTTTACATAATATAATTTGCCACGGAACCCTAAAAGTGACGCTTTTGCTTGTATCATCAGCTCTTATCTAAGTAGTATATCATTGATAAAAATCCGATTTAAAGAATGTGTATCTCTAGGGTCACGGTATACGATAACGCGACGATATCATGCATTAATCCTACTATATTATTCAAAATGTGAACAGATGTTAGGTAGATGATTGGATGTCTGTTACCCAATCACGCATAAACTGTTGACCAGATTGGCACATACAGGGTTACCCAGCTATGGACATCCAAACGAAAAGGTTGACTCCTCTATTCTTGGGCTATCCAAACAACCCCCATGTCTGTTTTACGTTTTTTTGCGGTTTTGGAGCTAGACGACATTTTAATATTTACTTCTAGAATAAGAATTCTAAGAATATCCCAAAAAAATAAAAAATATTAAAATGTCGTCTAGCTCCTAAACCGCAAAAAATCGTAGAACATACATGGGGGTGGTTTGGATAACCCAAGAAGAGAGAAGTCCAAAATTTTCGTTTGGACGTCCTTAGCTGGGTCACCCTGTAGATAAACCATTTCCTGTATTAAAACACAGAATAGAAGAAACACAGAATACACGTGTATTAAAACACAGAATACTTCTTATACCAGTAATTCGTGTTGTGCACACCGATTTATCGGATCGTTTCATTAGTTTCGTAGGACAGAATTTTTGTGGGACATCTGAGTTAGAGCGAGGCCCCATTAGTGCGTTGCGCTGCGTTGCGTCGCGTCATCTCAACGGAACAACGCATTGTATGCCACACCTGTGTTGCGTTGACGCTGCGCCAACGCAGTCGCGTCGATCTGTTGAAACGCAACGGTCTAATGGGCATGTCATAAAAAATATATGGAAAACGACGCAGCGACGACGCTGCGAGGACGCAACTTACTAATGGGGCCTCGCCCTTAGGATATTGATATTATTATGTTCCAGTCTCTCACTTTATATTATATCGTCGCGGTTTATCGTACACCGTGACCCTAAAGATACTATTCTTTAAATTCGGTTTACCAATTGACATATCCAGATAAGAGGTGATGAAACAAACTGAGTGTCACTTTTAGGGTTCCCTAACAAAATTATATTAACGGACGTCTTAACTGGATACCGTGGCCCCAGAACGCAAAGGGCTATAGAAGGAACAGGGTGGTTTTTTAGTCAGTAAAAGTCTAACAGTCCCTTCGCCCCACCCAGGGCGGTATCAGGACATATGCGCGAAAGACATTTCCGCGCCAGACACTTGCGCGAGTCCCTTTGCGCGCCAAGACACATGCGCGAATGGACTTTTGCGCGCCTAGACCTTTGCGCGCTGGCCACTTGCGCGAAAGACACTTCCGCGATAGACATATGCGCGCCTATACTTGCGCGATAGATACTTCCGCGAAATATGCGCGAAGTATATTTTTATAAAGGACAATGGGCAAAATTCTTGAATTAGGGAAAATTTTCCAAGATATTTCTTCCGGCCGCCATCTTGGATTTTCATTTTGACCTCATTTTCGTCATCAGCACCCCCGAAAACCATGGACACGACACCCATGAAGCATATCTTGGAAAATTTTCCGGCCGCCATCTTGGATTTTCATTTTGACCTCATTTTCGTCATCAGCACCCCTGAAAACCATGGACACGACACCCATGAAGCATGTCTTGGAAAATTTTCCGGCCGCCATCTTGGATTTCTTTTAGACCTTATTTTCGTCATCAGCACCCCCGAAAACCATGGACACGACACCCATGAAGCATATCTTGGAAAATTTTCTGGCCGCCATCTTGGATTTTCATTTTGACCTCATTTTCGTCATCAGCACCCCCGAAAATCATGGACACGACACCCATGAAGCATATCTTGGAAAATTTTCCGGCCGCCATCTTGGATTTTCATTTTGACACCATTTTCGTCATTAGCACCCCCGAAAACCATGGACACGACACCCATGAAGCATATCTTGGAAATTTTTCCGGCCGCCATCTTGGATTTTCTTTTAGACCTCATTTTCGTCATCAGCACCCCCGAAAACCATGGACACGACACCCATGAAGCATATCTTGGAAAATTTTCCGGCCGCCATCTTGGATTTTCATTTTGACACCATTTTCGTCATTAGCACCCCCGAAAACCATGGACACGACACCCATGAAGCATATCTTGGAAATTTTTCCGGCCGCCATCTTGGATTTTCTTTTAGACCTCATTTTCGTCATCAGCACCCCCGAAAACCATGGACACGACACCCATAAAGCATATCTTGGAAATTTTTCCGGCCGCCATCTTGGATTTTCTTTTAGACCTCATTTTCGTCATCAGCACCCTCGAAAACCATGGACACGACACCCATGACGCATATTTTGTAAAAAAAGTAACGGAACCCTAATTCAAGAATTTTGCCCATTGTCCTTTATAAAAATATACTTCGCGCATATTTCGCGGAAGTATCTATCGCGCAAGTATAGGCGCGCATATGTCTGTCGCGGAAGTGTCTTTCGCGCAAGTGGCCAGCGCGCAAAGGGACTCGCGGAAGTGTCTTGGCGCGGAAATGTCCATTCGCGCAAGTGTCTGTTCGCGGAAAGGTCTAGGCGCGCAAAAGTCCATTCGCGCATGTGTCTTGGCGCGCAAAGGGACTCGCGCAAGTGTCTGGCGCGGAAATGTCTTTCGCGCAAGTGTACCAGATCCCAGATTTATTATTGTTAATATAAACACAGCTGTTTATTATGTTCCTAATTAAATAAAGGCGAAAACCTTTTAATGGAACTTAGATTTGCCAAACAAAGTCAACCCACAATATTTAAAAAAGTAATTAAATATGCCATATTAATTACTAACCATCAGTACCAATATACATAACATAACACATAACATCACACCTGTAATCCCCGAAGGGTTAGGCAGAGGTGTTCCCATTAGTACACCCACATTTCGCCAGTTATGTTTTGTTAGTCCCATGTAATAGGGGGCGAGCCTATTGCCATCAACCGGGCACAAATCCAGACTCCGAGGCTGCTACTGAGAAATTCGTGATGGAAAAACCCAATAACACTTTGCCCGACCTGGGAATCGAACCCAAGACCTCATGCACAGCAGTCGCGCTTGCGACCACTAGACCCACGAGGCAGTCAATACAATACCAATATACAAAATGTCTTAACATGTAACTTAACAAATATTGTAATTACCAACTTATACAAAATCTTCGTTACTAGATAGAGCTCAAAACAAAATTATGGTAATCATGTGTATCGGCGCAAGTGCATTATTTAAAGAACCTCGTCAACTATATAAGATGCAGCTACATCAACGAATAATTAGATTAAGAGTTGATTACAATTATGATCACGAATTAATTGTTTAAAAACACAAATTATGTTAATGTTATTTATTTTGAGGGTTAATTAATTATTATTGATGATTAATTAATTATAATTGTATGGTTCAATTAATTATCAGTTTATTTACTCCAAAAGATTGTAAAAATAATCATTTATTTACAAAGTTAGAATCCTAACCTAAAAACTCAAACACGTGCGCCGAGCACGTGGTTAGTGTCTATAAATACAGGCGACAGCCACAGAGCGGCTCAGTTGCGCACGAGCCGTCGGACGGAACACATCTCTGTGAGTCATATTTATACTTTTTTTGTTTTTTTTTTTTTTTTGTTTTTTTTTTTTTTTTGTTTTTTTTTTTGAAGATGATTAATTAATTATAATTGTATGGTTCAATTAATTATCAGTTTATTTACTCCAAAAGATTGTAAAAATAATCATTTATTTACAAAGTTAGAATCCTAACCTAAAAACTCAAACACGTGCGCCGAGCACGTGGTTAGTGTCTATAAATACAGGCGACAGCCACAGAGCGGCTCAGTTGCGCACGAGCCGTCGGACGGAACACATCTCTGTGAGTCATATTTATACTTTTTTTGTTTTTTTTTTTTTGGTTTTTTTTTTTTGAAGATGATTAATTAATTATAATTGTATGGTTCAATTAATTATCAGTTTATTTACTCCAAAAGATTGTAAAAATAATCATTTATTTACAAAGTTAGAATCCTAACCTAAAAACTCAAACACGTGCGCCGAGCACGTGGTTAGTGTCTATAAATACAGGCGACAGCCACAGAGCGGCTCAGTTGCGCACGAGCCGTCGGACGGAACACATCTCTGTGAGTCATATTTATACTTTTTTTTGTTTTTTTTTTTTTTTTTTTTTTTGGGTCAAGCCCGCCACACTGTTCCCACCCACTGCAACTCCTGAAAGCCAGAATCAACAGTGGAGGCCACCAGAAAAGCGTCGAGGCAATGAAGCTCGACGAGTCCCAGAGAAACGATTTACTGTCTTGGGTCCCGCAACGAAATATTTATACTGTCGTCCTTGTAAAAAGTGTTTTATTTGAAGAAGATGGAAAATAACCAAGAGTGTGATGTCAGCAATGCTTTTTTTTTTTTTTTTTGAGATGGTAAAAATCATCAAATGACTCCGACTGACGAAGGACTGTCAGACTTTTACTGACTAAAAAACCACCCTGTTCCTTCTGTTGCCCTGCAACCCCGGCAGGCGTTGGCTCCGTTGGGGGCCCCGTCCCTGTGCTGACAGCTCTTGCGGGCCTCAGCGGGCTTGGTCCTTGATCGGACGGCGAGCTACCCATTACTCGCCGTCCGCAAGCCCGCGCCTACGGTGGCCGGATGTCGCCTCGCGACGTCCGACGCCCTGGGCGTCTCCCGCGGCGGCTGGGGCGTGAGGTGGTTCTCTCCGTCACGCGGCCCGCCTCCTCCTTCGCTAGCATTACTGCTTCGCAGAAGGAGGTGACTGCATCCCATTCCCTCTCGCCCCGGAGCATGGCCTGAACCAGGTCCGGACGCGAGAGGTTGCCGCCGCCTATCACCTCCGTGAGGGCACGGCGGTGCTCTGCCCAAGCGGAGCAGTCCTGCACCGTATGCTCCACCGTGTCCTCCGGGCGATCCACACAGTGGTGACACCCGGGCGTTTCCTCCCGCCCTATCCGACACAGGAACCTCCCGAAACAACCGTGTCCGGTGAGGACCTGCGTCAGGCGGTAGGTGAGGACGCCGTAGCGCCTCTCCAGCCACACCTCAAAGAGGGGTCTTATCGCCGCGATTGCGGCGTGCCCGAACTTGGGTTGCGACAGTCGCATCTCCCATCCCGCCATGAGATCGCACCGGAGCTCACTCCGCAGTGCACGATTTGCCGCGGCAGCGGGGTTTCACCCCGGCGCTGCGCGTCCACACGCCACTCGTAGACGCGCTGGAGGACTGTTGCCTCCAGATCCCACGTCGGCAATCCGGCAAGGAGGCTTGCCGCTTCGCCGGAGACCGTGCGATATCCCCGGATCATCCGGATGGCCATGACCCTCTGGCATGCCACCAACTTGGCTGGTGGCCGCCGCCTGATGGTAGGGGCCCCGTAGAGGGCCATGGACCGCACGACTCCGGCGTAAAGCCTCCGGTAGGAGGCGCCTGGTCCCCCGAGGTTGGGCAGGAGCCGCCAAAAAGCAGCCCCAGCCCTGTCCAATCGCGGAGCCAGACGTCGGAAGTGCTCCTTGAAGCTCCACCGGCTGTCGAGGACGCGACCCAGATACTTCATCGTCGCCTCGACGCCGATGTGAACCCCTCCCACCGTTATTTGGGAACCCGACGGTGGCGCGTTCCGAAGACCATGAAAGCACATGGCCTCGGATTTGTGCAATGCCACCTTGAGTCCCAATTGCCGGATTCTTTCGACGACTGTCGCAACCCCTCGCGTCGCTAGGTCGGCCGCCGCCTGGTGCGACTCTCCCTGTGCCAGGACGAGCATGTCGTCAGCGAAGCAGACTACGCTGACGCCGTCAGGGAGGTCGGCGCGCAGCACCCAGTCGTATCCAATGTCCCACAGAAGCGGTCCCAGGACCGATCCCTGTGGGACACCGCACGACATCTCTCGCCGGTTCCACTCTCCCCGTTGGCCGGGGTAGACGACGGCCCTATCCGTCAGATAGTCCTCGACAACACGACGAAGGTAGGTCGGCATCCGGTGATACCGGAGTGCCTCCCTGATGCAACTCCAGGCCAGGGTGTTGAAGGCATTGGAGATGTCGAGAGACACCGCCAAGACGACCCTGCCCCGGGATACTGCTTCCCCCTTCGTGAGGGCCCTCACGCGCATGATGGCGTCCACCGTGGAGCGCCCCCTGCGGAAGCTTAACTGGCTCTCCGCAAGGTCCGGCCCGGATCTCCCCAGGTGCCCGACGAGGCGGTTTGCAATTACTCTTTCAAAGAGCTTGCCCACCTCGTCGAGCAGCACGATGGGCCGGTATGCGGACGGTGAGTCCGCAGGGCGCCCCGGCTTCTTGATGAGGACCAGTTTCCCCGTCTTCCAACGAAGCGGGAACTGGCCCCTCTCTAAACATGCGCTTAAGAGCCTCCCTAGTCGAGGACCGAGAGCCCCCGAGGCCAGGACCCAGGCTTTCCCAGGTAAGCCGTCGGGTCCCGGGGCGGTATTCTTGGCCTTCAGCCGTTGTACCGCCACTCTCAGATCTACCTCGGCCACCTCCGGAGCATTGTAGTCGCCGCCGTCGCTGTGGTCCGCGTCTTCGTCTGACACCACCAGGGGCGGAGCCATGGGCGGGGGGGTATGTTCCCCCCGAGAAGGAAACAGGGCGCCGACGCCCTGTCGCCTGACGTCCCTGTCCAGAGCCTCCAGCATCTCCCTGCGGGAAAGATTCCTAGCCCGCAGCATCCCATCTCGGAGGGCGGTCTTCGCCGCCCTGTACCCCTCGTACAGCTCCGCCTCAATGGCTGCCGCATTCGGAGGTCGGTTGCGGCACCGCCTCGCGTAGTGCCGTTATCTCGCGCGACCACCAGTACACCTGACGCCGGGCGCTTCCTGGCCGGGCCCGGGGCATTGCCATGTCGCAGATCACGGACATGGCCTCCTGGAACCACTCCGCCTCGTCGTTGACGTCGGCAGGCCTGTCTGGTGACGACACCCAGGCCTGCACGAACGAGGCTTCCAGGAAGAGCTCCCGGTCCGGCTGCTTCAGCGCCCATCGCGGACCACTCGGGGTCTGTCGGACCGGCGTATCTGGGACCTGGGCGGAGACGTCGAACCGGATGTACCGGTGGTCGGAATATGTCTCCACCCCCTCCTCTACGCGCCAGTCAACGACACGTGGCGACAGAGCGAGGCTGGCGAACGAGATGTCCACCACCGACTCGCCCCGCATCCGTACACACGTGGGGACAGAACCCCGGTTCAGGATGACCAGGCCTGTCTCCAGAGCCCAGTCCTCCACCATCTTGCCCCGTGCATGGTCCGTGTACCGGGAACCCCAAGCCACGTTCTTGGCATTGAAGTCCCCGAGGACCAACACAGGGAGGGAACCGAACCCGGCGACGACGACTCCTAGCTCCCTAAGGGAGACGTGGAACTCGGCGAGAGTTCGGTTCGGGGAGAAGTAAACGCCTACCACGGCGATCTCCCCGAACCGTGCTGCCACACAGCCCCGTCCTCTCTTGACGCTCTCGAGAGACAGGGTACCGGCGGCAGCCGACGCGATTATGACCACCGAGCCGTCGAGGTCCGCCACCCAGTCATCCCTGGGTGGGACAAAGTACGGCTCGGCGACCACCGCGATGTTGATCAGCCACTGCGCCATGCTCTGGACCAAGAGATCCTGAGCGGCGGCGCAGTGGTTGATATTAGCCTGGAGGAGGCGCAATAGGGCCGTGACTAGCCCTCCATTACATCCCCCTCCAGGGCCCTCCTCGAGGGCGGAATCGCCCTAGCGGCGGCGACGGCGGCGACAGTGGCGGCGGCAGCTGAGGGCCTACCTCTACCGCTGGCCTTGGCGGGTGGGGCGCAGGCCTTGCCTCCTGCCCGGTGATCGGCCGGCTTGCCATCAGCAGGTCATCAGCACCCCCGAAAACCATGGACACGACACCCATGAAGCATATCTTGGAAAATTTTCCGGCCGCCATCTTGGATTTTCATTTTGACCTCATTTTCGTCATCAGCACCCCTGAAAACCATGGACACGACACCCATGAAGCATGTCTTGGAAAATTTTCCGGCCGCCATCTTGGATTTTCTTTTAGACCTTATTTTCGTCATCAGCACCCCCGAAAACCATGGACACAACACCCATGAAGCATATCTTGGAAAATTTTCTGGCCGCCATCTTGGATTTTCATTTTGACCTCATTTTCGTCATCAGCACCCCCGAAAACCATGGACACGACACCCATGAAGCATATCTTGGAAAATTTTCCGGCCGCCATCTTGGATTTTCATTTTGACACCATTTTCGTCATACTCATTAGCACCCCCGAAAACCATGGACACGACACCCATGAAGCATATCTTGGAAATTTTTCCGGCCGCCATCTTGGATTTTCATTCTGACCTCATTTTCGTCATCAGCACCCCCGAAAACCATGGACACGACACCCATGAAGCATATCTTGGAAAATTTTCCGGCCGCCATCTTGGATTTTCATTTTGACACCATTTTCGTCATTAGCACCCCCGAAAACCATGGACACGACACCCATGAAGCATATCTTGGAAATTTTTCCGGCCGCCATCTTGGATTTTGTTTTAGACCTCATTTTCGTCATCAGCACCCCCGAAAACCATGGACACGACACCCATGAAGCATATCTTGGAAAATTTTCCGGCCGCCATCTTGGATTTTCATTTTGACACCATTTTCGTCATTAGCACCCCCGAAAACCATGGACACGACACCCATGAAGCATATCTTGGAAATTTTTCCGGCCGCCATCTTGGATTTTCTTTTAGATCTCATTTTCGTCATCAGCACCCTCGAAAACCATGGACACGACACCCATGACGCATATTTTGTAAAAAAAGTAACGGAACCCTAATTCAAGAATTTTGCCCATTGTCCTTTATAAAAATATACTTCGCGCATATTTCGCGGAAGTATCTATCGCGCAAGTATAGGCGCGCATATGTCTGTCGCGGAAGTGTCTTTCGCGCAATTGGCCAGCGCGCAAAGGGACTCGCGGAAGTGTCTTGGCGCGGAAATGTCCATTCGCGCAAGTGTCTGTTCGCGGAAAGGTCTAGGCGCGCAAAAGTCCATTCGCGCATGTGTCTTGGCGCGCAAAGGGACTCGCGCAAGTGTCTGGCGCGGAAATGTCTTTCGCGCAAGTGTACCAGATCCACCCAGGGCAGAAGGAGTTATTTGATGATTTTTACCACCCCAAAAAAATTAGACATCATGCTCAGCAGTCGGGCTCTGCGATCACTAGACCAACGAGGCGGTAAAAAAAAAATACCCGGAGAGTCTCCTTCGAGTATTTTATTTACCAGCATCTTATGATATAAATTGTGTCCCATTTTCAGAATTCCGTAACAAAATAGTAACTGAACCCGAAGCTTTGAGAACAAGCAATGAAACAGTACAGATAGAATTTTCAGAATTGGCCCTCCACGCATATTTGGAACTTTGTCCCAGTATATTCCGGAACCCTACATAGCTTGTGGCACCACACGAACTTTACCGTTTTATGGAAGAATCGATATCTTCACGTTACTCACTTATGCATTTCATCTGTCGGCAGCGCACGAGTGAACACGTAGCATGAAGTTTACACTTACAGCACTCGTGTTGACTGTACTCAGTACACTACGTACTGGAAAACCATTACCTGTGCATGAAGATGAACTAATATATCAAACGCCTGAAAATCTCATTTTCAATGCATTAATTTGTCCGAATGGTGCCCCCAAATTGTCGTCAGGATTATGTTCGTAAGTACCTCTTTATTTATTTTATTTTACAGAAGGCTAACAGACTAACAAACCAATGATTTAGAGAGTGTGATATTAACAAATAGCTAATTACAAGCCTCCACAGACAGATATAAAAAACAATCTATAAGAAGAAAGTACACACTAGTTAATTATGATGTTACAGAGTAGTAAACAAGTGAACTATCCTTGAAAAAATAACTGTGAGAACAGCCGTCTTAAGGTTCCCACACTGGGGTTGCGGGACGTCTTAACAGGATACCGTGGCCCCGGAACGTAAAGGGCAACAGAAGGAACAGGGTGGTTTTTTAGTCAGTAAAAGTCTGACAGTTCTTCGCCCCAACCAGGGCGGAAGGAGTCATTTGATGATTTATACCACATCAAAAAAAAAAAAGGTTGCCACACTGTTGCGGTTAATCTTCGAAACGGCTAGTCCGATTTTGATAGAACTTTCTCTGGCAGGCTTATCTAGTAAAGATCAATACTGTCACTGTGCTTACAAAAACTGTAAAATGTTTTAATTTTTTTCAGGTCTCCGACAACAGAGAATCCGTTGAGTAGCATGGATTATTATGACATCTTTTATGCGGAAAACATTTGAAAGAACTATTTTCCACGACCTCTTATTTTTCAGCATAGCAATGAATAAAAATGATTCCCTATTTCCCTTGGTCACGAGTGAAAGGTTGGACTAATTTCATTAACTCTTTTTATGTTGTGTTTGTTATTGTGAGGAGAAGGTTCTTTTGAAAGAAAAAAAATATGGCGTGACGAAGTTCGTTGGGTCAGTTAGTATAACAACAATTGAGTAATTATACGCAAATATATAATATTCAAAAAGTCTTTCTTTTAAGTCTTTTCGTCTTTTTTCTTCTAAGTCATTGAACGAAATGATTTGACTTTGACTTTGATTTACTGCCTCGTTGGTCTAGTGGTCGCAAGCGCGACTGCTGTGCATGAGGTCTTGGGTTCGATTCCCAGGTTAGACAAAGTGTTATTGGGTTTTTCCATCAGGAATTTCTCAGTAGCAGCCTCGGAGTCTGGATTTGTGCCCGGTTGATAGCAATAGGCTCGCCCCCTATTACATGGGACTAAAAAACATAACTGGCGAAATGTGGGTGTACTAATGGGTACATGTCTGCCTAACCCTTACAGGCGGATTACAGGCGTGATGTTATGTTTGATTTACCCAACATTGAAATATCTCACTTACTTGAATCCGAGTCACTTACTGACACTGTTCACCGTTAACCACAGTGACGTCACATGTCTTAAGAATTGTCCAGCGCACATTTCGCCTCTTGTGTATCACGCTACGAGCGTCCCTCTCCCGCACCTCTCCCGGACCCCGTTCTACCCCCGCGTCCCTGTACTCCGCAGGTGAGGACTCAATTAAGCGGTTTAGCTATAATATCGAGTGACATGGGGTACATATATTATGTTTTATGGTACACATGATTTCAACACGGAAGAAGTCGTAGGCCAAAGCTAATAATGAATAGTTTTAATTAACAAATTAATCATGTCTACCTACAAACCACGTAAAATTTTTCCCAATAACCATACTTCAAGGGTGTGAACTTTTCGAAGTACGTGCTTCTCAAACGGGTAGTGGCGAGGGCATAAATTTTCAATATGGCGGAGACGACGGGCTAATAGGGCTGAAAACTTTGATCATACTTTACCAGTCTATCATTAAGGCATCTCTACATACGAGCGATATTATCACGCACGAGATATAGCTTTGAGTAATACGTTTAAGGTACGAAGAAAATATATTGTACATACATACTTTACAATTAATATTATTGTTCTTGATGTTTTATGTTAGAATGATGTACGGGTATGTAAATAAATATAGAAAGCATAACATCACGCCTGTAATCCCCGAAGGGTATGGCAGAGGCGTACCCAAAGAACACCCACATTTCGCCAGTTATGTTTAAGTAACATGTCAAAGGGGGCGAGCCTATTGCCATCAACCGGGCACAAATCCAGACTCCGATGCTGCTACTCAGAAATTTCTGAAGGAAAAACCCTATAACACTACCCGACTTGGGACCAGTCGTGCTTTGCAGCCACTAGACCAACGAGGCAGTCAAAGGTAAAGGGGGGGGGGGGGGGAGGGTAAGGGGGTAAGGTATGTTAAAGTAGAATTAAAAAAATATCAATTTTGCCTTCTGCATTATCACAATGCCGATAATATCGCTCGTGTCTGTAGATGCTTTTACGAATTATGCGTATATTAATTAACAGTAATAGTTCAGTAATTAAGTGTTTCATTAGAGAACTATGTTCATTGGCTAATAAACTGTAGATAGTTTATGCTAGTTTAGATAGTTTTAGATATGGTCTGGGCTAAGTGTAGGTTTGGCGGCGAAGAAGAGTTTGTATGTATTCATATTTTTGTAATATTTTACATACATACATACCTAAACTTACGCCTTTTTCCGATGGAGGTAGGCAGAAACCACAGAACACCACCTGCTACGATCCTTACATACTTCTTTCGCCTCATCTACGTTCATACATCTCGTCATACAAGCACGCCGGTTACGAGTACTGCGCACCTGACCTTTCTGAAGAACCACACCAATAAGGTCAGTGAATATTTTAGATCTTAATTTTAAGGATTTCATACATGAAGGGTGCTAACGGAACCTAATATAATTCTACGGTGGTACGGAATTCTTCATATGCGAGTGCGATTTGCACTTTGCCTGTTTTTTTTTATAATTCGTGAGCATATTATGCATACAGTTGAGATAGTTTAAATAGCCATTACGAAAATGACAACGATTCCTAATAAATCACGATCAAAACAAAAATGTATTTTCTTTGGTTTAAAATGCCAGAGTCGATACACCTACGTCATTTTAGCACGGCTGCAATTTTGAGGACAGAAAAATATAATTGCAGCCATACAAAAATATCAGCCATACTAAAATTTCAGCCATTCTAAAATTTCAGCCATGCTAAAATGATGTAGATCTGGCGACTCTGAGATCTTGGACCATCTGTGTGAATGAATTAATTACCGTAACGTCACTAATTAACCTAAATGCCGAGAGTCCGGAACAAACGTACGATATCTTTATTTACGCACTTACGTTGAGCCCTTGTCACTAATTATGGTAATTCTATTAACTAACCACTAACAAGGCTTCATGTAATTCAAACAAACTGGGGAACAATTCGAGACATACCTATTAAAGATTATATGTTAAATAGTGATAAACAATGTTACCGAATTCAATCCAATATTACTTTTTATTCATATGTATATTCTAAGTTAATTTTTTGATATTACTTGACATCGGTAAAGGGAAATATAATGAGGAAACCTAGACTTATCTAATACTAGCTTCTGCCCGCTACTCCGTCCGCATCAAAGTTAATTTCTCCATACAAACTGGACGCCCGTTTCATCCTCTTAGGCGGTGAATTAAAAAAAGCCCTTCTTAGCAGACGTCTACTAACTATAAACTAAATCCTTGCCAATACGTCAAGCGGTTTTCGATATTTCGTGATGAGTGACTAAGTGATCTTTCGCTTTTTTATATATTTAGATAGATTATTATTATAATTGCGAAGTTTGGATGGATAGATGTTTGTTCATCAATCGCCAGAACGGCTGAACGGATCGCAACGAACACAAAGACAGATTATAGTCTGGAAAATCACATAGGCATTTTTTTAGTCTGGAAAAATGTTCGGTTCCTGTAGGATAACATAACATAACATCACGCCTGTAATTCCCGAAGGGTTAGGCAGAAGTGTACCCATTAGTTACACCCATATTTCGCCAGTTTCGCCTGTAGGATAGTATATCAATATTATTGCGGATTAAGTCGCGGGCAAAAGTAGAAGAGACTTTTACCCAGCAGTGGGACTTTCTTCACTTAATCAACTTGAAACTTAGTACAAATATAAGGTAAACAATAAAGCTTGACGTCATTTTTAATTTTACAGCCCCTCATTGGGTGATGGGTTTGTAGTTACTAAATGTCGCGGCCAAAGAGCTAGCATATTCTACCGTCCTTGACCGAATGCACGACAATAATGAACCCCCGGGAGAGGGCTATTTAGTTTAAAACGAATTTAATAAACGTAATGGGCTCCACCCGCAAGTGACTCATACATGTATAATACTAGTTTAATGCTACATTTAATGCTTGTTTGTTGCGGATTAAATCTGATGGGTTTCAGTTAATAATAACAGTAATCTATTGATGTACTAAGACGTGTGTATAACATACATCGCATCGCGCACCGCCGCGGTTGGCGGCGAAGCAGACTTCAAGCCCGCGCGGTCGGGCGGTGTACGTGTGTTTGGCATCAACGGATTTCTTAGAAGCTTCACTTCACCGCCTGTCGCCATCCACCATTCATTTTATCGCCCTTGCAGGCTAGGTAGTACATCTGAATGAGAAGAGACCTTTGCCAGTGGGACAATAAAAAGTTAGTATTTTTATTATTATTCTGTAATGTTATTTCATCACGAGTCCAACAAAGCTGTTAATTGCAATACAAACAAGTTACAAAGGCAGTTTATTACCGTTTGTAATCTTAATAGACATCGTTTTACAACGTTTTCCGTTTATCATCAATCTGTAAACTAAATAATTGCAAAATGGCGTGAATAGGGCTTCGATTAAGTTGATAGTGATTGCAATCAATACCATTTTATGTTATTACTGGACAGTAATGCAATATAGATATACATCTATACAAATAACTGAATGGCTCGTTGGTCTAGTGGTCGCAAAGATCGACTGCCGAGCGGCGAAGAACGAGTTATTGGGTTTTCCATCAGGAATTTCTCAGTAGCAGCCTCGGAGTCTGAATTTGTGCCCACTTGATGACAATATACATGGGACATAAACAAAACTGGCGGAATGTGGGTGTACTAATGCATACACCTCTGCCTAACCCGTTTGGGAATAAAAGGCGTGATGTTATGTTATACAAATAAACAAAATTGAAGTGTCTGTGTCATGCTCAGCAGTCGCGCTTTGCGACCACTAGATCAACGAGGCAGTCATTTTAATTTTTTATCTACAAATTAGTGAGAAGGAGTAGGAAGGATCGTAGCAGGTGGTGTTCTGTAGTTTCTGCCTACCCCCATGGGAAAAGGCGTGGGTTTATGTAGTGGAGAAATAATTTGGTATAGCGAATTATGTAGTTTATTTTTTGAGAGATTTTGGTTAACCTTGTTTTGAAAACTAAGCTCACGTAAGGCAAAACAATAAAAAACCCGACACTAAAAATGTTGGCATCACATTTAAAGGAAGCTCTTTGTTTTACTTGGCAAAGTTTATATAAAAAAAAAACTTAACTTTTTAAGACATTTTTCGACAAATTCAAACTAATTTATTTTGTTTTAAAAGCTTAGTTTTATCTTTGAGAAAGTTTTAGTGTTTTATTATTATTTATTTACACTAAAAGGTAAGTTACGAGTACATAAAACTATCAAGTGAAAGAAATTGGGTTCGCAACCTGTTGTGTTTTGCAATTTTAAACCCAATGCACGTAGGCTTCGCTTGGAACCCTGCCAATGCCATAAAGAACAATATTATATTCAATTCTGTAAAGTGGATCGTTTTGGCTACTTTACGTCTTCCTTTAGTTGTCGCTGTAATTAAGGTTTATATTGCTATAACAAAACTGTGTTGTAAAAAGACGTTCTGCATTACAAGTTCTACTTCTGTTAGTATTGTATTAATTTAATATTTTTTATTTCAATTTTGTAAATGTGAGTACCATGGAGCATTTTATTTATTAAGTTACTATGTGTTTTGACTTTATGAGCATGGCAGTTGAGAGCTTGTCATGCTCACTCAAATGTCTCGCTGATGGAGGCGCGTGTGTTGAATCATTTGGCTCTCTCCATGATGGTTGAGCTAGGTGGTGCTGATCCATGCGTCATGCTCGTGAACGAGAGCTGTCAGTTAGTATTGGTCATCTCTCAATTGCAATGGCTTTAATTTTTTTATTATTTTTTACGACTATTTTAAATTCATCTTCATTGTTATCACATGTAGAATCGACAAGAATAATGTGACCAGAATTTTGTAAAAACCTAATTTAAAAGATTGCCGTGGAGTTTCTTGTTCGTTCTTCTCCATAGAGGCCTACTTCTGTTTTGGAACGAGCAACTAGCTTCAACTTTCGGACTAACTGACCGACTCTTTGACAATTCAAGTGCCTGTAAATGGTCTAATTGAAATAAATGTTTTGACTTTGACTTTGACTTTGACTCGTAGTGTTTGCTACGAGTGTAGAAAATGTGCTAAGCAGCTACGAATTTCAAATTGATGGAAAAGAATTTAAAAAGTCAATTTAAAAAATATTTTTTTATTAAACTTGTCTTGCCATTTTCATCGTATCTCAGCGACAATCAATGTCAAAATATATAGGTATATTAGAGGCATTCTTGTTTAATTCATTCATTTAATAGAGACTGTTCCTAATAGTTAGTGAAATTACCGATTGGTATTGTTATATTATTATTTTAAACGTCAACCTGTATATTTCAGGGAGTCTTAAACAATACTGTCCCGTCAAATGACGCAAGGAAAAATACCTGACGACAATGTTAGCACAGACATCTCGTAATATTCCAAATGTGAAAAGTATGTTTGTATGTTTACTCAATCACTCTTTAACAGCTGAACTAAATTAGCCGAGGCACATATAATATGTGGACATTGATTAAAACACTTGGATATTTTTTTTAGTCTATGTTGTGATGGCCCAGTGGTTAAGACTTGAGAGTGTTATGAGGGGGGGTTCGCAAACAGGTATGGGCAAGTACCAATGTGTCATTATCAATTTCTTAAATACTTTTTAAGTTCATCTTGGACATGATTGATTTCGGTAAAGGAAAACATTGTAAGGCAACCTGGACTTATAATAAATCTAAGTTTGCAATCGCCAAACCGTCTTGAGCAAGCATGGTGATTAATGCTCATGCCTTTTCAGTATGAACATCCCCGAAGGGTTAGGCAGGGGTGTACCCATTAGTACACCCACATTTCGTCAGTTATGTTAAATTCCCAACTAGTTCCCGACCCTATTGCCATCAACCGAGCATAAATCCAGACTCCAAAGCTGCTACTTAGAAATTCCTGATGGAAAACCCAACAACACTGCTCGACCTAGGAATCGAACCGAAGACCAACGAGGCTGTCTTCGCTCTGCAGTGGGACAATAATAGGCTAATATTATTATTTTCGTTTTTACAGACGAAGTCGCAGGCAGAAGCTAGTTGATAATAAAATAAACTAGACAGAGAGCTATAAACGTGAGGTGCTCGAATGAATTCCTGCTACTTAATACAATGCTGAGTTATACGAACTTCGTAATGTCATTTCTCGTAATTACTTCTTGCTGAACTTCCGTGGATGGGTGTACGAATAGGTTCTCCTATTACGAGTAAACAAAGTTATGGACGTATGGTCCAAGAACCCACACACGTCAGACTTACGTTATGTTAGCATGGTTGAAATTCTGAGAGTAGGTTAGGAACATTTTCGAAACATTGTGTTACAGATAAATTCAACCGATTTTTAATTTTTAATAGATATAAAGATTTGCAGTTTTCTTTATTTGAATTAGAATTTTAGCATAAATATCCTGGTAACCTACTTATATGTAGGAAGTTTGTATGAAATGACGTACGACGTAAACGATTTTGACAAAATATTTCCCTATCTTCTCCCAAAAATTCGGCCATGGTTAAGTGACGTAAGTATGGCATCTACAGGATCTCGGTCAAATACGTAACATGAATTACCTTTTGGATATTTGGATGCTTATTTCTGTCTTTTTAACAGCCAGCAATTTTTTTTTTAAATAGCAGGGAGCATTTTGTCGTACTTTTTTTTTATTGGTTTTCAAGTAATAAAAAAGTATGACAAAATGCTCCCTGTTATTTCGTATGAGTAATTTTTTCAAACTTACTGCCCCGCTCCAGTTGGTCGCGGCGTAAAGTTATATAGCCTATATTATTCCTTATGAATCTGGCTACCTTTTATAAAATTATTTTTCAAATTCGACTAGGAGTTCCAGAGATTGTGAGCGAATAAACAAACACACAAACAAAAAATAAACAAAGAATCTTTTTGGCTTTATTATACTAGTATAGATTATCCGAAGGTGGTGCAACAGGGCCTAATCAGTGGATATTGTAGGTATTCGGGGAGGAATGAAAAGGTTGAAATATAACTTATCAAACAAGTTCATGGGGTAAAAAAGTTCTGTTGGTTAAACAATCACTGACGTACCGTTCTGTTGGTTAAACAATCACTGACATACCGTTCTGTTGGAGAACAGTGCATGGGCCAAATGTGATTTAGATGAAAAGTGTATGGTCGAAACATTCTGTTGGTGAAACATTCACTGACGAAAAATTATGTTGGCGAAACGTTCGTGGGTTAAAAGTGCTTTGGATGAAAAGTTCGTGGTTAAAAGATTATGTTGACAAACAGTTCATGGGCCAATCGACTGTTGGTAAAACGTTTCAGACTCGCAATACATAGTTACATGACAGAGTTTTCTTGTGGTAAATGAAAAACGAATTTAGAACGAGAAAATAAATATATTTACCGTCCTTATCCTATTACTTTTACGAACGCGAAAGTTTGTGACGAAGGGTAGATAGATGGATTTTTGTTACTCTTTCACGCACATCAGAACGGAATACGCTGAAATTTGGCATACATACAGATATTGATTTTGCTTAACATTTAGGATAATTCCTATCCCGTTTTTGTGTTACGGTAATTTAGGACTTAGTTAAATTCTAAAGTCTACGCAGACGAAGTCAATGTTAAAAGTTAAATAACTTATGTTAATTAGACCATCAAAAGGCACTTTCGAACGTAATTTACAAAAGAAAAATATATTTGAATCTAGTTGCCTCTTTCAAAAGCTAATTTCGTATTCACGAATAGAAGCTAGTTTCAGATGATTGAACTTAGATAAAAATGAAGTAAAACCCTTTGAGTACGTATATCTTTTACCCACGTAAATATTTAAAATAAATACAGACGCCTTTCTCTTGAGATAACACCGAAATTCCTTTTACTTAGACATAGACAAATCTCAAGAGCGATCGCGTCAGTCTTTATTAGATTTTCACTATTCTAACTCCCACTTTCTCTATTCCCATGGTGACAGGGAATAAGCTTTTAACACTCGTTGTGAGGTGAAGGGCAAAGAAAATTGTGACCACCATTTCTTTTTATGGTGGTTAAAATCATTGATTGATGATTTTTACGGAAGGGACGGTCAGACTTTTACTGACTAAAAAACCACCCTGTTCCTTCTGTTGCCCTTTACGTTCCGGGGCCACGATATCCTGTTAAGACGTCCCGCAACCCCGGCTGTGATCACCATTAAAGTATCTACAGCGTCTTTTGCTACAAATAATCTTGAATTCCGAAAGAAGAGATAAGCGAAATAAATTCGTATCTCATCAACACGTTCCATTAGAAAAACTATCCCAATAACTTTTAATCCATCGCCGGTTTTGTTTGATAGTCACTGAAGATTGTGTTCTTAAAGCAGCATTGTATCGAACTGTATAGCAAAACGCGTTAAATAAATCGAAGTGAAAATAACGTGGTGAAAGCATAAATTCAATTCATCCTGTATCTGTGTTCCGTCCAACCAGATGAATGTGCGAGCAAGATGGAAATACGGATCCTTCAAAAGTTTAACTTTATTCGTAATGGAATCTCGACCTTACCAACGAATATTTAAAGCTGTGTTTGCAGTAGCAGTATTCGCGTTTACGTCACTAGGCTTTCAAGTTATCAGTGTGTCCTTTTCACCCTGTTTCTACCACGGGGCATGTAATCAGTAGCGAATATACCGTCCGCCGCGTCGCCCGCTCCGAAACTGCTCGGGCCGCCAAGAAATATATACACACATTCATAAATACTAGCTATATTTAAATATTTTTTAAATATAATATATACAGAAAAAATCGGTCTGTAATCACAGATATATTTATAGATATAAAATATAATTATTTTTGCATCAGCCTTGAAAATCGCGAGTGTTCTAAGGCAGTATAGTGAGTTGCATTAGTTGAAACATTTTTGCTATTTCCATTTGTTTAGTGTCCGCAGAAAAATAAACATGAAAACTTCATCGTTCTCGCTGCGGGTGATGCGAAGGGTACGTACTACCTAGCTGTATATATAACTGTATATTTGTATATATAAAAGGTGTTGGTTGACGGAGTGTAACAGGTTGTGTCAGGGTGGCTCTACAGGTTGCGATGTCTTGACGTATCAATGCCATTTCCCGACCACACCCTGTGTTTTTTATTTTCCTGTTTATTGATGTGAAAAATTCGTCAAATTTTATGCTATCCTTTAAAGCAAACGTAGAACAAAAAAGGAATAAAATATCATTATATATGTTTAAACAGCTGCGGTAATTTTTAAAAATAGAATCTATTTTTTTTATTCTGAATAAGACAGGGGATTTCTCTCTCGAGTCTAATAAGATTTATTGGTATTGGAAACTTTTCTCTGAAGGAAGAGAGTCAAGGCTTTGAAGATTACGAATGCATGAGATGAAACTCGCTCTTAGTTTATCGTCAAGAGCTGAATAAACAAGGTCGTTGCATTTACTCTGCTTGGAGAAAACTAACAGACTTGAGCACGTAACACTGTCAATATTTTCACATTTAATACTTTAATTTGGAACGGGAAATGTACGTTAAATAAAATATTTGATTTAACCAATCCAGCAGTTCTTTTTTTAATTTATTTTGTCTCACAAGCCTATGTTTCCTTTTCTCTTTATTTTTGGCTACCCTCCGATTTTCGTTTTTCTTGTTCGGTTTTCAAATGGATTGAGCATTTAGCCAATATGGAATTTAATAATAATAATTTAATTTATTCAATTTGGTTACTTTTTTTATTTAGAACTAGCACTCTTCCCGCGACTTCATTCGTGTGATTTTTTTTATAACATACATTCATACATAAACTCACGCCTTTTTCCCATGGGGGTAGGCAGAAACTACAGAACGCCACCTGCTACGATCCTTACATACTCCTTTCGCCTCATCTACGTTCATACATCTCGTCATGCAAGCACGCCGGTTACAAGTACTGCGCACCTGACCTTTCTGAAGGACCTCACTAATAAGGTACAGACCTTATTAGTGAGGTTCTTCAGATATTCGGTGTAGGTCTTCCTAGGGCGTCCCCTCCCGGCGTATTTCTTATAAATCTACCTTCCATAGCTTCCAATTTGCGACAGAATTTTCAAAATCGGTTCAGTAGATTCAGAGATTACCCCCTACACAAACTATACCTCTTTGTATAAGTAAGTATCGCAATTTACAATTTCCAGCATATCTTTTTACATGTAAAAGTAAAAAGATAGACAGTATCGGTTTTCATTTCGCAGTAACAGGGTTTAGGTTTTCAAAAGCAGTTCGCAATACTGTATTGAATGGTAAGTGGGGGCCGTATACATCCAATTAGAGTATCGGTCGATAGTAGGTTGATTATATTCTTGTATTGGAATTGAGGACACGCCCTCAAACATTGCAACCTGACCTTAGCTATGAATGAATTTCAGGAATCGTAACTAACTGGAAATGGTGCCGATTCCCTTGGTCACAAACTAAACTAAAATTAGACTATTTCCATCTTTATCTGTCCAATAAAACAAGAAAGAGACTAATGTAAATAAGAGCTGTCAAATTTAGTCAATCTGACATATCCATACAATAATAGTTGACATTTTAAAACGTATGGATTAAAAATCAAGGCAAAACTAATTTGACATCGCTAACTTAGTTCTTTAATGTCACCGTCCTTTCCTTTCTCTGTATATTAAGTAAGAGATGTCAATTCTCTAAATTTAGTCTAATTTGTGAACAAGGGAATCGGCACCATTATCTAGGTATTTTGGAATAAAAAAGAGAAAATTAAAAAAATTCATGGCTGATATTCTTGATATTTTAAATTAAAATTAAGCAAGGCTGTCACACTATTTATTTATTTAAAATTCATGCAATAAAAATAACCAGGATTGCGGGACGTCTTAACAGGATACCGTGGCCCCGGAACGTAAAGGGCAACAGAAGGAACAGGGTGGTTTTTTAGTCAGTAAAAGTCTGACAGTCCCTTCCGCCCCACCCAGAGCGGAAGGACTCATTTGATGACTTTTACCACATCAAAAAAATAAAAATAAAATGCAAAAGAGGACTTTGCCTTCCTATTCTCGACATTGCAATTCCTGAAATCTAGAATCAACACGGTGACCACCGGAAAATCGTTGAGGCAATGAAGCTCAACGAGTTCCGGAGAAATCATTCAACTGGACTTGGATCTCGGGGCGAAATTCTGCTTATAGTTGCGGTATTTCTAGGAACTAATGCGGTTACTGTATACTCTATTATAGGTATACTGACTAATAAGTTGTACGTTTACTATTTCAAATGTACAGTAGTGGTGATAAGTGGAGTAGCAATCTCACAAAGCAATATATTGATACTTACTATGGTTAAACTTGACTGCCTCGTTGGTCTAGTGGTCGCAAGCGCGACTGCTGTGCGTGAGGTCTTGGGTTCGATTCCCAGGTCGGGCAAAGTGTTATTGGGTTTTTCCATCAGGAATTTCTCAGTAGCAGCCTCGGAGTCTGGATTTGTGCCTGGTTGATGGCAATAGGCTCGCCCCCTTTTACATGGGTCTAAAAACATAACTGGCGAAATGTGGGTGTACTAATGGGTACACCTCTGCCTAACCCTTCGGGGATTACAGGCGTGATGTTATGTTTATGTAATGTATGGTTAAACTTACGACCATTCGACGCCGTGTGCGAATTTTAAGGTGTACGTATGTACTGCGTTAATACATCACTAAATACACAAAGATGTAGGTACAGCCTGTACCGCGTGATTACAGCAATACAAACCTTAGCATGCTTCTGCACTTATGACCCCTTACTGTACATCACTGACATCGTTAAAGGATAACATCGTGAGAAAACGTGGACATATGAGTAACATGAGTCTATAATCGAAAATTCGCCTTGAGCAAGCGTGGGGATCAATGCTCATGCCTTCTCTGTATGAGAAGAAGCCTTTACCCTGCAGTGGGACAGTAATAGGCTGGTATTATTATACAGAATCCAGGGCCAGGTATTCATATGGCAGAGTTGAGTGGCAACGCCGGGAGGGGTCGCCCTAGGAAGACCTACACTGACCTTATTGGTGAGGTTCTTCAGAAAGGTCAGGTGAGCAGTACTCGTAACCGGCGTGCTTGTATAACGAGATGTATGAACGAGGAAGAGGCGAAAAAAGTATGTAAGGATCGTAGCAGGTGGCGTTCTGTGGTGTCTGCCTACCCCCGTGGAAAAAAGGCGTTAATTTATGCATGTATGTGTGAATCCAGGGTAGGTAAAAGGTTTTTGTCAAGTTGTCAGCTCCGCAGTGTACTCTTTTTGAATTTAAACGATGGAAATTAATATTCGAAATCGCATACGACGCGGCGACGCTCCAATACTGTTATTGATGAAATCACGTTCGAGTCAAAGCTGTTAATGGTTGGAAAATTACTGGCGCTCTCATTTATCATGTTTTAATATTTATTTATGAACCAATCATGGAGATCTACCTGTTATTTTTAAGACCTTGCACATATTATTTGATGTAACTCATGTTTTGCAATAAATATATATTCTATCCTATTCTATTCTATTCTATTCTA
Organism: Hoplodrina ambigua; assembly: GCA_949774945.1. Lineage (NCBI taxonomy): Eukaryota > Metazoa > Arthropoda > Insecta > Lepidoptera > Noctuidae > Hoplodrina > Hoplodrina ambigua. The sequence goes on from OX458977.1 coordinate 11,554,718, forward strand.
CTCTACTCTACTCTACTCTACTCTACTCTACTCTACTCTACTCTATTCTATTCAATCACGCAGTGTTAAGAGCGTGTTCGCTGTACCACATTTCGTACAAACTTCTAAGTCCTTATTTTTGAAATACATGAACCGATTTTAAAAAGTTATTAGAGAAGAAAGATAATTAGAAATCTGAATCTCTGTTTCTCTGGAAAACATATAAAAAGCTTTTTTACAAAAAAAGATGCCCGCCTTCAAAAACTACAAAATAAAAAATAACTTTAGCTTGAAAGTCGGCGGCTTTGGTTTTGTTTCTTGTTATGTAGCTATTGCCACCGACTTCCAAGCTAAAGTTATTTTTTATTTTTTTGTTTTTGAAGGCGGTCATCTTTTTTTGTAAAAAAGCTTTTTATTTTTCACTTTTTAGTGCTTGTGTGTTAATGTTTGAAATCCTTACATAAAGCCCTTTCAAACAATACCTCACACGATATATTTAATTTTGGAAAGTGGTAGGAGGGGGGTTGACGTACCCCCTCTCCATTTCCTTCAGTCAGTCATCGACTACACGTATAAACAAAGCAATTTTTCTTGTTACGGCGGTTCTGCTGTGATTTTATAAGGAGTTCCGTACCATATCTCCAAAGTTCATCATCAGATCATGACAATATTCCTATGGGACCTATTCGGAACTATTTTCTTTCAAACAAAAAAATAATCATCCAAATTGATTCATAATTGGCGGAATAATCGTAGAACAAATATACAAAAAAAAAAAAACATACGCGTCGAATTGAAAACCTCCTCCTTTTTGAAGTCGGTTGAAAATCGGTCTTATTTAGATGTAATAGAATTTCTTTAATAACTTTTTAGACCTATGTATTCTGCTTATGGAGTATCATTAAAATCGGGTTATTTATTTAAAAAAAAAATAAAGAAACTAAAGCTTGTATATGACATGCCTTACGACGTGAATGATTCACGTGTACATGGCCAGTAATATTCAAGTTCTTCTACTTACTTATTCCCGTGCCTCGGAAAGCACATAAAACCTTTGGTCCCGGCTGTCATTCGTAAATCTTTGACGGTCGTTACGGGTAGTCGGAAACCCGAAACTCTGACAAACCGTCTTATTTATCGTGTTACCCAGTAACTGGGTTGTGGAGGTCAGATAGTCAGTCGCTCATGTAAAACACTGGTATTCAGCAGTATTCAATAGACAGGTGATAATGGTACTAGTTATTATAAAAAATTAAGTGATTTTTAGTTCCTACAACTGCCTCGTTGGTCTAGTGGTCGCAAGCGCGACTGCTGTGTATGAGGTCTTGTGTTCGATTCCCAGGTCGGGCAAAGTGCTATTGGGTTTTTCCATCTGGAATTTGTCAGTAGCAGCCTCGGAGTCTGGATTTGTGCCCGGTTGATGGCAATAGGCTCGCCCCCTATTACATGGGACTTAAAAACATAACTGGCAAAATGTGGGTGTACTAATGGGTACCTCTGCCTAACCCTTCGGGGATTACAGGCGTGATGTTATGTTATGATATGTTTCGTGCCTGGATCCGACAAAATTCTTGTCGTGTACATGATTAATTGGTCCTATCTGCATCAGACACGGCGAAATTTCTTAACGTGTACAAACGGCCTAAGGCGTAACACAAGATACTCATAATATTAGACAACTTTCCCAAAGAAATTATGTTTTTAAATTAAAAAAGCGTCTGTCACTCACCAGTCACCCTACAAAATGACAAGGCATTGTTTTTCTTCTTTTTTTTTTGCAATAATAAAGCTTTCTTTTTGTTTATCTATACTAATATTATAAATGCGAAAGTGTGTCTGTCTGTCTGTTACCGCTTCATGATTTAGGTGAAATTTTTTGTAGAGATAGTTTAAGACCCGGGGAAGGACATAGAATAGTTTTTATCCTGGAAATCACCCCCTATGACGGTGAAAAGGGGGTGGAAGTTTGTATGCAAGTACGATATAAACAAGTTCCACGCGGACGTAGTCGCGGGCAAAAGCTAGTTTTCATATAAATTCGAGCTAGAAGGAATTCTATGCTCGATTTATGAAGAATTGTTGGAGACATGTCTGAAAATACATGGCAAACATCTCCGCAAATTATTCAAATATCTGATTTGCTTACTTCGTAAACCTAGTTTTCTTACGTTACTTATAATTTTATGCGTCGGTTTGACCTTATTTTATTTTGCTGCGACTTCTGACCTTTATAAGACATTTTAGATTTTTCCAATTGTGTTGATCTACTATAAATATGTACAGTCAACTTAACAGATAGGTATGCAGGGTCGTCAGATATAGTTGAGGTTTTCTTAGAAACCGATGGATGCTTCAATTGAAACTTAACTTAAAGAAACTGTTTATGTTTTATTTTTAAATTAAATTATATTTGAAAACATCCATCGGTTTCTAAGAAAACTTCAACTATATCCGACGCACCTGCATAGGTAATTATCCGTTTTATTGACTGCACCTAAGTTTCTTAATATCCGGATTAAAATTAACTTGATTTAGGTGCAACGTGTACTCGTAACCGGCGTGCTTGTATGACGAGATGTATGAACGTAGATGAGGCGAAAGGAGTATGTAAGGATCGTAGCAGGTGGCGTTCTGTAGTTTCTGCCTACCCCCATGGGAAAAAGGCGTGAGTTTATGTATGCATGTAGGTGCAACGTACCTACCTATATGCTCTGGTGTTCAATGTATTATATTAAGCTCTTTATGTCACACAATAGGTGTGAAACCAACTTCTCATTAAGCTGTCAAAATGTAATTTAGAATTATACCAAACAAGGTGTTAACATTGCCCCAAGTGGTGCCTCCCTCGCAGGGGAAATCGAGCGTGCTATTATTGCCCAGTCACCCGCGACTTTCATTTAGCGGCAACTAGTTTACTGCCGGGGAAATTATTACCAGAATATTTCATTCATCAATAATGTAGCGATCAATCGGTGTTGCGCTTTGAAATTATGTAACAGCAATTTCGTCCGTGCATAAATAAAATAAAATATAGCCTATATTACTCGCAGATAACGTAGCTTTCTATTGGTGAAAGAATTATTAAAATCGGTCAAGTAGTTTTTGAGTTATTCATTATCTATTTCACACAAACAAACAAAAATAAAAAAAAATCCTCTTTATAATATTAGTGTAGATAAAATTAAATATTGCTGGAAAAACTATTTTATTGTATTATGATTTCGACGAATTTTACCGTGTTTTGATTGTCGATATATCGGTGGTACAGTCGGCACGTTAATCGTATTAGTTTGGTCTTGATAACGCCTTTATTTCGTAGTTTACGTGACTCCTATACTTTACCATCTTACTACTATTATAAATGCGAAAGTTTGTATGCATGGATGTTTGTTACTCAATCACGTCGAAAGGGCTGAAGGGATTTGTATAAAATTTGGCACAGAGATAGGCTTCTTTTTATCTCAACAAAATGTACAGTCAGTTTTTGTTGTCTGTCTGTTTGTTCCGGCAAATTTTCGAAACGGCTGGAGCGATGTTGTCAAGGCTTTAATTGGCAGATAGCTTATGATACCAGGAGCGACATGGTTTTATTCAAGAATCATACTTTTATTGAAGAAAAATATTTAGTGTTCCGCATAAAAATCGACATTTACGCGAACGAAGTCGCGGGCATAACCTAGTGTTAACACATGAAACGCTACCTCAACATCATTATTTACCTTTAAATTGTTAACGTATCCCAATATTATATGTTTGATTAATAGCATTATTCGTTACAATAACTGTCAGTTCATACAAGTTAAGTTAAATTGCCAATATCGGTATATTGAAACAGGAGAATGAAATATTATTATATTGTGTACAGTATCGGGTGTATTTAGGGTTGCTATTCGTCTGGGATTTAATTTTAACAAGCGTTTGTTCGGGTCAAATCTTACAACTGAAATTTAAAGCTGTTGTCCGCAACCGATTGAGCTGACATTTTGCATGCGCATTTAGTTTGGATGACAATGCATGGTGAGTTAAGTGACGTCATTCTTTATTCAATATGGCGGACCAGCCAAGATGGCGGACTAGTTATTTGATATGGGTATCAAATGAGTGGGTTCGTTGAGAAGAACATGTCACTATAAATTATAAAAGCTTGATTTAAAAAAAAACTTATTTTGGTTTTAGACATTTATTTTTAAAATGAAGTAACCAACATAGCTCTCAGAATGGCGTAATTCTAGTGGCAATGGGCAGGGCATATAGTAGAGCAGAAGGCCGTTGGAGTCGGCTCTCGAGTAGCAACCATCCCCAACTTTTATTGTGAAGCTATTCAATTTTATCCAAATGTCCGGAGATTTTGAAGCTTTCGTCCGGCGTCGGGAATTTAGAGGGTGGCAGCCCTAAAGGTATTAGAACATATTTTATTTAATTAAAATTATGGTAAGTGATTGGAATTAATGTGAAATGGTAAGACTCTAAAATGTTTTCGTATTGTATCACTTTAAATTATTTGAAAATTTTTATATCTACCTACTTTTAGAGAAAACCAGCTACAGCCCTCGACTTTGTCTGCGAAATCTGAAGAACCAATCTAAGAAATCAATCAAAATCTTTAAAAGCGATATAAAAAAGAAATAAACATAACAACAACATGCCTGTAATGGTTAGGCAGAGGTGTACCCAATAGTACAACCACATGTCGTCAGTTATGTTTAAGTCCCATGTAATACCCCGGGCGAGCCAATTGCCATCAACCGGGCACAAATCCAGACTCTGAGGCTGCTACTGAGAAATTTCTGATGGAAAAACCCAATAACACTTTGCCAATCGAACCCAAGACCTCATGTTCAATACCACTACACCAATGAGGCAGTCAAATAAAACCATACTAAAATAATATCACCAGCTATCTACCATACATACCCGTCCTCAGAAAAAACAGCGCGTATATTTTTTACGTTCCATTTCAAGTAACAAATCTTCATTAACTGAGGGCGTTCGAAACAGTTCCTTAAGACATTTGTGAAGGAAACAGACTCTCACGAGAATTAATGAAGAAGTCTGCGTGTTTATTTACCCATCTGTCCGTTTTGTCAATCTTTACTACGAAATTGCGGAGATTTAGCCCAAGAAGCTTTGTTGCTGATGAAATTTTCAAGGAAAGTGTCATTGTTTGGGGAAACTTAAGAGCGTTTAAGCCTTACGGCATTTTATATAATCTTTAAAGTCCTTATTTTTTTAAATAATTGATCCGAATTGTTTATATTTCGACTTTATGCACATGTAAAAAAATACATTGTGCAAAGACGGACTTAATGCCTTGGGATTTGGATTTAAATGAAACTTTAGATAGATTTAGAAGAGAGAACATTTTCGAAATTTCTTATATTAAAAAAAAGTTAATTGAAAATCTCTGTTTCCATGGAAAACTGCTGCTGTTACTTGAGTTGTTGTGTCACTTGAGAACTGTTTTTTGAAAATGTTCTCAAGTAACTTTTTAGACCGATGCTTGTGTGTAGGACGTTTCATTATAATTGCTTCATTCATTTCGAAAAATAAGAACTTGAAAGTTTGTTTGAAATGTCTTATGGCGTAACGCTCTTAACAGTTTTCCGCCATCATAATGCCAAAGTAAGCCTGTTTTGTAGGTTCATGTCAATACAAATTTGTCACAGCGATGGCTGCCGTTCGCGTGCCTTCATTATTTCGTGCCACAAACTCTGCAAGGCTGACAAATTAGAGGCTTGGTTTATTTCAAAATATTGTTGTTTTTCTTTAGTTTTGCGTATAGTAAAAAATTGCGTGGAGACAGTTTTACAAATAGTTATTAGGAGTTAATGTTTTGTCGTATAACTTTAGTATCTTGGCCTAAAAATTTATTGCCCAAAGATTTACGAGATTTTTCCGATAGCGCGCTACATACATATTTAAGTAGTGTAGATATATTTTGGTCAATCCAGCTAATGTTGTACATGCAAAAGTTTATGAGGATGGATGGATGTTTGTTTCTCTTTTACGTAAAAACTACGGAACGTATCTGGATCAAATTTGACCCAGTGATAGATTATAGTCTAGCACATATCCCGGAAAAATATACAGTTCCCATTGGATATTAACTTTAATGCGGCAGAAGTCGCAGGCAGAAGCTAGTAAGTAGCTAAACTCGAAGAAATTTTGTTGATAGAATAATAATAATACCAGCCTATTATTGTTCTACTGCAGGACAAAGGCCTCTTCTCATACAGAGAAGGCACGAGCATTGATCACCACGCTTTCTTAAGGGGGCTTGGCGATTTCAGACTTACGCTAATTATAAGTCCAGGTTTCCTTATGATATTTTCCTTCACCGATGTCCGAATTTGAAAGTGCTTTGATATTTGCCCAGATTTGAACCCAAAACCGTATGTATGGGAAACGGGTGCCTTAACACCTGGGTCATTACGACTTTGATAGAATAATGGTACTAATATCTAGTTTCCCCGACTAAATTTTGAGTTACGTATCATTTTGAGTTATTTGACAGAGTATTGAGTAACCACGACCCTAGATATGTCTGTGTCGGTGTCTTTAGCCTACAACAAAATTTCAGTTTACTATAATTACTTATTTTCCTAAATGACTAAACCAATTTTGTATTAAGTTCGCTGTCGGTAAAGTCTTTTTACTTACTTTGATTAAAAATATTTATCTTTTAATACTAGCATCTGCCTGGGACTTTGACCGCGTAGAAGGCTTAGTGTAACATAAAATATAGCTTAGATCACTCAGCAATGAAGTAATATAAATCCTATCAGTAATATTCTTGTAGTTTTAGAGACATCTGCCTCGTTGGTCTAGTGGTCGCCATGCACGACTGCCGAGCATGATATTTTGGGTTCGATTCCAAGGTCGGGCAGTGTTATTGAGTTTTTCCATCAGGAATTTCTCCGTAGCAGCTTCGGAGTCTGGATTGGTGCTCGGTTGATGGCAATAGGCTTGCCGCCTATTACATGGGACTCAAACATAACTGGCGAAATGTGGGTGTACTAATGGGTACACTTCTGCCTAACCCTTCGAGAATTACAGGCTTGATGTTATGTGATGTTATTAATCATCATCATTATGTCCTTCCCTTGAGATAGCCACAATTACCGGTTTCCAGAGATTACGCCTAAAAACAAAGAAACATAAAAACTTTCCCTCTATATAATATTCGTAAAGAAGTATAGTTTAAGACACGTACAAGCGCCGCGAATGGATCTATCTAATTTTCCTCACATATTAACCTTTTTGTGAGATACTCCATCTTTTTCTTTTTAGCGCAGAGAATAAAGGATAATACACATTTACACTATTTTCTTTGTGATAGATCGTTGTAACAAAACTATCAATGTCACTCGTGAGAGTTTGTCACTTAGGAAAAACAAATGATATGCGTGTGAATTATTCGGAAGTTGGGCTTTCTGCTCTGTTTAAAAAAGATAAGCAGCATACAGTCATGGATCGAGGGTTCAAAAGTAAGCAAAACTTGTTTGTACATACATACAAATCAATAAAATTGAAATGTCTGTTGTTAATGTCGAAACAACAAATTTTTACTTATTGCATTATGAATGTTTACATAATATTTTGATATGAGTACTGTGTAAACATTCCCAATAAAACCAACATTTTTTGTCTGTCTGTCTATCTGTCTGTTTGTTTATTCCGACTAATCTCGGAAAAAATCTCGTCAGATGTTATAAGGAGTAACTTGACCATTTTTATTTTAGAAAAGGAAATATTATAGGTAACTGCGTTGAAACAATAAAAAAAATAGTTTAGATTACCGATGATCAAATTATTTTTTTCATCATTTTTCACTCTGAAGAGAATAATCTGAAAACCCCGCCGTCTAACAAAATCACTTCCCGCTGACCGGCTGTCCCTATGTATGCTTAAATCTTTAAACTACGCAACGGATTTTGATGTGGTTTTTTAGTAGATAGATTGATTCAAGATTAAGGTTTATGTATTTACATTAGGGTCGCAGTATATAAAATCATGTAGAAAGTAAATTGAGGGAAAAGTACTTAAGAATGCCAGTAACAGTGAGCAGGCAACCTGTCGATACCAACAATGAACCATTGTAACGGAGAGCACATCATACAATGTGTAAAGCGTGTACACAATGGCGAATGCTGGCCACACTTGTTTGTTCACAGATTAAGAATTGTTTTGACAAAACTCTTTCATATAAATCTTTACATATAAATACAATCGATGAGCCTGTTTGTAATGTCAAAACAACAGATTTTCGCAAAATAAATATGAATGTTTAAAAGCAATTTTTTTTTTAAATTTTTTGTTGTCTGTTTGCTTTTTCTTGGTTAATCTCCGAAACGACTGGACCGATTTTAAAGGTTCTTTCACTGACAGATAGCTGATATATGAATCTTTAAACGCAAAAACATTTTTTAAATTTTTTGTCTGTTTGCTTTTTTATTGGTTACTCTCCGAAACGACTGGACCGATTTTAAATTATATTTCTTTTCCAAAATTAAGACCTGTTATTTTTTTAAAAGCTTCTTATTCCACGGGAACTGTAAATTTTGTCGCGATAAAAAGTTGCCTATATGCAATTCCAGACTTTAATCTATCTCTGTGCCAAATTTCATCCAAATCCATTCGCCATTCTGGAGCAATCGAGTAACAAACATCCAACCAAACAATCGCGTTCACAATAGCAGTAAGATAAAGAAACCCTTTATTTCACTTTCAAATTGTGCGCCTTTACTCTACAGAAAATCCGTTCAACCGTTCTGACTTGGTTGAGTAACATACATCCAACCAAATAACCGCATTTACAATAGTAATAAGATAAAGAAACCGTAATTACACTGTCACTGAGCGTTTACTCTACAGAGCCTGTTACGTAACTTTTCAGAATACAATTATTGTTATGAACCCGTATTGATGTCAAGGATACTTAAACATGTTCAAGGAATAACGTTTCACGTTTTTTTATGTGGAAAAGCATGTTTTGTATAGCCCCGCAAGTTTTTAACTAAATTCCAAAGGAAATCAAATAGTTCAATTAAAATGGGTTTAAAAAGGGACTTAAATAATTGCTATTAAAAAAATGTTATAATAATTTTAACGACTTTTCGAGTGATACTTTGACAACCAAATTTAATTGTAATCTCTTATATTATTAATAGTTTGACATTAAATATTATTTTGATAGTAACATGGATTTTTTTTTTAATCTTCTTTATCGTGGGGGGAGTAAGGTCTTACGACACTACACAGCCTAGTATTAAATTATATAATTATATAGCATGTCATTAAATCTTTTTAATGACATGCTATATTAATTTGGATTTACTAATCAAATACTAACCTATTTCATTGTTTTCTTGGGTACCTAATATTTGCGCGCTCCACGTGGCAGAATGTGATGAGACAATTTATTGAAAAGACCATGCAATGTACTATATTCGGACAAATAAATGAATTTGAAGTACTTCCGCAAACAACAACGCTAAGCCAGCAAACTGTAAAGGAAGGCATCACAAAAATATTTAACTTGTCATTAAATCGACGTCATTATTCCATATCATGCAACGTTTGTGTGTCAAGTAAACAGACGTGCGGTATTCAAGCGGTATTGAGGTACCGGACAGGTATTTACCGCGTACCTGGGGGGTAAATGACGGCTTTTGTGAGGTTTATTAAGTAGGGAACTCGTGAAAGCCATGTCATTACCACGTGTATGTAAATTAGGGGTTTTGTACATGAGTTTGCGATATAGTTTTCATCGCTTTTGTTCGTAATATGTGTGTGCTTATTATAAAGTCTTGATTAGTTTTGTACTGAGCTGGAAATTCGACTTAGCCCTGAATTCTTAACCGTGTCGACGGCGCGTTCGTGTTCCACGCGCGCCTCAAAGAGATGTCAGCAATAATTGAAGGGGCCACTAAGGGCCGATGCCTGCCGGGGCTGCGGGTTGTTCGAAAGAGATACCGCGCCCCCGGAACGCAAAGGGCACAAGAAGGAACATGGATGGGTTTTAGTCAGTAAAAGTCTGACACTCCCTCCCGCCCCGCCCAGGGCGGGGGAAGTCATTTGATGATTTCCCATCGGTAAAAAAAAAAAAAAAAAAAAAAAGCCCTGAATTCGGAAACTACTCTCAATTGTGCTGAAATTGACACTGATAAGACGCAAGAAATAATTATTTATTTATTTATTATTTATTTATATTGAAAAACAGTTATTCTATAAGAGCAATTATGGAGTTTATGCCTATTGTTTTCCATACAAATCTGCCTTTCGGAAGGGTAAACTAGATTATTTTTATTTTTATTTCTACAATTCAATTTTATTTTTGTGTAAATGACGTTTAAGTGTACTTTTTAATGGTCTAATTGAAATAAATGATTTGCATTTTATTTTAAACTACGCATTTTCTTAAATGGGTCTTTTAAAATTTATAATATACCCTCACTTAGTGCCGGCACATACTGAGTAACTGGTGACGGCCACAGCAAGCCATCAATGGATGCAATACATTGTGAACGAAATGTTTCACACATTTTATATGGTATCGATCGCATGGCAGATAATCGCAGCCTCTATAAATAGTCGCCACTAATGGCTAAGCGTGCGACAACACTAAGCACAGCACATGCCAATGTCATATAACGCAACATAGTAGGTACATCGCGACCCCCACTTCCCCTATAATCTGAACCAAGGGCAAAACGTGACTAACAGGAGGAGGACGGGATAAAACACAGCACTATCGTGTACACGCGTCCTTCTATTGTCTGCAACGACTTCCACTTTACAGGAATTAAACGGAAATAGAATGAATCGGCAGCGCTGTGGTAGATATTAGTATACCTACATAATATGTTTGTTATATGTAAAGAGAACATCGAATTTCTTGCTCGTACAATACGCTCCACGAAAGATGAGACTTGACAAGCATCAGTAATGGGGAGCTTGCGCAGTATGTACGAAATAGTTATCCATAATTTGTGTGTCTATTCAAGGATTTTTCGATGACATTTAGATTAAAGTTCTTAGCAATTATAATCATATTTACTTAATACGAAATAATAAAGTTTTTGTGGTGTGTCACGTCTCATCTTTCGTGGCGTGTATTGTACTTCTCTATAAAGTTCTACCTAAGATTTGGAACGAGGAACTAGCTTCAACTTTCTGACTAACCGACAAATTCCTTGATAATTCAAATGTTAATGGCTTAATTGAACTGAATGCTTTGACTTTGACTTGCAGTAAGCTTGATGTTAGTTGGCAAAGTAATGAGAGGTAATAAAAAATTAATACATACATAACATCACGCCTGTAATCCCGGAAGGGTTAGGCAGAGGTGTGCCCATTAGTACACCAACATTTCGCCAGTTATGTTTTTAGTCCCATGTAATAGGGGGCGAGCCTATTGCCATCAACCGGGCACAAATCCAGACTCCGAGGCTGCTACTGAGAAATACCTGATGCAAAAACCAATTAACACTTTGCCCGACCTGGGAATCGAACCCAAGACCTCATGCACAGTAGTCGCCTAGACCAATGAGGCAGCAAATTCAGAATTTCAAGCATATATAGTAAAGTAATACTACTAGGAGTACCCATTGAATTGAATAAATTTTTTGAAAAAAAAAATATTTTTTTCCGACCTTCTATTTTTATTAAGTACTTACTTACGTACTTGCATGTGCACATACTGCTGCAGCTTTTTTGACCTTAGTTTTATAAACTTTAGTACCTACTCTTACCCGATAATCATAATTATACGAGTAATTATAGCATGTGTAAATAACAAGCGAGCAAGGGCCATTAAAAAAGTTAAACACACTTTCATTTTCCACCATTACTGATAAAAATCTCGAGGGTAGTATAGTTGTATAAAACGAATAGGTACAGAAGGTTGACTTCATAAAAAAAAAAACACGATTGCCTTATGTTCACTTGTCTAAAGAACGTTCGCCCGCATGATTGATTTACCTAAGAACTTTCGCTTGAAAACACAACACATTTTGTTGCTCAGAGATTGGAAGTTGGTAGTGTGACACCTCGGGTAGACTGCCTCGTTGGTCTAGTGGTCGCAAGCCTGACTGTTGTGCATGAGGTCTTGGGTTCGATTCCCAGGTCGGGCAAAGTGTTATTGGGTTTTTCCATCAGGAATTTCTCAGTAGCAGCCTCGGAGTCTGGATTTGTGCCCGGTTGATGGCAATAGGCTAGCCCCCTGTTACATGGGACTAAAACAAAACTGGCGAAATGTGGGTGTACTAATGGGTACAGCTCTGCCTAACCCTTCGGGGATAACAGGCGTGATGTTATGTTATGTAGTGTGACATCCCCGTGCATTAGAAAGCACGTAAAGCCACTGGTTTTCTCCTTAATCTCTTCCCTTTCGTGTCGGATTGCGGTTCCATCGGACAATCATTGTGAGGGAAGAGAGAGTGCACTTGTGTTTGCGCATACACTTATGCACAATAATATCTTCTGTATACTTGGGTAGTCCTCATTGCCTGCTGTGGCCGAAATTCGTTAGGAAGAACAAGCTGCTGTGTAGCTCAAATTAGCAATAAAAAATATTAAGGTCAAAATAATTTAGATAAAAAACTATCCTATCTTTTAAGTTTGACCAGATTAAACACCATAAACAATGAATAAATTCCGTAGTTTATTCTGGAAAAACATCGTGACGCGAGCTTTGTATATTTGACCAAAATGATTTTCTTATGGCGCTCACCTTCTGTTAGTACCTATCTGTAATGTGGTTTAAGTGTAACCGTCAGAAGGAAACGTTTCGTTACGGCCATTTTGTTCGAGGTAGTGGCACGCGAGCTTCTTGCTAATGGCTCATAATACAATGTACTTATGGTACCAATTGCAGTAGCATCGGTTTGGTAAATTGAACTTCCAACGGTTGCTGATTGATGTTTGTTTGTTTCAAGATATTTGAAAAGCAACTTTTCCAATATTAGTTGTTTTTTCACTGGTTTTCGGAATCTAAAATTAATTTGATACATTGTTAAGTGCACAACCAATTATAGTGGAATCATAGTGACAATTTTTTCGAGACACCGGGGATTAAACTTTAGCTTACTGCTATTATAAAAGTGAGAGTGAATTTGGATGGATGGATGTTTGTTACTCAATAAGGCACAGAGATAGAGTATAGTCTGTAATACCACGTAGGATTTTAATGAGAGATAATACACTAACTTTGACGCGGAAGAAGTCGCGGGAGGCAGCTAGCTTGTAATAATTTTAAAACAAGGAAAAAGCCCTAATTCTCTTGTCTTTTTGTTAGGTATTTATGCATATTAGATGTGATTTAATAAAACATGCCTTGTTTATTCTACGACTAGTATCTATGTACGTACATTTAATACTTACCTACATTGCATTTTTATCTTTTCAAATATTTCTTATTTCATGAAGAAAAAGCTACGAATGTTCCAGAAAATTTAATCAGTATTCAATGTAATCGTAGAAGAAAACTGCGGCCAATTCTACGTTGCGGATTCTATCTTTGTAATTTAGGTACATTAACTTATAATCTATTCTTGGTGTAACCACTGTATATTTAAGAGATGCCGCGGTCAGCTGGTTTGTTAAAAGATTGTGATCATATCTTCTTGTCTGCTACGTTGGTCTTACTCGTTATCGCACACCTGATGTGAAGTGGTCACTGGTAATTACCCAGTAACGGGAACGGAACATTACTGGAAGTTACTGGAAAATTACGGAAACTAGTAAATACTGGTTACTGGTATTTTAAGACATGATAACAAAGAGTTTTTCTAAAGAAATATTTTTTATACTTAACTCTAGAGCGTTTTGACCGATATCGCTTATACTTTTTTTGTTATAATTAACTGGACAATGGTTTTTATAAAATAGTTTCTTTTTTAATTCACCGACATCGTCGGAAACCGTCATGGCTAGTAATTTAATGAAAATACATATTTTTCCATTGTAGCATACGGTAATAATAATAAAAAAAAATATAAAAAGTCATCAGAATTCCAATTCCTTCCGCTGGCCAGCTAAAAAACCCATAACAACAAAAACCATACAGTATTTAACACCCAGAAAGTAGTTTGAACTTTATTATTCGTATGAGTTATGCATACGTACAGTCATCAAAAGAGATTAGTATGCAGGGATGTCAGATATAGTTGAAGTATTTTTTAGCAACCGATGGATATTTACAAATGTAATTTAATTTAAAAAGTAGATAATAAACAGTTTATTAATTAAGTTAAGTTTCAATTAAAGACATCCATCTGTTTCTAAGAAAACTTCAACTAAATCAGACTACCCTGGATACATATTTGTTTTGTTGACTGTACGTTGCATTTGCACAAACATGGGGTATGGTTATGCAACGTTTCGCGACCTCCATACAGATAATTGGATTGGAAAGTATTTTCAGCGATTGTCGTTTGTTTTTGTGTAGGGATTTCGAGCTTTGAAGGTTTGTTTGCCAGAGCTGGATTTAGAAAACGGTTTTCTTTCTTTATTCTTTATAGAAAAACATAAAAACAACCCAGACTAGTAACAGTAAATAAAACTGACAGCCAAGTAAAGGTTTTCTTATAAAATCCAGAATTCTTTTATATTCTTTGAACGTTTTAATAGTCTTCCCTTACAGAAACATGAAAAAATAAAACAAAAACATTAACTTGTAAACTCACTACTTACAGCTAATTAAATAAAATAAAATAAAAAAAATACAAGAAAATAAAATTGCTCACACCATTTCAGCAATCTTCACGTTATATTAAAATTAAACTAGATGAAATAGTTTCGGCTTAAGCACTTCCTGGCCGAGAATACACTAATTACGAATGGATAACATAACATAACATCACGCCTGTAATCTCAGAAGGGTTTAGCAGAGGTGTACCCATTAATACAGGAACATTTCGCCAGTAATGTTTAAGTCCCAAATGAACGAAATGTGCTCAAATTACCTCGTTAGATGGCCACGCTTAGCCTCTGACTAAGATAATAGCGAGCCCTATAACCCGAGGCTTGAAATAGGCAACTTTTTTTTTCCACACAACAAAGAAAAAATATCATCATCATCTAAATATGCAGATAGCTTTCAAATTGCACAGCGATAACCGAGTTATGCTCGATTTTTAGGGTTCCGTACCTCAGTCGGTAAAACGGAACCCTTATAGGATCACTTTGTTGTCTGTCTGTCAACACCCTTTTTTAGGAACGCGTGAAGGTATCTGGCTAAAATTAATATCAAATACTCAGATCTGCTACTTCATTGAACAGTAAAAAAATCACATTTCTAAGTCAGCGCAATCTAGAAATGAGGTTCGTTTATGGCGCATATTTTGACGCAAATCCTGACCTAGAATCATGTTTGGCAAGAAACAATGCAATGTAGCACAAGTAAATTAAGAAATCCGAAAACCGTCAATTTGTAGTAACATCACAAAATATTTATTTTATATGACCTACAACTGCTTAGGTCTTGGATTCGATTCCCAGGTCAGGTAAAGTATTATTAGGTTTTTCCATCAGGAATTTGTCAGTAGCAGCTTCGGAGTCTGGATTTGTGCCCGGTTGATGGCAATAGGCTCGCCCCCTATTACATTAGCTGGCTGGATGTCAGAATGGGGACACTTCTGCCTAACTCTCCGGGGATTACAGGTGTGCCGTTATGTTTTATTATTCGTAAGTTGTGTTAAATATTTAATGGTGATACGGAACCCTTCGTGTGCGAGTCCGACTCCGCTGGCCGGTTTTTATCGATGCCAACACACGTGAGTGAATTGAATCGCGACTGTGGCTGGCTGAGTAAACACGGCGAGGGTTGGGTAAGGTAATTGTTACAAATTGCAATTCAATGTGTTCCCATGGGGGTTATACTTCAAGCCAGTTGTAGGTAGGAAGGTAAGCAGATATCGTACCTATTATGGAAAACTATGACTCGTTAGAGAACTAATCCAACAGCGCTTTTCACACAAAACTTTGTCTAGTCTAGGTTGTTCATCTAGCTTCTATAAATGAATTTATCATATGTCCTTTGATGGGATTCAAACTTACTCTATAGGTACCAAATTTTATCAAAATCCGTTCAGTGGTTAGTCGTGAAAGGTAATATATAATAATAGACAGACAGAGTCACTTTCGCAATTTAAATATTAGTATGAATAACGCATAGTTTTAGCTGTAAACCGAACGAATCGGAAAGCAAATTCAATCCGACCAGATAGGCACAGAATAACAACGTTAACGGTCAGAAGCGGATGACGGAATAAATGGGTCAGAACACCTCTACAGCCTGTGACAATTAATGGAGCCTTTTAGGTAGAAATTCTAGCCTACCTGACACACGGATTGGTCACGTCACATCCGGTAAACTTCGGAATATCCGACCGATGCCCTTTAGGAATTCAAACCCACTTCCCGTTGAATTGTTACCGGTTGGGCGCAATTGGGAATTCGTGGGATTGGGTCGAATTGGATGTAATATATATTTTAGAGCTTGCATTACGTGATGAAGGGTAGGACTGTTTTTTCAGCCAAAAATTCTGAATTAACTCTTAGGCAATTCTTTTTTTTTCTTGTTGAAACCCTTAAGGACTGCCTCCGACTCGGGAAAGGCAGAGGGTTGGGTCGGACTCCGACCGACTAAAACCCAACGATGTTGTTTCACCAACTACCTTATGCCAGGACCCAGCTGTCGCTTTTAGCATTCTTCCGAATTCCTTTCCGCACCCAGATCCGATTTTACCAAACTCTTCATTGCCTGCCACTGCAACACTTAAAAGCCAGAATCAAAGTCAAAGTTAAAGTCTAAATATTTATTTCAATTGGACCATTTACAAGCGCTCTTGAATTGTCAAGAAGTCGGTCAGTTCGTCCGAAAGTTGAAGCTAGTTGCTCGTTCCAAAACGGAGGCAGGCCTCTTTGGAGAAGAACGAGCAAGAAACTCCACGGCACTCTTTTCAATTAGGTTTTGTCAACATCCAAAATCAACAGAGGCGACCACCAGAAAAGCGACGAGGCAATGAAGCTATCCGAGTCCCGGAGAAACGATTCAACTGCCTTCGATCCCGCAACGAAATTAATCAGAAAATAACATTGTAAGGAGGACGAGGACGAGTCAGAAAAAACATAATTTCCACTTCACTCTTTCCACTCTGTCAGGCCCATTTACACGAAAAGTAAACTCAGTGTCAGTTGTTAACTGGAGGTTAAATAAACATATCATATATTGGATGTAAAAAGTCACTTAACGGAGGCGAAATTTACATTTGCTTCTTTTCTCTAATGATGATAATCATTTTTTTTTGTTTTGAACCATACCTGGGTACTTTTTGGTTACGGAGATAACTTTAAATACTTCCACGATGCCTGCACTGTTCTACTCTACTACAATTTTCGTGGTACCTAACAGCGATTATTCAAGAACAAAAAAAATTGTATCGCAGCATAAAATCTTGCTAAAAGTTATTAAGTTTGATGGGCGGTATACATAGTTATCGGCTATGTGATGGATCTTATTATACCCAGTATAATGGGCCTGTGTTAGCAACTAACGCCGACTTAATAAGTTAACCCTGGCTGGCGCAAGCGGGCCTTATTACTTCACTAAAAATATTCATGAATTCCGGAATTTTTACTTCCATCAATCTTGATTCTTTCTTACATAAAATACAGAAGTAACGACTAAAACATGTCTCAAATACATAAGCAAAATCTAAATATGCCAATGGATCGTATAATGAACATGGAAATTGTCAACATACGTACTGTAATGGCTTCCGATACGAATAGGAATGAGTTCCGATGTAAATCAGACGCGAAATGTAAATGCGAACAAACACGACGGGAGCCGAAGGTTGACGGAAACAGCCGAAGTAATGCAATGAAGTTATGTGCAGTCGCGAAGTTCTTTTAAGAACTTGAAAAGTCGGAATGTTTTACATAGGTAGTTGTTGACGGGCCACATTTGGGCTGTTTTTTTTTTACTTAATAAGAACTTTCTAAATATATCTGGTCGACTCTTCACATGACTAGAGGGCCGGCCTTTTCTCAAGCCAAAGAATCGAAATCGCCAATCCGCCTTGAGCAAGCATGGTGATCAATGCTCGTACAGTGTTAGAAGGGAACACCAGAGTGATTTTCAGTCAGTAAACGTCTGACAGACCCCTCTGCCCCTCCAAGGTTGAGGGGAACTGTTGTGGAAGTTAGTTGGAACTTAAACATAGCTGGCGAAATGTGGCTGTATTAATTGGATTAAATAGACTAAATAGTTGGAAAAAAATCATTATAACCTCAAATACTATGGCATTTCTTAGATGTTCCTTTTCTTTGGAAAGTTTCCGAGAAAACATCATTAAAGTTGCACACATGTTGCACTCACGGTTACACTCTGTATGCTCGGAGGTAACCAGTCTCTTTGTGTAATCTTTGAGCCTTTTCATGGACGTAAGTATTCGTGTTTAGTAGTACCAGATGATAGCGCGGTTATTTCTATTTAAAAAAAAAACGATTCGGAACGATCTGTAAGATAAAATTGATTTTATATGATTTTGTTATTAAAACCGCTGTATCAATTTTTAATTAGTAATACTTTTTACGTTTTAAGATTTATTATTTTTTATAATAATATAATAATTTTATATTCTGTATGCA
This sequence comes from Hoplodrina ambigua, assembly GCA_949774945.1. Lineage (NCBI taxonomy): Eukaryota > Metazoa > Arthropoda > Insecta > Lepidoptera > Noctuidae > Hoplodrina > Hoplodrina ambigua. The sequence goes on from OX458977.1 coordinate 11,573,354, forward strand.
AATATTGTAAAACATTGATTTTGTAAAGAGTACGTATGGAGTTTCCTTCCCATTCTTCTCTATACGAAACCACCTTGGAAGGGGCAACTAGATTTAATTCTTTTTTTTTGTCTATGACATTTAAAAGTGCCTTGTAATGGCCTAATTGAAATAAATATTTTGATTTTGACTTTGATATTTTAAATTACTAATTTTAGGTACCTTCTTGATTACTTAAAAAACGCAAGATAAAGTAAACCACAAACAAAATGAGTTCTGTAAATTAACATTCGTATGTGGCATACGAACTTGTAAATAAAACAAGTCTTGTTCTTCATACTTACGCCGAGTAGATCTTGGAAGATAAGATATACCGCCGCGCCCTGTACATGAATACATAATCTGAATGATATACAGCCTCCTGTCAGGAGATGTACTATAGGAAACCTCTATACTCTTTGGAGCAGCGGTGAAACTTGGTTTCATTTGTTTTCTTAGGCCCAGTTGCACCAAAAATAAAACCCAGAGTAAGTTGCAAACAGGAGGTTAAATTACTTTGCATGTCATTTTGAAATTAAATCTCGTGTTAGCAAGTAACTCTGTCAAGTTTGAGGGTGGCAGTCGGCCTTTGGTAAACTTTGAGAAATTTAGTAAAAGCCATAATTATTATAAAAAACGGGCTATAGAGCAATGGTCCTGAGCTGCAGGGCTTATTAAATATGGAACCCCTTGTAGTAAGCCACTAGTATTTATTTTTGGAGCAATTGCCAGGTGTACCTACGGTCTTGTGCTAAAAAAAACAAAATTGAAATAATATCTCCAAACATTTAAAATTAAATTTAAATTGTATTAAAAACCGTTAAACAAATTAGTTTTTCGTGTCTGTCTGCTTAGTTGTTCGAATATAAGGAGGGTCTCCTATAGGTTTTGTAACCCTAGCGAGCGCCGAAAAATGCGCCTTAAACGACCGTATGTTTAGATAGTGATAAATTAGAAGTTTGATTAATTTACTGCTCCAAGGGCTACTATTGAGTATGTGAAATTAATTTCAGCTTGACGTGTTCCTGAGAAAAATGGTCTTGACAGACAGACGAACAACAAAGTGATCCTAAAACGGTTCCGTTTTTGCTGACTGAGTCACTGAACCTTAAACGTCATTGAGTTTACAGAATTCACCAACAAGAGAAAAAGAAAAGGTGATATTTTTCTCAGCATTCTGCAAAAAACTCAAAAACCCTTTAAATCTGTAACAAAAACCTTCTGGGTCAGCGTATATAAGTCCAGTTTTATGTTCGGCCAACATATGGGTACCCGAAGTTAAGTTAATGGAATGACCGATAACTCGGAACGCCAGTACCCTTAAAGGTGAACGCACACTTATCCTATTGGTGAGGTTCTTCAGAAAGGTCAGGTGCCCAGTACTCGTAACCAGCGTGCTTTCATGACGAGATGAATGAACGTAGATTAGGCGAAAGGAGTATGTAAGGATAGAAGCAGGTGGCGTTTTGTGGTTTCTGCCTACCCCCATGGAAAAAAGGCGTAAGTTTGTGTATGTATGTATGTATGAAACGTCGCACACTTGTCGGCATCGAATCGTCCTAATCTGGAAGAACCCCAGAAATCCTAGCCGATTCGGATGACGTCATCAGATTCGACGCGGCTTATGTGGTCCACTCAACCGATGCGCTTCCATTCTAACTATCAGTTGCGTACGACAGAGCAACGCGCGAGTTTCTACTACTTCTACTTGTTTTACTAAATACCACTGCAACAGTCGTAAACGAAATAAAATTTTTCTTCGGCACCGTTGATTGTTTCGTCGCGGTCGATTCTTTAGGTGTGTAGTCTCCTTGACTTCTATTCGTTCGACACGTTCGGCTAGGATAAGTGTGCGTTCATCTTTATAAATAAAATACGGTAGGTTTTTCATACTATGCCCCAATATCAGATGTCTTTGCAAATTAATGTATTTTCGTCGGATTTTTGCCGAATATCTTGACGCTTTTTGGTGAAAGACTAATTTGGTGCGTTTTTGCTGATTTTGGGGTAGTAGGAGCAAAGGTCAGGCTTGTTATGGTTTTTAGGTAGGATTTCCTTTTTTCCTCGCCCGCTGTTGGCGTACTTTGGAGGCTGACTTGTGTGAAATTGAGTATTATAGTAGCAAATGCAAGTACGTACAATGTTTCACTGTAGGTACAGACGTTTCACTTAGCTAATAAAATATTTTTTGTTTAAACGCTCTGTTTACTATTAAACAAAAAAAAACTTTTTTTTTTATTGATTTGGTCGTGCAAGATAGAAAATCCAAATTCGAAAATCACATACATAGGTATTTGATTTTCGAATTTTTATCCCACAATGATATAGTCGCTTGAATGCCTAGTGCGTACGCTATAAGGCCATTCTGTTTTATGAAAGATGTTTATTCTAAAATACCGTCAAACATGAACAACAACCAAAAATAACGAGTATTTCTTAATTATTGACTCCGAGAATAAGTACAAAAACATATTGAAGACAAAAAAACATTATTCCACCAAAAAATTTCACTTTCTGCAAAGGTCAGACGTCACATGCTATGCGTGAATTGACCATATAACAGACAAAGTAGACCAGACACGCTATTACTACATACCCTAGTAAAAACGTGCCTGAAAAACTTCCCAAATACTTTTAAAACATAAATTATTTCACCTCTATAAAATGAGAGTACCTCTACAATATTAATCCGTCGCCCAAAGCGTAGGAGAGCTCTTAAAACTGTTATAAAAAGTGCCAGACATCACTGAAGTAGAGAAGAATTATGTAGAGCAGGGGTTGTCAACCTAAAATGACTCAAGATCGAATGTTTACTGTCCAGATTTTGTGCGAAAAAAATCAATACTATAAGTTTAACATTGCGTCGTAATACATATAATTAACAGGAGGTCTTGGGTTTGATACCCAGGTCGAGAAAACTTGGATGTTGGGTTTTTCCATCAGGATTTTTTCAGTAGCATGCTCGGAGTCTGGATTCGTGCCCGGTTGATAGTAATAGGGTCGCCCCCCATTAAATGGGATTAACATAAGTGGCGAAATGTACGGGTACACCTCTGCCTTACCCTTCGGGTATTATAGGCGTGATGCTATGTTTATGTACTTTTATGATCGACACGACTGATACTGCCGATTGCGATCGACTGGTTGGCGACCCCTGATGTAAAGTGTCTACCAAAGATATCTCTGATGTTAAAAAGCGTTTTCCACAAAGAAAAGTAACAAAAGACTTTAGGAAAACTTTTACTTGTTTTAATCCTTTGTAGTGTCTAAACGAATGAGACAGATTGTTCATTGCAGATTAATTAGTGCAGCTGTGAGTTTTCACGAGAAAACTGCATTGGTTTTTTGTTGAACCTCAATTATGTTAACGACGATGTTTAATGTAATTTATGTACTTATTTAAGAGTTTTTACGCCGTACGGCATAAATTAAAAAAGTTGAAGTCCTTATTTTCAAAAAAAAAAAAAAGAATTAAATAAAACTTCCCATGCGTAAGCTGGATGCATGGATCTAAAAAAATATTCAAAAACAAGCTTTTTTAGTGTGATGTTACTAACTTTATCGTTTTCTACTCTTCAAGCCCTTTCATTTCCCAGCCGCCCCGGGAGACGCTCCGGGCGTCGGGAGCCGCGAGACGACTCCCGGCCACCGTAGACGCGGGTCTGTGGACGGTGAGCAATGGGTAGCTCACCGTCCGTTCGTTGAATAACGACAGACCGTGTCGACGGCGCGTTCGTGTTCCACGCGCGCCTCAAAGAGATGTCAGCAAACAATTGAAGGGGCCACTAAGGGCCGATGCCTGCCGGGGCTGCGGGTTGTTCGAAAGAGATACCGCGCCCCCGGAACGCAAAGGGCACAAGAAGGAACATGGATGGGTTTTAGTCAGTAAAAGTCTGACACTCCCTCCCGCCCCGCCCAGGGCGGGGGAAGTCATTCGATGATTTCCCATCGGTAAAAAAAAAAGCCCTTTCATTTGATACCCATATCAGGGGCATTGAGAAAAAATATGTAATCCGCCATCTTGGAACGTCGGCAATATTGAAATTATTACAATATTGTAGGTATATTGGACATAGTATTGTCATCAGAACTAAAGGTGTGTGCAAAGTTTCAGTTTAATCAGATACCAACAAATAGTAGAAAAATGGTTTTCAAATGAAAGGTCAAATTACTTACATACGAACAGTGCAAGCGAAATAAAATCTTGTAACAGACAGTCAAACGCGGCGGAGGACTTTGTTTAATAATATGTAGTGATAAAATATGATCTTCAACATTAATATGATCAACTAGCTTTTGCTCGCGACTCCGTCCGCGCAAAAATAAAACAATATAGCCTATGTTACTCGCAGATAAAGTAGCTTTCTAATGGTGAAAGAATTCTTAAAATCGGTCTAGTTTTTTACGAGTTTATCCACAAACAAACAAAATACAAATTTTTCCTCTTTATAATATTAGTGTAGATAAAATGCCTGACTTACTAAATACCAAACTCCTACAAATTAGAAGATTTTAACAGTCAACCAGATTCTGCAGAAGACACCTGGTACCTAGATATTATAAGACATAAGTAATAGTGACGTGACCCGACTAGAAGGTTACCTAATTCCGAAGTAGGTGTTCTAGGTGACCTAGAAGCATCTCTGTTGGGTCCCTTTTTATTATGTAAGAATATTATTCTGATTGGTTCTAGGCAAAGCTATCTGGAATATTAAAGAGTGTATTATAATGATATGAAGTATAAATTATTTGGAGTGCTTTACTTTGAGTTATTTTGAAATTTAAATGGAATAGAGAGTTTATTTAAATGTAAAATTATGTCCTTTGAAATTATTACTGAATCCTCCATTATGTTAATTTATTTAATAATATTAAGAAGTAAGTGCCTCGTTGGTCTGACTGCCTTGTTGGTCTAGTGATCGCAAGCGCGACTGCAGTGAATGAGGTCTTTGTTTCGATTCCCAGGTCGGGTAAAGTGTTATTGGGTTTTTTCATTAGGAATTTCTCAGTAGCAGCCTCGGAGTCTGGATTTGTGCCCGGTTGATGGCAATAGGTTCGCCCCCTATTACATGGGACTGAAAACATAACTGGCGAAATGTGGGTGTACTAATGGGTGCACCTCTGCCTAACCCTTCGGGGATTGCAGGCGTGATGTTATGATATTAAGAAGTAAAAATCCGTTTCCAGCCTCCAATTTTGCATAACAATCCATACTAATAATATAAATGGGAAAGAAACTGTCTTCTATCTGTCTGTTACGCTTTCACGACTAAACCACTGAACCGATTTTGATGAAATTTGGTACGGGGTATGATTGAACAGGACATAGGCTATTTTATATTCAGCGACTTCATAATCTGCGTCCATAATAACCGGCATTTCCGTGAACGACGTCGCGGGCAAAAGCTAGTAGTAGGTTATAAATAATATGCGGTGTATGAAGACACATCGTATAGCCGTTAAATACAATACTGCCCATAAAACTAAGTCACATTGACTTTAATTTATGGTGTGAAAAATCACTGATATTAGGTAGTAAGCAAGGAAATGCTTTTGTACAAAAACACATAACATCACGCCTGCAATCCCCGAAGGGTTAGGCAGAGGTGTACCCATTAGTACACCCACATTTCGCCACAAAAACGTCCAGACCAAAAAAAAAATTCGCTATGTTGGGAAGAACGAGTCACTTGCTGATTTGTTAAGTGTCTCTTAACACCCATAATAATTATAAAAAGCGAACACAGAGAATGTATAATTTGTATGTGTTTGGGATGCATATCCGAACGGTATTCGTTCGCGTCATCGTAAGCCAATCAGAGCACAGCTAAATGACGCGATATCTTGTTGTGATTGGCCCGTTAGTTCCTGCCCTTGTTTCCTCGATCACCGTACTTTTTATATATTCGCTAACGACTATTGTAAAAACAACTTTGTTTTATTTAATCATCACTAAAACCTATCATAAAGGCCTTAAAATTAGTAGCTCGAAGACACACAAACACATTCAAACAGTATGTTTAAAACAATTTACAGAGAATGTATAATTCGTATGTTTAAAACTATTTTTGGAGCGTCCTATTAGCAATAGGAAATATACGTTATTTTCGTAATATCGGTAGCCTAAAATAATTTCTGCGGCAGCTGTATAACAGACATACCGCAAACAAAACCACTAAAATTAAAATTAAATTTTAATTTAATGCATAACCCGTTCATACCGGACTCATCGTGTAATCCACAATTTAAATAATCCGTACCCATTTTAAAATAAAATCAGTTTACTTAACACTCACTTTTCAGGCTATGCTACATGGAATGCTAGTCGGAAGCGAGGCGGGACTTTGTACTATTAAGTGAATTGTATTAAAGAGAAACTGAAAAAAAAGGTAGCAAGTTGAGTAGGTAGTAGTAGGTAATTTAAGGTAATTCTAATTTTGGGTTAAAAAATAGAAATACTATGAAGAATAATGCATTCTGCTTGATCAGTTTTCATTCATCTATGTACAGGCACTTTTTAATAGACCTTCAATAAGTTAGAAATTTGACTTGTTTGTTGCCCTTCCCAAAATATAGGTGAGTCTCTATGGAGAAAAAATCTTCACGCACTCTTAAATCAAGCTATCAATTTTTTTAGTTATATTCACAGGGCCAAACAATCAGAATTTAACAGCTCTCATTGTAACATTATCGCTGAGCGACCGCTATAATAACCGCGTTCTGTGTGAACCAGCCTTTAAAGCGGGTGCCAGTTTTGAATTTAAAATTCGTTCACAGTTTTAACATCACACCAGCGGTTGCAGGGTTACAGGTTTCCGTGACAGGGAGATTACGAGAATACAAGTTGGTAGAGGTGGAAATTTATTTTGAGTTTTGTTCCCTCGGGTTATGTGAGGGTATCGATGCTTAGAGGTGCGCGTTACTAGTTGAATAGATAGCGATAAGACGTGTAATGGGTTTTCTTTAAAAGTTATCAGAGAACTAAGTTGGGATGGGTTTTAGTATGTTTGCTATCTTTTGTGTGATATTGAAAACTATGGATTCTTTGAAGCAATCTAAAGTTTTATGAAAGGTTTGTTGTGAAAGCTCTAAAGATTTTCCGGGTAGTAAATAATTCAATTAATTTCTAAAAATCTAATGAAGCTTCACGTTACTGTAGACTTCAAATTTAGGTAATGTGTTCTACGTTTACGTTACGTTATCTTCCTATTATGTTCTATGATGTGTGATTAATATTCAACAACTAATATTTGTTTTCCGGTTTTTTAAGTACGTTGCCCCACACAAAGAATTTCTCCTGCATCGTAGGAGCGTTGATAAACATTAAACCTTTCATATACAAACAACCAGATCCGGAAGATCTATCTGCAGTCCCTACAAATATATTTTTCTTACGGAAATTGAGTCAGTGACACATAGCGCAGCATTGAATCGCTCAGCCATTACTAGAACCGTGCCATCTTTGCATGCGAAATTATGATTGTCAAAACGTCAAAGCGTAACGAACATCCATCCATACAAAGTTTTCACTTTTTATAATAATAATAGAAGTACAATACAGGTACAACCTATACCTACCTACACACAGCCTACAGAAACATTTCCATATAGTTTGTCAATCTCAATCGCCGACCGTCGCTTGCACAATAACTATATTTCCTACCGACAACGTCTACAGATGGCTTCCGTGCTTTGATTGAAGCTATTCACGTTCAACGCTCCGATGCTTGCTTTGATAGTGTCTAGTTTACAGAGGTGAGCATTGATTTGGATGATTTTGCTTAGATTTAGTAATAGCTGGTAAATTGGAAACATTTGTATAATGTATACAGTATAATACATTCTGCCAGGGACCTCTTCTGCGTTTATTTAAGTTTTTTTTAAATTAATAAATATACATAATATCACGCCTGTATTCCCGGAAGGGTTAGGAGCGGGTTTACCCCTTGGTACACCCACATTTTGCCAGTTATGTTTAAGCCCCATGCAATAGGGGGCTAGCCTATTGCCATCGACCGGGCACAAATTCAGACTACGAAGTTGCTACTGAGAAATTACTGATGGAAAACCCAATAACACTGCCCGACCTGGTAATCGAATCCATGACCTCAGTAGCAGCCTCAGAATCTAGATTGATTAGTCGGTTAAGGGCAATAGGCTCGCCCCCTATTACATGGAACTTAAATATAACAGCCGAAATGTGGGTGTACTACGTGTACCTACACCTCTGCCTAACCCTTCAGGGATTACATGCGTGATGTTATATATGTATGTAAAACATGTAAATATCGATAAATTTAAACATCGAAAAATGTAAACATAATTCCAACTTATTACTACTAGCGATATACATGTTTGTGCGGCTGGCTTGTTTAGGTACCTTTGTTGTGTTGGCAATTAACTATGTCACCATCGGTTTCCGGTCTAATTAGCCAGTCAATTCGGTACTTTTTAATAATTCAACTAGTTCATTTATGAATTCAAACAAGTCATCAATTTCGATACAAAATCAATACCATTAGTAATATAGAATTCAGATAGTAATATTCAGTTGCGGTTACTACTGAAATCAAACGTTCATTGCGTTATCGTGAATTTATATACATATAAATAAATAAAATTGAAGTGTCTGTTTGTAATGTAAAAATAACAGCATTACTGCAATAGGTACAGTCAAGAGCAAAAACAAGTAGTAGGTACCTATACTTGTTTTTGCTCGTGCAATGCATCACATACACTTAGCAAAATTCAAAAGCGATTTTCTTGTAAAATAACGGTTGCAACTTTAATATAAGACCTATTTTAAAGTAGTATTGAATTCAAAATACTTCATTCCTAGCAACGTGATATTTTTAATGAATATATTCGAAGACAATTGCTTCGTGATATTACTAAGTGTATGTTTTTGTTTGCGATTATAATCATACAAAAACATATTTTTAGAAATGTCTGTTGTCCCGGCTAATTTCCGAAACGGTTGGATCAACTATGACAAGATGAAAGATTTTTTTGTTTGTAAGTTTGTTTAAACGCGCTAATCTCTGGAAGTACTAGTCGGATTGGAAAAAAATATCATTGTATATGATAGCCAAATTCATAAGGAATAGTATAGGCTATATGACATCACGCTATGGCCCAGGGGAGCAGAGCAGTAACCAAAGACATAACACGTATGAAAAAACACGCGAAATAAGTCCCTGGGAGCAGCTATTAATTTATAAAATTGAAAACAATTCTCTAAACTCACATATTACTCTATTTGAACAAGTTCGTCCCATATTCCAAGTTCGCCCTATCATTATGACGTAACGAGCTCGAACGAGCCACTAATTTATACGTGCCCATTACAGCTTCTCGAGCTCAATAAGTACTTTATATTCGACAACTTTGCCAGTTCAGGTGTTTCAATTCGTTGGCAAAGTTCGGAATATTTAAAATAGTTGTAGCATTCTGGATAATTTGGACGGTTGAAATGCTACTAGTTATTGAAAGTACTCAATGGTGATTTTTAGTCTAGTTTAGAGAATTTTGTGACGAGAGAATCGGCACCAATATCTTTATTGCTTTTTGCACTTAGGTGGTTAGTAATCATAATAATTATGGTCATTAAGAATACTGTCGGGTACAGCAGTATGCGGTAATAGAAATATAGGTACGTTATATTCCATTCAAGCAGTTTAATTTAATAATATATACGCTACAAAGTCAAAGTCAAATCATTTATTTCAATTAGGCCACTATAAGGCACTTTTGAACGTCATTACATGAAAAAAAAAGATAGAATTGAATCTAGTTGCCCCTTCCAAAAGGTAGTTTTGTATGGAGAAGAATGGGCAAGAAACTCCATACGTACTCTTTAAAAATCAACGTTTTACAATGTTATTATTTGTAAACATAGTCATACGTCATGTGAATGCAATGTACCTTATATAAAAAAACTACTGTATAACATAACATAACATCACGCCTGTTATCCCCGAAGGGTTAGGCAGAGGTGTACCCATGAGTACACCCACATTTCGCCAGTTATGTTTAAGTCCCATGTAATAGGGGGCGAGCCTATTGCCATCAACCGGGCACAAATCCAGACTCCGAGGCTGCTACTGAGAAATTCCTGATGGAAAAACCCAATAACACTTTGCCCGACCTGGGAATCGAACCCAAGACCTCGTGCTCAGCAGTCGCGCTTTGCGACCACTAGACCAACGAGGCAGTCACTCACTGTCAACTACTGTATAATAACACACAAAAATAATTTATATGCCAAATTAGGAATTCATGGTAAAAATATATTTAAAGTTACATCGTGTTCACATGTTAACAAATATTGGAACTGTAGACAACCACTCTCAACATCTCAACCAACAATGAAACAGCGTAAGGCTACAAATACTACTAAAAGGCACTAAAAATGATTTCTAAGAAGAATTTACGAACAAACCAGTATTACATTCAACTACTTAGAAAAGACGGAACTCTTTTGTTATGAATTATTAAATAGATTTAGGTACTCTTTGGCTTGTGCTAAACATAAATATAATAAAATCAGAAGATTATGAATTTAATATTATCATTTCGTTTTTATGTAGTATACAATTACCTATAAAAACAATTACCTACAAATACCTATATATTTTTTAATAACATAACATAACATCACGCCTGTTATCCCCGAAGGGTTAGGCAGAGGTGTACCCATTAGTACACCCACATTTCGCCAGTTATGTTTAAGTCCCATGTAATAGGGGGCGAGCCTATTGCCATCAACCGGGCCGGGCCGGGGCGGGCATATTTTTTAATGTTATTGTTTTTTTTTTTTGGTAAGCAAAAAAACGTTGCCCCTCACCAGAAATTTCTCCTGCATTGTGGAAGAGATTACAAACCTAAACAAACAACCAGACTCAAAACAACTACCATACAAATATTTGTTCTGTGCGGGAATCGAGCCCATGTCACCCAGCACAGCAACCAATGGAGCCGTCAAACTTACACATATCGGATAAGCCGTTAACACACCAAGAAATAGACAAACACAACTATAAACATTAGGGTCATTTGCATTCAGTTTGCGTAATCCATTTGAAGACTTATGTAGGTAACTGGGAGAAAAAAATAAAAGAAAATACCGGCCAAGTGTGAGTCGGACTCGCACACGAAGGGTTCCGTGCCACCATACAATACATTTAACACAACATACATTTTACAAAAAAAAAACGTTTATAATTGCATTAAAGCAATTCTTTTGCAATAAAACAAAAAAATACGGTTCTCGGATTTATTACTTTACTTATGCTACATGGCATTGCCTCTTACTATATTTTATTATTCTAGGTCACCGGGTAGTCCCTTATAGGTTTTGATTTCCTAGCGAGCGTCAAAATATGCGCCATAAACGCTCTTATCTTTAGATTGCGTTGACTTAGAAGTTTGAGTTTTTCACTGTTCCAAGGGGTAACAGATCTGATTATTTGATATTAATTTCAGGGTCTTGCCAGACGGATAACAAAGTGACCCTATAAGAGTTCTATATTTGTCGGCAGAGGTACGGAACCCTAAAAAATAAAGAAAAAAAAATTGTACGTGCCAGCTACTTACCATTCGCGGCAGTAAGTCAAGCTAGGAATGTGTTGGGTGACCTTCCGACCTTCGTGCTTCAGTTTCATGAGGGTTACATAGTGTTTATAAGGCTTTGTTGCAAGAAAAATAGAGTGTGGAATATTTTATCTTACTGGGTAAGTTGTTCTGTGGACTTAGAGAGTTTCAAGTACTTATTTGAGTTTTTTTTGGTTCTACTGAGTTTTTGTAAAGTAAAAAAGCTTTTTTACAAAAAAAGATGACCGCCTTCAAAAACTACGTAATAAAAAATAACTTAAGCTTGGAAGTCGGCGGCTTAGGTTTGGACTCGGCGGAAGTCGGCGGCTTAGGTTTTGTAAACAAAACCTAAGCCGCCGACTTCCAAGCTTAAGTTATTTTTTATTACGTAGTTTTAGTTTTAGCTAAAGTTATTTTTCCATCTTTTTTTGTAAAAAAGCTTTTTATTTTTCACTTTTTAGTGCTTGTGTGTTAATGTTTAAAATCCTTACATTAAGCCCTTTCAAACAATACCTCACACGATATATTTAATTTTGGAAAGTGGTAGGAGGGGGGTTGACGTACCCCATCCCAGCTTCCTTCAGTCAGTCATCGACTACACGTATAAACAAAGCAATTTGTCTTGTTACGGCGGTTCTGCTGTAATTTTATAAGGAGTTCATCATCAGATCATGAAAATATTCCTATGGGACCTATTCGGAACTATACTCTTTCAAATAAGATAAGAATCATCCCAATCGATTCATAATTGGCGGAGTAATCGTAGAACAAAAAAAAAAAAACATACGCGTCGAATTGAGAACCTCCTCCTTTTTGAAGTCGGTTGAAAATATTGAAAGGAAACGCTGTTTCGAACTGAGCAAAACTGGTGATCAATCAATCTTCTTCTTATTGTAAACCCTATATATTTTTAAAAAGAGTAAGTATGGAGTTTCTTGCCCGTTCTTCTCCATAAGAAACTACCTTTTGGAATGGGCAACTAGATTCAATATTATAATTTTTCTTTTCTCTTGTAAATGACGTTCAAAATTGCCTTTTTAATGGTCTAATTGATTTAAATGACTTTGACTTTATTAGAAAGAACATAACCTACCACTGGAAAGGCTAGGAGGCTCTCCTGTATCCTAAGTTCTAACATATAAACTCACATACATTTATATGTAAAAAAACCCGTGTTTACCAACATTCACTCGAAGTAAGTCGCGGGAACTAAGCTAGTCCAAAATAAATTACGTAAACATTTAATTCGTTGACTACAAAGTATGCAAAAGGAAAATATTGGCGAGTTTTCAGAATAACTTTAATAAACTCCAGTTAATTATTAAGCGTCTTAATTACTTTCAGCAACAGGAAAAAAAAAACTTGAAACATGAAAAAGTTTATTAGCAAGATGAGTGTTAATATATAAATAAGCTTATCTATATTCTTTACCGAGTTGTATCTTAAGGGAGCATTCCGACGACCGTCGACCGTTGGTCGCGGTTGTCATGGAAATAGGCTCGCCCCCTATTACATGGATCTTAAACATAACTGGAGAAATGTGAGTGTACTAATGGGTATCTACATTTCTGTCTATCTCTTCTGGGGTTAGAGGCGTGATGTTATGTTATGCAAATTTTGCTCGCTTCTTTTACTTATTAACAGTAGAACTGTAAAGCCAGCTCTCCCACTCAAGGATGTCCTTGGAAATTCCAGGCTCACAAGTCTGCACGCTGTACCACAGTGTACGTGCCCCAACATTAACGCTTCTTATTACGTTATCATACAAACTAATTATCCCTATGACTTGACAACTTTATACTGCCAAGTCACCAGACATCGTGCCATCCTTATCTTTCGTAAGGTGTGATGCCGCGTGTGAAAGAGACAGAGAACCTCACTGGGAGCTTAAGTATGGAAATTAATTTTACGAAGAAAACCGAATTATGAATTTAACGATAACCTTGAGTGAATTTGATTATAACTACGTTCTTTTGTTGATGGTCTTGTTTACTTAATTATATTGTATATTTACATGTATATAATATTTTTATTTGCATATTACAGTGTCTAGGAGCATTTTTCTTTTAAATATTGGATTTCTAGCTCTAAACAATTGCAAGTCCAACTCGCACACTAAAAGTCAGCTAACAATCAAAATGCTAGTTGGATAAAAATATATTTTGTGGCCAGTTCTGTGATAACTAGATTAATGAGAAATAGTATAGGCTATATAACATCACGCTACAAGCCACGAGCACAGCAGGTGAACTCACGATGTCTGCATCGCACTATCAAAGTTTACAAAATTCCGACGGCAACTGGCGGGCAGTCAGCCCACCAGACACAACACCCGTCTGGTCGAAGGATGCTCCCTTTTTAATGGAGAATGATCAACTTACACCCAGTTTCTTATACCACTAAACAGTAAATAAAAGACGTAACTTAACTCGAGTGAAAAATAAACTATGTGCAGTGGCTGGCAGTTATAATTAAAGTATTACCATATATTGCATCCAATAAGAGGACAAAAGCCAAATAAAAAGTACCCATGGTCGAAAAATACGTTTGACAAATAACATGAAAACTCTTCAGATCTTATGCATGAGTTTCGGAAGTTTCAACAAGTTTGTAAGTTAAGTTTCTCTGCTACATTCGTCGGTACTGAGGGAGGAGGAAACTTAAAGGATGTTAAAGTTAGTTGCTTGTAACTAGTACGGTATGCGATAAAAAACTAACTGCCCCGTTGGTTTCGTGGTCGTAAGCGCGATTGCTGAGCATGGGGTCCTGGCTTCGATTACTAGGTCGGTCAAAAAGTGTCATCAGGTTTTCCATCAATTGAATTGGTGAGAGATTGCACGTTTTAGGTCCATAAATTAAAAGTCACTCAGCGTGCGATAGAGAGGGCAATGCTCGGAGTTTCTCTGATGGACAGAATTCGCAATGAAGTCATCCGTCAGAGAACTAAAGTCACCGACATTGCACGCAAAATAAGTGCGCTGAAGTGGAAGTGGGCCGGCCATGTCTGCAGACGGACAGACGGTCAAGGTTAGGCAAACGTAGTGTGGGACGCCCTGCTGCACGGTGGACCGACGATTTAAAGAAGGTGGCGGGCAGCGGATGGATGCGGACTGTCCAAAGCAGCCGGAATGGTTGGCGCTTTTTGGGGGAGGCCATAGGCTGATATGGCTATCTTAACAGGATACCGTGGCCCCGGAACGTAAAGGGCAACAGAAGGAACAGGGTGGTTTTTTAGTCAGTAAAAGTCTGACAGCCCCTTCCGCCCCACCCAGAGTGGAAGGAGTCATTTGATGATTTTTACCAACTCAAAAAAAAAAAAAAGGCTTATATGATGATGATGATGATTATGATGACGTTTTAGCAGGATACAGCTCAAAGCAATACGTTGCCTAATATTTCAAATATCCTTTGTTACCAACTAAATGTACCCGTATATCTTTACTATTATTATGACGTCATTCTTTAGGATTGAGAAGACAAATCGTTGGTGCTTTTGTGCGTCGCGTTAAGGGCAGATATAATATGATAAAGTATCAGGCTTATCGTATTATAAGTATGAAGGATATTTTTGTTATTGTACACCAAAGGTTCTTAAACTTTATTTTCTCTGACTACGTAATATAACATCATGCCTGTAATCCCCGTAAGGTTAGGCAGAGGTGTGTTCATTAGTACCAAATTTCGCCAGTTATGTTTAAGTCCCATGTAATAGGAGGCGAACCTATTGCCATCAACCGGGCACACATCCAGACTCCGAGGCTGCTACTGAGAAATTCCTGATTTAAAAAAAATGTAATTTATTATCTACTTTGACAATGATATGTAAAGCCAAACGAAGAACCACTATCGAAACTAGAAACATTTTCGTTTACCTGACTGACAGCTTGTGAACCCCCATGTTTTATTCACGCCGAGTCTCCCGTCGACCCCTGGGGGTCCATCTAAACCACTTTGGGAATCACTGTTCTACACCCTTATACTGAAACAGGATTAGAAGAAAAACTGAGAGGCGTGGGAAAAAATGGCGGATCTAAGACGGGCTACAATCTGAAAATAGATTCTTTTGGTGACAATTTTTGTTTGAGTAGGTATCACTGTATTTTGTGAGGATTGTACAGACAGTAAAAAGTAGTCTATATTCTATTAGAAAAAAAATGGCCAAATAATAGTAGTTGTTTTGTAAAATGGCTACATTTTGATGATATTCTTTTTTTTTTGTAAATGGCTAATACTTTACATTGCTTTATCGTGAAATAACGGAGCTTAATATACGCTTGCATTGAAATACAGATAGTGTTGTTATATTATTTGCCTGTTGTACTGTCCTGTTTAACGGAGTGTGGACATAAATTTTTTGGTCAATTGAAAAATTAAACATAATTAATTTTGTTTGTGTTACGTAATTAAAATTCTCTTACCTACGAGATTTAAAAATCCTTTTCATTTGAATAAAAATGATTTTTTTTAGAACAAGGGCACTATCTACACTTTTGGTTGTACAACGTTAATTCCTTGGGCTCAGACCTTTTATCAATAAATTAATACACAGACCTAGGTTTAAAAAATAGGTTCAAGATAATATAGTACATTCACTGTTTTGCAGACACGCCTCATATTTTTAGAATTTCATAATAAATTTTGCTTTAGGTATAGGTATCGCATTTTATACATAACTTTACATCTTATCAAATCGATTCGAAGGTCCCTAAGAAAGGTCTAGAAATTTCCAGCTCAAGAAACATTATATAATATTTTCTCTCTCATATTAAATTTCTATACCTTAGGGCCAATACACGGTTGTTTCGGGAGGTTCTTGCGTCGGATTGGGCGGGAGGAAACGCCCGGGTGTCACCACTGTGTGGATTGCCCGGATGACGCGGTGGAGCATACGGTGCAGGACTGCCCGGCTTGGGCAGAGCACCGCCGTGTCCTCACGGAGGCGATAGGCGGCGGCGACCTCTCGCATCCGGACCTGGTTCAGGCCATGCTCCGGGGCGAGAGGGAATGGGATGCAGTCACCTCCTTCTGCAAAGCAGTAACGCAACGCAACCTACTAATCTAGAGTAGGATGACCATTTTTCCTACATACTTAATATTATCATAACATTTTTTTTTCGATACACATAGAATCTAAAAATGTTATGTTTTACGCCTTGAGCTATCAAAACGCTATCATTCTTATCTCTAATGGATATTGCAAAGTACTGGGAGCACGATGTTTAAACTTCAACCTCGATGTTTTAAAGATAAACATATTCTACTAAACGTTTAGTAACCATACGGCTATAAAACTGTTTTCCAAGCTAAACAACTGATGATCGTGGTTTTATGGTTAAACTCTAAACATTTATTTTATACAAGCTTCTGCCCGCGACTTCGTCTGCGTCAAAGTTGATATATTATTCCACCGGATAAATTGCCTAGTATGTTCTTTTCCGGACTATAAACTTTCTTTGCGACTATCATCCAGATCCGTTAAGCCGTTCTGGCGTGACTAAGTAACACACATCCATCCACTTAAACTTTCGAATTTACAAAGACCAATTAATAAGAAGTAAGACTAGCATTTTCTGGAGACTTCATCCGCATGAATTTTCTTACGGATCCCCAATTTTCTTGGTATCTACATAAAGCCTATAGCCCTAAGAGATAACGTAGCTAAAAATCAGAACGGAATCTGTGAGTATTTCCGGAGATTAGCTCGTTCAAACAAAAAAAGCACCAACTCTTCAGCTTTGAATATTTAGTTCATAGATAAATTATTTACAGGCACTTTTGAATAGTCAAGTTGAGCTGTTTGGTGTAATATCAAATGGTAATAATTTAAGGTTAATATTTTATGATAACAGTGACCATATTATCATCAGTCAGTGGTCTAACCTGTTTGCCAACTTACAAACTTATTTATCTACATGAATATAATAAAAGCGAAACATCGAAAACCGCTTGACGTATAAAGATGAAATTTGGCAGAGAGGCCCCCGACTGCAATGAAAATTTTATAGTTAGTAGACGTCCGCTAAGAAAGGATTTTCCAAAATTCACCCCTTAAGGGGATGAAACGGTGGTTCGACATTTACACGGACGTGGTAGCGGGCAAAAAAAGCTGAAGTGTTGTTTGTTTAAATGCGCTTATCTCTGGAACTACTGATCTGATTGGAAAAATCTTTTTGTATATGATAGCCAGATTCATGAGATTATTAGAGAGAGCAGTAATCAAAGACGTAACAATATTGTTTTAAAAGTTGGGCGTACGTCCCCTGGACTATCCACAGTTCATACAGTAACACAAACCTGTGCTTATTCATCTGTGTGATATGTATAAGCTCTGAGTAATCCTCTTAACACAATAAGCTTACGATATTAAGTAAAATAAATAAATAATAAGTCTTTATTCATTATCGGTAAATGCCAGCTATAATCTTTTTGAGAATAAATAAATGATGGAGAAAATATACGTGTCACCTTCAACATTGTATTATTATTTATGTCTATGTAGTTCTTTTTTCATTATTATCATTGCAGGTAAAACAATTTTTTTTTGTTACTCTATATGTGCATCACAGTCATCAAGCCTTGATCATGTATTTTCTTTAAAATCAGGTATACACGTGTCATAGTTTTCTCGGGTTTTATTTACTTAAAATAAGACTCGCCAATGTCTCACAAGCAGACAATGTATAGAAATGGCAATAGATTCGCTCCCTATTACATGGGACTTAAAAATAACTGGCGAAATGTGGGTGTGCTAATGGGTACACCTCTGCCTAACCCTTCAGGGATTACAGGCGTGATGTTATGTAGGTATGTGCTACCGGAAAAATACTAAGAATTTCCACTCAAAACTGTGGGTACAAGAATTCCTACAGCCATTTGAAATTTCTCATGTATGTCAACAATCTTTTTGTCTGCCATTTTACCCCGACAAAGAGGCGATATCTTCTAGGGACAGACTCCATATAAAATTTTATTTGATACCCGAGGACATTGGGTACACGCGACATTCTCTAGTCTATGGACCAGATGACAGTTCACTGCTTTTAAAAATAGAATATTGGATGAAAAAAAGAAAAAAAGGATACTGGTCTTTTTTAGTTCGTATGTTTTTTAGTGGCCTTGGTATATTTGTTGAAGCCCTCGGTTCTGGGTAAGAGGTTTATTGTGTTTTACTTGGATTTAACCCTAAAGGTAATTTGTGGATGAAATATAACAGAATATTGGAGCTGATCTCATAAATCAAAATGTCATTTAATATTTGCTTCAAATATGAATATCTGAATATCAGAACTTATCTACCCTAGAACCTATACACAATTTTGGTACATTGAAATATTCTAATATTCAAAGTCAAAGTCAAATCATTTATTTCAATTAGACCATTAAAAGGCACTTTTGAACGTCATGTACAAGAGAAAAGAAAAATTATAACATTGAATCTAGTTGCCCATTCCAAAAGGTAGTTTCGTATGGAGAAGAACGGGCAAGAAACTTCATACTTACTCTATTAAAAAATATATATGACGAGGCAGGGTCCTCGCGGTTGTTTTTAAAAAACGTGACGTCAGCATTGCTGACGTCACTAATATCCTGGTCAGGGTTGCTGCTCATCTTGGATAATGAAAATAAACACAGTAAATGCTTTCTGTAATTTATTCTTCAACTTACCGAGGAGGTCCGATCGCTACGACGGCTCGAGTAAGAATGCCCGAGTCCGGCGAGCGCTCGGCTTTTTATAGTAGAATTGAGTGTGTCATTCATTTGAACAAAACACCCACTTCCGCACAATAAAATTAGTTTTTACATTATAAAATGTTACTATTTTATAAACAAACGTTTTATAACATTTTTAAATCAATTAACATGCGTAAATCTATTTTTAATGTTAACACGTGGTAAAATAATGACCACGTGTTTTTATTTTTGAAATGTAGTTTCTCACCAACGTGACATACATTGAAAATAATCTGTATTCTTATAAGTATTACTAATTTGATAATTAAATGATTTGAAATACAATTTTTGACTTAGTTACAATCAACAAATCTGATTTGATTTTAAGGAAACCGGAAACGTGTTTTTATTTTTTATCGAATTGTGGCGACCCGCCGACATATATGATTTACAATAAGTAGTAGGTACATTAATTATATTTATACGAATGTGAAGACGATGTACCTAAAATAAAAGTCATACAAAGTACTACAATACGTACCAAGTGCTACAAAGATTAAAAATTTAAAATGAAAGCTAAATTTATTGTTGTAGATACACAGTGCTCACACGTTTACAATATTGTGATCGTCAACTATTATAATATATTATAATCTTTACTATCGACCTATTACTATTCCACTGCACTTTAGACCTCTTCTCATACAGAGAAGGCATGAGCATTGATAACCACGCTAGCAGAAAGCCGATGGGTGATTTCAGACTTATATTAATTACAAGTTTCCTCACAATGGAAAGATCCGATCCGATCTCAGTAATATCCAAGATGAACTTCAGAAGGTACATACGAATTGAAAAAGTCACTTTGGTACTCATGCATGAGAGGCGGACGCCTTAACTACTGAGCCATAACGATACATTTAAAGTAATTTTATCCATAGTAAATATAACTTCATTTTAGATAAATAAGCTCACTAACTACAGAGTAAAACCGCGAGCCTTCTAACTTAGTGCTTACCTAACGAGACCTAGGTAACCTATACGTTATTCCTAGGTAGTATTTGTGATGTGGTCTGGGCCAGTTTTGTGGTCAGGTTGAATAATATCGCGCTGCGGCCTTCTGCTTGTCAAGCGTTGGCTTATAGGGCTTGCATTTGACGTTTGATAACTTAGCGGTTTACATATCTGGTAGGTTAAACTCTATACTAACTAACTATCTATACATAAACATACACAGACATAACATTACGCCTGTAATCCCCGAAGGGATAGGCAGAGGTGTACCCATTAGTACACACAGATTTCGCCAGTTATGTTTTTAGTCCCATGTAATAGGGGGCGAGCCTATTGCCAAAAACCGGGCACAAATCCAGACTCCGAGGCTGCTACTGAGAAATTCCTGATGGAAAAACTCAATAACACTTTGCCCGACCTGGGAATCGAACCCAAGACCTCATGCACTGCAGTCGCGCTTGCGACCACTAGACCAACGAGGCTGTCTAACTATTTATAATTCTAAATATATAAAAGTGAAAGGTCAATCACTCCACTCTTTCATCACGATATATCGAACACCGCTTGATGTATAAAGATGAAATTTCGCAAGAAGATAGTTTATAGTTAGTAGACGTCCGCTAAGAAAGAATATTCCAAAGTTCACCCCCTGAGGGCATGAAATGGGGGTGCGAAATTTGTTTGGATAAATCAACTTTGAATGTAATTCTATTTACACGACTGCCCCAAAAAAAGGAGTTTATGTATGTCTGCTCTGTGTCATTCCTTCATAGCTTAGAAGTCCCCCGACTGCAATGATAATTTCAGTTTAGTAGATCAAGTGGTTTTCGATTTTTTATGTTTGGTCAGTGAGTGAGTCTTGTTTCATTGCTTTTTAGATCAGTATCTTCACTTAGCAGTCGTGTTTTTTTTTTTTATTATTTATTTATTTTTGAGACATAAAGTTCTTGAACCTTTACTTTAACGCGGACGAAGTCGTGGGCGGAAGCTAGTAGGTAAATAATAATAAAAGGCTGCGTTAGATACAGGTACAAAAAAAATAAAAATTGTAGGCAAAAGATATAAATCACCCTTACCGGAATGAAACCCGTACCCTGTTTGGGTAATACGGAGTTATCCACAGGGAAACATACACAAAAGCCTTTGTCTTACACTCCCAATAGAATTAAACTATCTTACATCACAGCAACGCACTGATATAAGTACCTAATTACTTATAGTTCAAGATCTCGGAGTTGTGAGACTTACGTCATGTTAAAATAACTGAAATTCTGAGACAGATAGAGGAATATACGTAAAGTTTTATCTTACACATACATCTGAAGGCCAATACAAATAAAACGTTCAAAATGTAGTCGCAATTAATCTCATTTTAGCGACAATTAATGTCAAAAATGTACATATATTTTCTTAAACGCTTCTAATATTAGAAGGCGTTATTCCGTTAGTCCGTTAGATGGACAGCGGAGGATTAGTAATAAAGTCCCGTTAGCACCTTTCGGGAATTGTAAAAACTAGAAAATAGCCTAGCATTTTTAACATAGTAAGTACATATACCTTTTTATCGACATAATATTTATCTATCTATTTTAAAAATGTCAGCCATGACACTAGTAAGATGACGTAGGTCTAGCGACTATGGCATCTCAGTCCAAAACATATTGTCTATGACAACGCCGGCAGAGTAATTGGTGGGAACTTCTCTCTCGTAAGTACCTATTCTCTCTCTACATAGAGATAAGGAGACGCGTTTGCCCAAAATCCCTGTTTCTCTACAAAACGGTGGAAATTAATTATGTAGACTGCCTAATGTACATCGTTTCAGTTGTTTAATTTATAATGTAATTTGTTTAGACACGTTTTAGAGTTATTTTATGTGTACCGTAGGGATTATAATTTGGTTGTCATTTTGTTTATCTGAATCTGTCTAGTTTTTTTCCGACTCAGTTGGGGTCGGCTTTCAGTCTTACCGCATGCAAGTATTTTAAATGGAGCGACTGCCCGAACTTCACAACTCAGTAACTGGGTAATATGATACCCCCTGGTGAGACTGGTTGTCAGACTTTCGGGTTTCTGACGACCCGAAACGACTGTCAAAGATTCACATATGACAGCCGGGACAAACAGCTTAACGTGCTTTCCGAGGCTTCCGAGAGTTGTGTGAATACCCTCTTCAATTTCTCACATTATTTATTGGTTAAAGCGGCCATAGTAGACTATACACACTCAGTGAACATTTTAAGTGTCTAACTATAAGATACAGCCCTGTTACAAACAAACGGACAGAGAGACAAACTGATATCGAAGAATTAGTAGTGGGGTCCCGTTTGGTACCCTTTGGGCCTAACCTTCATATGAACGGTATCACATTTTCACAATATACGTACTAAAGATATGTAGATAATACATACAATGATAGATACATTGTAGATATGACTATATCTACGTAGGTACATAGAAACTCAATGAAATGAAGCGACACGCAAATGACAGCGCTGCAATCATGTCGCGACGAGCGCACTGCATTCAGAGTGGAATTATTACCGCTACCAAATGAGGTGTATTGGATGTTCTACTCGAATAATTTGATTCGATTATGGCTGTGCATACTCTTATACAAAGGAATAAATTATATATTATGTTGTATTTTTATTATTAAACTGGCTTTTGCCCCTGACTTCGCCCGCGTGGTTTTTTCACCCCTATTAAGTTACTTCTTCGGTTACTTCGATCGAGAAAATGGTCCCAAAAGACTGTTTTATGATTGGGTGATCGATTAGCGCACAATTGCGCACGTTGTTATTTTTTATCGGAATCCTGAAGAGGGGCCATTGTACTTATCGTTATGAACATCTTTTACTATAAGAAAAACCCTGAAATAGTAGGATTCCCATTGTAGGGACAAGCTGTTCATAATAATGAGTACAATGACCCCTATGTAGGTTTCTAAAACACAAAGAATATAAACATAACTACTATAATTTGGCGCGCCCCTCCATGTTACTATTTCAATGTGTGTAGTCACATCCGTATAAAAGAGTTTGTAGTTTTAAGTAATCGTTTTCAGTAGCAGGCCGGAGATTTGTTTGTCAACTAATCATAAATAGCCGAACGCGCCTGTCATTTTCATAGAGTATGTCAGTGCAGCGCCATACTAGTAATAATAAGTGATTGATGACATCGCTAGTCGAGCAAATCGCAAAGGAAATTGCTGTTTTTTTTTTGTTTCGAGAGCCGTACGCATGCGTTATGAATCTTTTAAATGCTATCACAAACACTTTCAAACGTTTTGAATCGTGGAGCGGCGGGCCATGTTATTGTTATTATTCTTTACTCCATATTCAAACGGAATCAGTAAATAATATACCATGTTGTATTCATTACTAAATAACATTAAAAACACCTTTGTATTTGTCCAACCATTTATAACGTTCGTTTATTTTTGCTTTCGTTCCATGTTATTGTTCCTGAACTGTTTATCCATTTTCCGTACAACGAACAAATATTGTTGAGAGTACAATTTGAAAGGTGTGTTTTCAGTTCAGAGAGCACTGTGAATGTTGTTGTTTGTAGGTTATTATTTGATATGTTTTTCCTTGTACGCTGTGTTTAAAGAAATATATTGAAGTGTGCTTAATTGTGTTTGTAAACAAGTATGGCTTATTATTATTAAAATAAATAAATAAATATCTTGGGACAACTCACACTCGGCTATCTGATCCCAAGCTAAGCAGAGCTTGTGTTATGGTAACCAGACAGCTGATATACATACTTATATAATCTATAAATACATACATATTATTGATAAATCACACCCAGACACAGAACTAACAATCATGCTCATCACACAAAGTTTGTTCTGGGTGGGAATCGAACCCACGACCTCCGGCTTAGCAGTCAGGGCCGCTAACCACTAGACCAACAGGCCCATCATTATATTATTATTATAACTAGCCTGTACTGTCCCACTGTTAGGCAAAGGCCTCCCATTTCGGGACACCAATCTTGAGCTCTACGGGCCCATAGATTGTTTGACATGCGGCAGACGTGTCCAGCCCAGTCCCATTCAATGACCAAATGATTCAATGATCTGTATTTTGGAGCGCAGAGTGGTCTAAATAATAATCCCGGCCTATTTCTGTCCCACTGCAGGGCATATCCTCTTCTTATACAGAGGAGGCATGAGTTTTGATCCAGATCCCATTGATGGCGATTCCATTTCCATTTTTTCACGGAAACAAGTTTAAAATGTTCTCACAAGACTTTAAATACCCTACGACTCCTGAACTAGTGTATGCATCCGTAAGCATTTTTCTTCATTTAGAATTTTTTTTCTTATATTTTTTTTTAAGTAGTGATTTTACATCAAATTATGATGATAGTTACTTAGTTTGATCGGCAGTATGCTAGTTAACGGTTACGCGATAATTATATCCTTTTTACACCTTGTATAATCATATTATATTTTAACATAACATCACGCCTGTAATCCCCGAAGGGTTAGGCAGAGGTGTACCCATTAGTACACCCACATTTCGCCAGTTATGTTTTTAGTCCCATGTAATAGGGGGCGAGCCTATTGCATATTATATTTTATATACTTATTTATTTCCAACAAAAGATATACATAAATCATGACATAAGAACAGTCAGTCAGAGGATGAGTGAAAGACGAGTAACAAAAGGTATTTATATAGCAGAGGTGAGTGGCAACGCAGGGAGGGGTCGCCCTAGGAAGACCTACACTGACATTATTGGTGAGGTTCTTCAGAAAGGTCAGGTGCGCAGTACTCGTAACCGGCGACGAGATGTATGAACGTAGATGACGCGAAAGGAGTATGTAAGGATCGTAGCAGGTGGCGTTCTATGGTTTCTGCCTACCCCCATGGGAAAAAGGCGTGAGTTTTATGTATGTATGTAAGTAAGAACAGTCAACAAAAGGTATTATGTAGATGTACTTCTTCATTTTGTCAAAACTTTATTCAAAATTCGTAGATGGCATACTGATAAGATAAAAGTCCAAGAAACTAAGTACCTACTTGAACTATACAACTTTAAAGAGTCTTTCTTACCTACTTGTTAGCATGTCTTTGTCTGCGAGTTACTGATCGTAAGAGATAAGGGCTCCTTTGATCATAACGAGCCAGACAGCAGACAGTCTGAGTGCCAACGAAGCGACCAGTCGCGACGGATGTAATCTATACGAATAAATAAAATTGAAGTGTCTGTATGTAATTTTAAAATAACGGCTTTATACTAAACTAATATTTCTAGTTCTATTTGTCGCGGATGCAGACGAAGACGCGGAAAAGATTAACCAAAAACGGTTCAGTGTTTTAATCGTGAAAGCTTAACAGACATACAGAGTTACTTTCTCATTTATAATATTAGTATGGATGTATTTGAAAACAAAAAAAAAATGTAGTCTGTCTGTCTGTCTATTTGTTCCAGCAATTTCCGAAACAGCTGAAACGACTTTCATTGCATTGCTGGTATTATAAAGAGATTCTGTGCAAAATTACTGAAACCCCGCAGATAACTGACATTCACGCGAACGTACTCGCGGGCACAAGCTAGTGATTGATATAAACGACATTATTTAATGCAGTGTCTGCGTTTGGAAAGTTGAATGGAAAACAGCAATATTACACGGTTCAACCAGATTGATTGAAAGGTACAAAAACGAAAGGTGGGGCCGACATTGATTGATTCGCTTTTATACGTGTTAGTTTCTTTTGTTTATACAAATCGGAGCGCATTAGTGAATTAAATACACACTACTCCACACACAGAATAAATCGGAAGGCCATAGGCTACTTTTTATTCAGCGACTTTGTCTGCATCCGCGATAACAGACATTTATTTTATTTTTATTTTTAATGAATGGTACAATAAACAACTAAAATACACAAATTTACTAAAAGTGTTGGTACGAACAAGAGTTTACAATATTCCACTGCATTATCCACATATACCTTCAAGATTACCGGCAGTAAATGCCGCTGACTTAAGAGCACGAAGTCACGGGCAAAAGCTAGTATTTTTTTCAAATTGGAAGAGGTAAGGTCGTACTTCATCGAAAAACTCGTCCGCATCGATGTCAATTTGACAAGTACCCAAATGGCAAGCCGCATTGCCACGTATTTCAAGGCTGATTATTTTGCCCATGAAAACGTTAAATTAGGTTCTGTACGTTATTTAAAGAGAAATTGAGACAATGGTGCCGATTCCCTTGTACACAAACTAGACTAAATTTAGAGAATTGACATCTCTTACTAACATACAGCGAAAGGAAAGGACGGTGACATTCCGTGACATTAAAGAACTAAGTTAGCGATGTCAAATTAGTTTTGCCTTGAACTTTTCCGTATTTTTAATCCACACGTTTTAAGATGTCAACTATAATTGTATGGATGTGTCAGATTGACTAAATTTGACAGCTCTTATTTACATTAGTCTCTTTCTTGTTTTATTGGGCAGAAAAAGATGGAAATAGTCTAATTTTAGTTTAGTTTGTGACCAAGAGAATCGGCACCATTGTTTCTCTTTCTCTTTAAAAAATAAAAAATAAAATACATAACATAACAACACGCCTGTAATCCCCGAAGGGTTGAGCAGAGGTATATCCATTAGTACACCCACATTTTGCCAGTTATGTTTAAGTCCCCTGTAACAGAACGCGGGCCTATTGCCATCAACCGGGCACAAATCCAGACTCCGAGGCTGCTACTGAAATATTTCTGAAGCGAAAACCCAATAACACTCCCGACCTTGAAATCGAACCCAAGACCTCATGCACAGCAGCCGCGCTTGCGACCGCTAGACCAACGAGGCTGTGAAGATATGTAGTTAACATACAATGACAGATACAATGTAGATATGATTATATCTATGTAGGTAGTACATAGAAACTCAATGAAATGAAGCGACACGCAAATGACAGCGCTGCAATCATGTCGCGACGAGCGCACTGCATTAAAAGTAGAATTATTACCGCTACCAAATGAGGTGTATCGGAGGATTATGGCTGTTGATACTCTTATACACAGCCAATCACTACTAGCACACTTGCAGTAGGTACTGTAAGTCATATAGAAGGGACATTGTTATTCTCGATATTGTAGGAAACATATTTTGTAGGCAGATATATAAATTACTAGGGGTAATATTACCGTAGGAGGGCCGGACGACCCACATCGTTTTCCCGGTCAATGGGTTGCTTACTGGGATATTTTTGTGAATGAACATTGACGCTACATGGCACAGAAAAGGTTTTTGTTAATGAAAATCACGGCGTGATCTCAAGGATAAAACGTCGTTTAATTAAAATAATAACAGCCCATTATTGGCCCATTGCAGAGTAAAGAACACTTGTCGTACAGATTTTGTTGTCTCAGGGCAAAAGCCTCTTCTCATACAGAGAAGGCACAAGCATTGATCACCACGCTTGCTCAAGTCGAATTGGCGATTTCGGACTTATCTTACTACTATTTTAATGCAAAAGTTTGAATGGATGTTTGTTGCTCGATCACGCCAGAATGGCTGAACAGATCTTGATTTTTGACATAGAGATAGATAATAGTCTGGATTAACACATTTTATCTCGCAAAAATATGTAAACGGAGACTGGGAATAATATATCAACTTTGATGCAGATGAAGTCGCGAGCAGAAGCTAGTATTAATTAAAAATCCAGGTCTCCGCATGAAAGTTTTTCTTTACCGATGTCGAATTTTATTTTACGAATGAAGAAAAAAAAAGACGTTATTTAACTAATAATTATACTGACAGTTAATCAATTATTTATCAAAAAATGAATTATTCACAGTTCAAAATTCTCAAAGAAATCATTATGATTAATTTAATGAAGGTCTTCTAATTAAATTAATCAAAATAATTCCAAATAATCAAACAACCAGAATTGAAAACACGCCATAAACCAAGACAATTGAAATGGTAAATGAGAAAATTGGAAAAATAAAACGAGTCTTTATTATTAAAGACGGAAATTGGAAATTTTTCTAATCAAATTATATTTCCATTTTCAAATAATTTCCGCCGCGGGACGGGACGGCAGTAAACGCAATTTAACAGCATGTCTTTATTCTATGAAGTACTAGTTCGAGATCTCAGAATCGTAACTATTTAACTATTTAACTGTTACTAACTGGCTGAACTATCAACACACAGTTCAATTCACTGAACGGAATGCACTGAAAGGCTCTCAGATAGTTATTATGACGTCCCGAAAGGATTTTCCAAAATTCACCCCATAAGACTATGAAACGGGGGTCCAAAGTTTGTATGGAGAAAATTAAATAGACTTTTTATCCGAAACTTCACAGAAGTACTAGTAATTTATATAATATAGTTAAGTTATAAGATTGCACAATAATTCAGATTTATTAGTATTTGTACGGTATCAAAATCCAATAAAAATAACATTTCTCGTTTTGAAATGAATTTACTCGATTAATCGGAATTTCTGTTCATTGACATATTTTCTTGCAATAAATTTAAAATGTAGAAATCCTACTCGAATCTAGACCAACGAATCCTTTTAACTCTATCGAATGCTCATTAAACCGTAATTTTTAGAGCTCAAAAACAAATTGCTTTTAAAAAGCCATTCGGTTTAAAGTCCTAATTAAAGCTCTCAGCTGTTGGAATGAGTCCAAATATGAGCAATCAATTACGTATCGTACTCTCTTAGTCATAAAGTTTGAATTACAATATTTTTGGAGCTCCGTTATCTTTTCATGCGAATATGAACTTTATTGGTAAGAGTTAGAGATCGAAATTGAAAAGTGTTAGTGCGTTAATTTAAGAGGAATCGCGTAGAATTTCCAGCTAAACAGAATTGGCTAGTTATCTGATGAGATGAAATGTAAAATCGAATTCGTTGATAAACCATTTTAACTGTCTTCATACATTAATTGGAATTGTAATGAAATATGACCTTCTATTTCAAATGAATTGTAATGTGTTTTTAATTAGCCAAGTATTAACTGCTGAGTAGTCCCACTTTTTTTTTTTTTTTTAGGTGGTAAAAATCATCAAATGACTTCTTCCGCCCTGGGTGGGGCGGAAGGGACTGTCAGACTTTTACTGACTAAAAAACCACCCTGTTCCTTCAAAGTCAAAGTCAAAGTCAAAGTCAAATCATTTATTTCAATTAGGCCAATAAGGCACTTTTGAACGTCAAACACAAAAAACAAAATAGAATTGAATCTAGTTGCCCCTTCCAAAAGGTAGTTTTGTATGGAGAAGAATGGGCAAGAAACTCCATACGTACTCTTTTAAAATCAATGTTTACAATATTTGTTTACAGAATCATACACGACAGATGGCACGTGAAAGCAATGTATGTACCCTATAAAAAAAAAAAAAAAAAAAAAAAAACTAATTAATCATAATAATTAAAAGGCACAAATTAAGAATTTAAAAGTTAAAATATGTTCAAATATACATAGTTTTCACGTGTTTACAAATATTGGAACTACAGACGACCACTCATAACATCTCAACCAACATGAAATAGTGTGTGAGTCCGCGCAATCTATAACACACTTCAAAATCAATAATCAAAAATAAAACAAAAATAAAACAAAATTAAGTATTAAGAAAAATGAAAAACAAAAAAAAAAACAAAAAAAAACATTAATAACCAGTTTGATTTTGTCTAGAATGTATCATTGTCCCATGGAGCAGGACCAGCATGTTTCCAAGCATTCTTATCTTGATTGTAATCCTCTAATTTGTAATATGCTTGTTTGCAAAGTGTACTTTTAATGTGTGTCTTAAATTTCCTTTCATTTAATTTTAATATATCAGAAGGAATTTTATTGTAACATTTAACACAGTACCCCATAAAAGATGTATTTACTTTAGACAACCTAAAATATGGTTGAGCTATTTTATCTTTATTTCTAGTATTAATATTATGTCTATCACTTATTTTATTAAAAAGATTTAGATTTTTTCTCACATACATAATATTTTCATAAATAAATTGGCAAGGTACTGTCATAATATTAATCCTTTTAAATAATTCCCTTAGAGATTCGCGACGAGGTAGATTATAAATGGCTC
Organism: Hoplodrina ambigua; assembly: GCA_949774945.1. Taxonomy (NCBI): domain Eukaryota; kingdom Metazoa; phylum Arthropoda; class Insecta; order Lepidoptera; family Noctuidae; genus Hoplodrina; species Hoplodrina ambigua. The sequence goes on from OX458977.1 coordinate 11,603,741, forward strand.
TGACAGCTCTCTTCTGTAAAATAAAAATGGATTCAATGTCAGCAGCCCGACCCCACAGTAGAATGCCATACGACATAATGCTATGAAAATAACTGAAGTAGACCAGTCGCGCAGTTTCTATATCTGTCAACTGTCTTATCTTTCTAACAGCATAAGCTGCTGAGCTTAACCGTCCCGCAATTGATGTTATGTGAGGTCCCCATTGTAATTTCTCGTCTAGCGTGATTCCTAGGAAAACCGTTTGATTAATAAATTCCAGTTTTTGTCCATTCAATATGATGTCACATTTGCTACTTCTAACGTTTGGTAAACTGAATCTAATACATTTGGTTTTTTTTTCATTTAATACCAAATTATTTACTGTAAACCAATTTTGAACCTGAAGAATAGAGCTATTTACGTCGTCAAGATTTTGTGACCGCCTGTCTATTTTAAAGATCAATGAGGTGTCATCTGCAAATAACACCATCCTCGGTTGATTTTGTAGTAATTGAGGTAAATCATTTATGTAAACTAGAAATAGAAATGGACCCAATATCGAACCTTGAGGCACGCCCATTGTCATTTCAGACCCCAATGAGTTTACGCCGTTAACATGAACTTTAGCCTGTCTTCCTATCAGGTATGATTTTAATAAAGCAAGAGATGTTTTACTAATACCGTAGTGCTCGAGCTTCAGCAAAAGGGTATCATGGTTAACGCAATCGAACGCCTTTGAGAGGTCGCAAAAGATTCCAATGGCATCTTGTGCTTCCTCCCAGGCGTTAAATATGTTCTTTAGTAGGTTGACACCGGCGTCAGTTGTACAACGCCCTTTGGTGAAACCGTACTGATGTTCATCAAAGATGGAATTTTTATTAAAGTGACGTAACATTTGATTGAGCATTAACTTTTCAAATACCTTACTGAGAACTGGCAGAATCGATACAGGCCTATAATTGTTGGGTTCCTTACTATCACCCGCTTTGAATAATGGCACGACTTTACTATGTTTCATCAGATCGGGAAAGACTCCTTGGTCTATACTGGTGTTAAATATTAAGGCTAAGTAGGGCGCAATAGTTTCGATGATAGCTCTACTAACTTTTACAGACATTCCCCAAAGATCTTCTGTTGATTTAATTTTAAGATCTTTAAAAGTTTTTACGACAGCCTGGGGGTTTGTATGTTGAAATCTAAATTCCAAAGGGCAAGCCTTAACATTTTTTTTAAGTAAGGCAGCAGAAAGCGCGGGGGAGGAATTTAAAGCCTCAGTAGTTTGAAGGGGAATATTAGCAAAAAAATTTTCAAATTCCTGGGCTACTTCCAAATCTGAATTAATAGGGCCACGTGCAGTCTCTAAATTAAATTCAGTAATACGCTGTTTTTTCCTACCTGTTTCATTATTTATTATTTGCCAAGTAGTTTTTATTTTATCATCTGCTGATTTTATTTTATTACTAACGTAAAGAGCTTTTGCTGTTTTGCACACATTTTTAAAAAGTTTTGAATAGTTGGAAACATACTTATGAAAACTTGTATTAATTGTATGTTGCTTCAGTCCATAAAGTTCAAAAAGTTTTTCTCTGCTTTTACGTATACCTGGAGTCGCCCAATCGCTAAATAAGAATTTTGTGTAAATACTTTTTGTTTTTACCGGAAAAGTGTCATTAAATTGCGTGCTTAAAAGTGAAAAAAATTCGGCATAAAACTCGTTTGGGTCACCTATGTTATTAAAACTATGAATACATAATTTACTAGATAAAGAATTATTAAATTGCTCTAAGCTTCTACAAGTAATTGGCCTAAACTTTATTTGGGTTTTTTGTGGTGGTACGTAGGCGCAGAACGTAATTGTTTGTCCACTATGATCTGATGGCAGCCTATTTACAATGTCCTTATGAAGGTAGTCGCAATTACAAAATATATTGTCAATACAAGTGGCAGAAGAAGCTGTCACTCGGGTAGGCTCACTAAAAATATTTGACAAATCAAATGATTTGAAAAGACTTAATAATCTGATAGTACTAGAGTTATTCTCTAACAAATTAATATTAAAGTCACCACATATGATAACCTTCTGTTGCCCTTTACGTTCCGGGGCCACGGAATCCTGTTAAGACGCCCGCAACCCCGGCAGGCGTTGGCCCCGTTGGGGGCCCCGTCCCTGTGCTGACAGCTCTTTGAGGCGCGCGCGAACAGAACGCGCTGTCGACCCGGGCTTGGTCCTTGATCGGACGGCGAGCTACCCATTACTCGCCATCCGCAAAGCCGCCACCCTGCTGTGGCAAAATAGAATACTTCAAATTTTGCAGTGGAATATGCCCCGCTAATTCAATTTGATGGGGCAGATTCCACTAGTATAAAATCATGGTGGATTCTGCCCCATCAGCGCTGACATATCAGAATTTGTGTAGGTAGGCTAGCAATATTTGTTTGTCAAGTAAGAGTAGTTACTCTAAGGCGCTTTGAACACGGAGCAACTTTTTTTTTTTTAAGTGGTAAAAATCATCAAATGACTCCTTCCGCCCTGGGTGGGGCGGAAGGGTCTGTCAGACTTTTACTGACAAAAAATCCACCCTGTTCCTTCTGTTGCCCTTTACGTTCCGGGGCCACGGTATCCTGTTAAGACGTCCCGCAACCCCGGCAGGTGTTGGCCCCGTTGGGGGCTGTCAGGACAGGTCCTGACAGCTCTTTGAGGCGCGCGCGAAAAGAACGCGCCGTCAACCCGGGCTTGGTCCTTGATCGGACGGCGAGCAACCCATTACTCGTCGTCCGCAAACCCGCGCCTACGGTGGCCGGATGTCGCCTCGCGACGTCCGACGCCCTGGGCGCCTCCCGCGGTGGCTGGGGCGTGAGGTGGAGCAACTTAAGTTGAGGAAACTGGCAACTCTTCAAAAGTTTCCTGTTAAAGTTGATAGTTGCTATAACGTTGCCGGTTGCCGAAAATTTTTGGCAATTTGTAAGCAACTTTCATAGCCGAGTTGCCGTATGCCGTTGCCGTAGCGACACTGGCATTGCCGGGCACACGGAGAGGGAGGGAGGGTGTGAAATCGCCCGAAGCGTTGCGATTGACAGTTGAGGAAACCGGCAACTTTAAAAACCGGTACTATATTTAAAAGTTGCTAGTTGCGGCAACTAGCAACTAACTTAGTCATCGATTGCAGCAACTAAAAACTGTTGACGATTGCCGCAACTCGAAACTCGAGTTGCTCTGTGTGCGCAGTCCAATTGAAATGTATGTAAACAGCTAGTTGCCAGTTGCTGCAATAGTTGCTCTGTGTGCAAAGCGCCTAACTGCCCCGTTAATCTAATAGTCCAAGCGCGACTGTTGAGCGTGAGGTCTTAAGTGCGATTTCCAGGTCGAGCAAAAAGTGTTATTGGGTTTTTCCATTACGAATTTCTCAGTAGCAACGCAAAGTTTGGAAGTTGGTGTTGGGACACCTTCGTGCCTTGGAAAGCACGTATAGCTGTTGGTCTTCCACTTATTGTCTCTCCGGTCGTGTCGGATTGCTGTTCCATCGGACTATGAGAGTGAGGAAAGAGGGAGTACACCTGTGTTTGCGTACACACTCATGCACTATAATATCCCCTGCGTACTTGTCTAGTCTCCTTGCCTCATTACTACTGAAATTTTAAAAATACCTATTTAATTTTTGGTGGTTAAAAAAAAAGTATCAAATCTTTTTAGTCTGGTATTTCAGTTTTTGGTGAATGAGGAATATTTTAATCGAGGTAAAAGCTTAATTATTTAATATTGGCCTTCTTTAATATCCTTATAATGAGGCGCCGTCAAGATAAATTATAATTAAATGTTGAGGGGAATCCTCTTGTTTTATCTAATTTTACTTTCGCTATAATTACGGTTATATAATTATAAATATTCGCTGGTATTTGCGTATCGTCTGGACTAATGTTTACCTCGAGTATCATTCGAATATCATTTTTATACCAAGAATAGAATCCATTAACAATTTTAGAAAATACGGAGAATTTTGCTTAATGTTGTTGAATTAACTCGTAGACCCTCTACGTGCTACGAGAGCTACGCCGTAGCATCGTAGCTCCGTAATGATAAGCATATTTACGAAGCGGGGTTTATTGGACGCTATACTGACATTCTAAATTGTGTTATTGGATTTTTTTATGACAATTGGACCTACCAACCCACAGAATGAAAGTTTTGAGAAAAATGGGTTTTTCTCTAAAGTGTGCCATATTTCTTTTTGTTTTAATAATTTTGCACACGTTTTTGTCTAGAGTGTGCTATAAAAAATTTAAACAAATAATGTCTCGAAAAGTCTCTTTTAAACACCTACGAAAAAAAAACAATTTATTGATTCTGAAAGTCACTTCGTGTGGAAAGATTGAGAGGAGTAACTGTACAACTTGCTCATGTTTAACAGCCGCATGGGTCAATCCATGAGGTTAAGCTACGCTTGCCGGGGTGGTCCGTGGATGGGTGACCATCTTTATAAACCGAGACTTCTCTGTGTCTCGGAAAGCACGTTAAGCCATTGGTCCCGGCTGTCATACGTGTATCTTTGATAAATTACACGGTAGAAGTAATTTCTATGGTATCAGAAAGTGGCCTGCCTTTGTCTTGAACTCGAAGACATTCCCTACAGGAAATTCGATACATATAACAATGTTAACACTTACGATGCCTGAGGGACTATGCAGCCTTATTTACTGCTCTGTTCATATAATATACTAGCTAACTCGGCCACGCGTTGCTGTGGCTTGAAGTAAGTAAAAATATTGAAGTCAATAATCGAGATAAAAACTTTCCCATCTTTTAAGTTTGACTCAATTACACAGAGTAAGTCATATTTCATAAAATAATAATAATAATATCTTAGGACAACCAACACATTGCCATCTGATCCCAAACTAGGAAGAGCCTGTACTATGGTAACCAGACAACTGATAAATATACTTATATATTTCTAAATACATACATATTATAAATATAACTTACACCCAGACACAGAACAAATCATCGTGCTGAACACACAAAGATTTGTCCTGGGTGGGAATCGAACCCACGACCTCCGTCCTAGCAGTCAGGGTCACTAACTACTAGACCAACAGGCCAGTCAAACTCATAAAAAATGGTTGAGTAGTTTAGGAGTCCATTCCGGACAAACAACGTGACGCGTAATTTATATATATTAAGATAGGTACCCGTTTATATGCTTATAGCAACCTCAGAGTATTTGTAACTTAAATAAATCAGTTGGTTTGTACTCGCAATCGCGACTGTTAAGCATGGTCAAAGTAAAAGTCAAAACATTTATTTCAATTAGACCATTTACAGGCACTTTTGAATTGTCAAGGAGTCGGTCAGTTAGTCCGAAAAATGAAACTAGTTGCTCGTTCTAAAACGGAGGTAGGCCTCTATGGAGAAGAACGAGAAAGAAACTCCACGGCACTCTTTTTAAATTAGGTTTTTACAAAGTCCTGGTTGCAATATTCTTGTTGATTCTATATGTCATGGGGTCCTGGGTTCGACTCCTAGGTTGGGCAAAAAGTGTTATGGAATTATTCCGTTACTTAGTTTGGAAGTTGATTGTGTGACACCCCTGTGAAAGTTTGACCCAACAAATGACATAGGCTACTTTTTATACGACTTTAGCTTTGTCTGCGTAATAAATAACCTACGTTTCATGGACGAAGTCGCGAAAGCTAGTTTATAATATTATTATGGAAGTATTGATAGTATGGATGACTTGAATATTTTATCTTAATTAATCCGTTAATTAATAGACAATTAATTAGAAGCACTTCTGTTTTTAATTACTAACGATATCGTAGATGTATCGAGATGCTATCATATAATAGCATTAATGAATATGTATTAATTAATTTCATATAAAGGTTTTTAATTAAGATTTTATGAATATTGATGTAGTTTTTTAAATTAGTTATTTTTATCAGCGGCTTTTGACATTGTTCAGGCTGGAGTGTAAACAAAAATATATTCAACTGACAATCTTTTCAAACAAATAGAATTCAAGTGTCTGTTTGTTACATCATTTACATAATAGTTTTTTATTATTTCTGAATACTTATGACTGTTTATAACTGATAAATAAAATCCGGGCAAGTACCAATGTGACTTTTTCAATTCATATGTACTTTCTAAAGTTTATCTTAGTCATTACTGATATCATTCCGTGCCTCGGAAAGCACGTTAAGCTGTTGGTCCCGGCTGTCATATGTGGATCTTTGACAGTCGTTACGAGTCGTCAGAAGCTTGCAAGTCTGACAACCAGTCTTACCTAGGGGTATCGTATTACCCAGTTACTGGGTTGTGGAGGTCAGATAGGCAGTCGCTCCATATAAAATACTGGTACTCAGCTGCATCCGGTTAGACTGGAAGCCGACCCCAACATAGTTGGGAAAAGGCTAGGCAGATGATGATATAGATAAATAAAATTTCAAATTGATCTTAATCAACATTCAGGCGGCTAAAGATGCGGGCATAAGAACTTTCTTAAATGTTATGTTTGAGTTTAGCACAGACGATCTTACCAACAAAATCAATAAAAAAGTAAATTGAAAATTAATGCGTCTACAAGATGTTAGCTTAGTCTGACGCTAATCTATCGATAAGCACTTATCGCCTAACTTGACACCGATCGCCTAAGGATTTTGTAGTTGATCTAGATAGGTAAGCATCCTTTACACAAGGTCGGGCTTGTTCAAGCGCTATCAAGGTTAAAGTGTTTTTTTTAATATCCGATATTGGAAAATTCGATTAAATAACGTAGGTTAAGCACTTGGAAGATAAGGATAGTTAAGAGTAAAATCAGGCCTCCGTCACTCCATGTACTTGCGCGCTATAAGTGCCTACCGCCCAGCCGAGCGGTCTCGGTCCGCCGGCGGATCTAATTCAGTGCGGTTTGCGCAAGCGAAGCGCGCGCACGCCGTTCAATTTTAATAATGCTGTTCGTTCGTACGCGTATTACGATGCCGTGTTATTATGTTTTATCTAGGTTTCTTCCACAGTCAGCACCAATATATAAAACAAAACAAACTTACAAATATAATAAAACAAACTTTAAAAAAGAGAACCGACTTCAAAACACTAAACCGTAAGAAATAATTTCTTATTTGATGTCGGTGCTTTTTCGATTCGTAATTACCAGCAGTTAGCACTAACATAAAAAAAAAACAAATTATTTCTTACGGCTTAGTGCTTTATTTGAAGTCGGTTCTCTTTTTTTAAGGCTTTTTTTTTCATTTCTAGTGAACATCTTCGAAGATCATCATAAAATTAAGAAGTATTATACTTATTTTAAAACGTTCTCCTAAAGGTAACAAATCCTTTTCTGAAAACCGCATCGATATCGGTTGCCAAACGCGAGATTATCGCGCACAAACATACATACCTACAAACCATGCAAGTCAAACTTCTCAGTTTGGCCTGTATGTCTGATCACCTCCTTTTTGTTAAGTTGGTTAAATATTTTATAAATGATACAATTTTTAACTGCCACATAACGGTCAGAACATATTCACAGTTCTCAATAACATAGATAAAAAGTTATGTTAATTTAATTATATCGAAGAGGCAGCCCTGCGATTACTGTGGAATCGCGCGGTGCGAAGGAATCACTGCTGTACGCTTGAGCATTTAGGCGCATTTTAGCATACAGTGGTAGTTGACGCGAGGGAGTAGGCAATTATCGTAATAGGTATTGGAAATTTTGTACTGAGTGAAGTATCTGTTACGTAGTAACTATTCACTAATCTGTGGTAAAATACCTTACAGATTTTCATAAAAGTGCGTGAATTGTTAACCTTCTAAAAGCAAAGGTTTATGTACCTATGTTTATCAGTAAAATAACTACGTACTACGTATCCTAACTAATATTATACATGCGAAAGTAAGTTTGTTTGTTTGTTTGTTACCATTTTACGCCTAAGCCACTGAACCGATCATCCTGAAATTTTGCATTTACTTTGCCAGGCGTACAGGAACGAACATAGGGTATCCTTCATACCGAAAAAAAGTACTGTTCCCGAGAGAAATCACAATAACGTTCTTATGATGATAGATGGCGCCACATGTCTTTCGAATAATGATCGAATTTTAAACTTAATTTGCGAGCGAAGCTGCGGGCGAAGGCTAGTAATTATTATAAAGAAAAGTAAGTTTATGAGGTTGTGTCTTTGGATCTACTGAACCGATTCTAAAATTCTTCAATTAATTGAGAGCTACGTTATCACTGAGTGCAATAAGCTATATTTTACTATCAAACAATTAGGGATACGTAAGAAAAATCGCGCGACCGATGTTGCGGTGAGACTGAGAGTGGAACAATATCAGGCTAGTATTATTATTATTTTATTAAATAATTACGTACCTTTTAATCTTAAAAAAATATATACAACAGGGATATTAAATGATAAGTTAGGATTAAAAATTCGAATCCAATTCATCAGTACATTTACCATAAAAAACCAGCTCTAACAGTTAATATTTCCAAGTATCTGAAATCCATTTTTCTATCCTATACAACTAAAAGTACATCGGATTCGACACATCCAACCCTTTCACTGCCGCAGGCACACAACGTAAAACTCCATGCACACGAGAGCCTCTCATGCTCACTCATCGTCAGCGGGTTAAGCTTGTTTCAAAAAGTTGGAACACATTAACCTCTGTTGCTCTTTGAGATACGTATCGTGTGTAACGTGCTTTACACTTTTAAGCGCAAAAAGCTTTTTGGTATTATGTAGGAAGATGAAAGTTCTGTCTCGACCCTAGAAAAATAAATGTTACTTATTATAAAGCTACATTATCTGCGAGTAACATAGGCTATATCTTATTTTATTTATGCGCGGACGAAGTCGCAGGCAACATCTAGTACAATATACAAGGCCGTTACCTACCCACCTACTTACCAAATTGTTTATAACCACAAGCAAAATATGTTTTATCATAAATCAACTACAAATTAATGCTGACCTTTTTGTTTAGCTTTTATCCATAACAATAAGCCAATAAAATTTAATTAGAAGAACAAATTGTTGTTAATTGTTGTCCTAAAGCTAATGATTTGCCAATTTGTGTAAACAAATATATAAATATAGGGTTACCCTTTGAGGCTTAGGTTTGTGTTACGAAAAGGTTAAATACTTGTTTTGAAATTTAAGAGTCAATCGATTAAACACTGGATTGCCTGAGCATTGATTAATGTCTACTTTGATTACTTTGTTATTGAGATGTTTGTCGATAGCTTAAATTTTAGGTCCTGCGCAAAACAGCGATCGGACACAGTCGCCAGTTGCTACTCCTGTTCGCCTACCAGCATCTCTTAAAACAATCTTATTGTAATATAAGAATCTATATCTTCTTATTGTCTTGTTGTATTCGTCTTATTTATGGCTTTTTGAGATTAAATAAATAAATATTACTTTCTAATTTCTGTTGTTGCACTTTCAACTCTCGGCGCTGATCCGAGCGTTGAAAATCCAACAGTGTGGAAGGCAAAGCAAAATAATATTGTTTTAAGAGGTTGTGGTCACTGATACAATACGCGCCACAAAAGATGAGACTTGACACACCACACAAACTTTATTATTTTGTAATAAATTTTATAACATTGTTAAGAATTTTAAAGTATCGAGATATCCTTGAATAGATACACTAATAAACGACTATTTCGTATTATTATATAAAAAAAAATTAAGTTTAATATTTTTTTAAAAAATTAATTATCTAAGTTAGAATAATAGGTAAGTCGGTGCTTAGGTATGTATACGTTACATAAATAGAATACAATTTAAACTTAATACTGCTAAAACCTCAAAGTACCTAAGTAAGCCTAAGTTACAGTCTCACACAAAATTGGAATATCAACTTAATTACAAGGACGTAAGTTACAGAAGCCTTTCTCAACCTACTAACTCTTTAACCCTTCAAATACTCGCTGCACCCGGAATTGTATAATAAAACTGAAAGCATGAACCTTGACCCAGTGCCATTTAATTTAACCCCTCCACTGCTCTACAATGCGCTAATCGAATTCTTCCTTAGACCGTAATTAGACTATCTTGCTTAGAAATTCTCCATTTAATGACGAAACTTCCGCCTATCGTATTCATTACTGGCTGTGACCTTGAACTTCTTTATTTTAATAAAGAATAAGGGCAATGGATGCTGGGTTGAGTTTTTCTGTTCGTGTTTTTTGGAAAAATTAAGGTGTTTTATCAAGTTGAGGCTTTAATGGAATGTCTCATTAATATTCGTGGAGACGTAATATCGTTTCGGGTGAGAATAAGCTTTGTTATAAGTTGAGTTGACTAATTGTCATCATTAGGTCGGTTATTTGTAAGGTCCAAACAAAAAGCTTAGTCAATCTTTTACGGGTCATGAATTTTAACAACTTTTACTTAGAGAAACATGACAAAAAAACAACATTTCTATTTGTAAGAAGAGTAAGAATTGCAACTTCGTAGAAAACAAACTTATTTTTATATTTTATAAGAAGTAGTAACAAAATATATTATATTACTGCTGCTTAGTTGGACGACTCAATTATTAAAAACTATGTCTGCCTTGCGACTTTGTCCGCATCAGAGTCTAGTAAAACTATTATTAAACATAACACTCGCCAATAGTGTAGAACTGAAAAGAAATTGGATTCGGACCAGTACTTCCAAACCGACCGGGGCCGTTGCGGATTAAAAGAAGATGTAGTGATAAAGATAGAAAAGGGTATGCTTAGATGATTCGGTCATGTTGAGAGGATGAGTGAAAGATGATTGACAAAAGGTATTTATATGGCAGAGGTGAGTGGCAACGCCGGGAGAGGCCGCCCTAGGAAGACCTACACTGACCTTATTGGTGAGGTCCTTCAGAAAGGTGCGGGGTACTCGTAACCGGCGTGCTTGTATGACGAGATGTATGAACGTAGATGAGGCGAAAGGAGTATGTAAGGATCGTAGCAGGTGGCGTTCTGTAGTTTCTGCCTACCACCATGGAAAAATGGCGTGAGTTTATGTATGTGTATGTGTACTTCCAAAAAAGAAATACCTTTTTATAAAATTTGTTTAGACTACCACTCTCCGTGCGAATCTTACGCGTGATTTTTCTTACAGATCCCTAATATTTTGATAATGAAGTAAAGCCTACAGCACTCAGTGATAACGTAGCTTCCGATTTGCGAAAGAATTTTTAAAATCGGATCAGTAGATCCAAAGATTACCCCTCTACAAACTGACAAACTTTACTTCTGTATAATACTAGCATAGAAGTATTATAGATAAATTCTCATAGGTACCCTTGCTTCGAATAGCTACAGTTTATATGCTAAACAATGTATAAAATAAACATTACAAAACGGTACCTACGCCTAGTGATAATAACAATTTGTTTTTATAACTTATAAGAAACCGCCTATAAGCAATAATAATAATAATGTATAAAACTTAAAACCACATTTACAACGTATAAAAGCCTCCCAAATTAAGTAATATCCGTTACTGACATGCTAAACAGCTTTTATTAACATAATAAAGGTGAATAAACTTAGTTCTAAACAGAAAATAAGATTTTCTTTCACGGATATAATAGCCAACATTAAGGGGAAACGCGGGCCCTACCGCGGACGCTCTGGCCGAAAAGCTCAGGGCGTCCCTAGATGCAGAGGAGGCCCGAGTGTCCAGGCCCATCAAGTGCGCCGACGTGCGCATAATGGGCCTGGACGACTCCGTAGCGGAGGAGGACCTGAGGGCCGCCTTCGTCAGGACTGGAAAGTGCGCTGCCGACCAAGTCAAGGTCGGCGCCATCCGCCCTGACTTCGCGGGGCTCCGAACCGCCATGGTTAGTTGCCCCGTGTCGGCGGCCAAAAGGATAGCGGAGGGTCGAAGGCTCCTGGTGGGCTGGGTTTCAGCGCAGGTCAAACTGCTCGAGCCCAGACCCCTGAGGTGCTTCCGCTGCCAAGTGGGCAACCACACGGCATGCGTCTGCACCTCGGAGGTGGACCGCAGCGACATGTGCTTCCGCTGCGGTCAGCCCGGTCACATGGCCGCCTCGTGCAACGCCGCGCCGCACTGCTTCGTATGTGCGGCTGCTGGCAAGCCGGCCGATCACCGGGCAGGGGGAAAGGCCTGCGCCCCTCCCGCCAAGGCCAGGGGCAGGGGTAAACCCTCCGCTGCCGCTGTCGCTGCCGCTGTCGCTGCCGCTGCCGCCGTAGCCTCCACCGTCGCCGCCGCTGGTGCGGCTCCGTCCTCGAAGAGGGTCCTGGGGGGGGATGCAGGGAACCCCTAATCACGGCTCCATTGCGCCTCCTCCAGGCGAATATCAACCACTGCGCCGCCGCTCAGGATCTCTTGGTCCAGAGCATGGCGCAGTGGCTGATCAACATCGCGGTGGTCGCCGAGCCGTACTTTGTCCCATCCAGGGATGACTGGGTGACGGACCTCGACGGCTCGGTGGTCATAATTGCGTCGGCCGCTGCCGGTACCCCGTCTCTCGAGAGTGTCAAGAGAGGACGGGGTTGTGTGGCAGCACGGTTCGGGGAGATCGCCGTGGTAGGTGTTTACTTCTCCCCGAACCGAACTCTCGCCGAGTTCCACGTCTCCCTTAGGGAGCTGGGAGTCGTCGTCGCCGGGTTCGGTTCCCTCCCCGTGTTGGTCCTCGGGGACTTCAATGCCAAGAACGTGGCTTGGGGTTCCCGGTACACGGACCACGCGCGGGGCGGAATGGTGGAGCACTGGGCTCTGGAGACAGGCCTGGTCATCCTGAACCGGGGTTCTGTCCCCACGTGTGTGCGGATGCGGGGCGAGTCGGTGGTGGACATCTCGTTCGCCAGCCCCGCTCTGTCGCCGCGTGTCGTTGACTGGCGCGTAGAGGAGGGGGTGGAGACGTATTCCGACCACCGGTACATCCGGTTCGACGTCTCCGCTCAGACCCCAGATGCGCCGGTCCGACAGATCCCGAGTGGTCCGCGATGGGCGCTGAAGCAGCTGGACCGGGAGCTCTTCCTGGAAGCCTCGATCGTGCAGGCCTGGGTGTCATCACCAGACAGGCCTGCCAACGTCAACGACGAGGCGGAGTGGTTCCAGGAGGCCATGTCTGTGATCTGCGACATGGCAATGCCCCGGGCCCGGCCAGGAAGCGCCCGGCGTCAGGTGTACTGGTGGTCGCGCGAGATAACGGCGCTACGTGAGGCGTGCGTTGACGCGCGACGCCTGTACGCCAGGCACCGCCGGTGCCGCATCCGACCTCCGAATGCGGCAGCCATTGAGGCGGAGCTGTACGAGGGGTACAGGGCGGCGAAGACTGCCCTCCGAGATGGGATGCTGCGGGCTAGAGATCTATCCCGCAGGGAGATGCTGGAGTCTCTGGACAGGGACCCATGGGGGCGCCCGTACAAATGGGTGCGGGAAAAGTTCCGCCCCTGGGCCCCCCCGTTGACACAGAGTCTCCGGCCCCAACTCGTGGAGGGCGTCGTGAGCGCCCTGTTCCCTTCTCGGGGGGAACATACCCCCCCGCCCATGGCTCCGCCCCTGGCGGTGTCAGACGAAGACGCGGACCACGGCGACGACGGCGACTACAATGCTCCGGAGGTGGCCGAGGTAGATCTGAGAGTGGTGGTACAACGGCTGAAGGCCAAGAATACCGCCCCGGGACCCGACGGCTTACCTGGGAAAGCCTGGGTCCTGGCCTCGGGGGCTCTCGGTCCTCGACTGCGAGGGCTCTTAAGCGCATGTTTGGAGAGGGGCCGGTTTCCGCTTCGTTGGAAGACGGGGAAACTGGTCCTCATCAAGAAGCCGGGGCGCCCTGCGGACTCACCGTCCGCATACCGGCCCATCGTGTTGCTCGACGAGGTGGGCAAGCTCTTTGAAAGAGTAATTGCAAACCGCCTCGTCGGGCACCTGGGGAGATCAGGGCCGGACCTTGCGGAAAGCCAGTTCGGCTTCCGCAGGGGGCGCTCCACGGTGGACGCTATCATGCGCGTGAGGGCCCTCACGACGGGGGAAGCAGTATCCCGGGGCAGGGTCGTCTTGGCGGTGTCTCTCGACATCGCCAATGCCTTCAACACCTTGCCCTGGAGTTGCATCAGGGAGGCACTCCGGTATCACCGGATGCCGACCTACCTCCGTCGTGTGGTCGAGGACTATCTGACGGATAGAGCCGTAATCTACCCCGGCCAACGGGGAGAGTGGAACCGGCGAGAGATGTCGTGCGGTGTCCCACAGGGATCGGTCCTGGGACCGCTTCTGTGGGACATCGGATACGACTGGGTGCTGCGCGCTGACCTCCCTGACGGCGTCAGCGTGGTCTGCTACGCTGACGACACGCTCGTCCTGGCACAGGGAGAGTCGCACCAGGCGGCGGCCGACTTAGCGACGCGAGGGGTTGCGACAGTCGTCGAAAGGATCCGGCAATTGGGACTCGAGGTGGCATTGCACAAATCCGAGGCCATGTGCTTTCATGGTCTTCGGAACGCGCCACCGTCGGGTTCCCAAATAACGGTGGGAGGGGTTCACATCGGCGTCGAGGCGACGATGAAGTATCTGGGTCTCGTCCTCGACAGCCGGTGGAGCTTCAAGGAGCACTTCCGACGTCTGGCTCCTCGATTGGACAGGGCTGGGGCCGCTTTTTGGCGGCTCCTGCCCAACCTCGGGGGACCAGGCGCCTCCTGCCGGAGGCTTTACGCCGGAGTCGTGCGGTCCATGGCCCTCTACGGGGCCCCTGTGTGGGCCCCTACCATCAGGCGGCGGCCACCAGCCAAGTTGGTGGCATGCCAGAGGGTCATGGCCATCCGGATAATCCGGGGATACCGTACGGTCTCCGGCGAAGCGGCAAGCCTCCTTGCCGGATTGCCGCCGTGGGATCTGGAGGCAACAGTCCTCCAGCGCGTCTACGAGTGGCGTGTGGACGCGCAGCGCCGGGGCGAAACCCTGCTGCCGCGGCAAATCGTGGCACTGCGGGGCGAGCTCCGGTGCGATCTCATGGCGGAATGGGAGATGCGACTGTCGCAACCCAAGTTCGGGCACGCCGCAATCGCGGCGGTAAGACCCCTCTTTGGGGAGTGGCTGGAGAGGCGCTACGGCGTCCTCACCTACCGCCTGACGCAGGTCCTCACCGGACACGGTAGTTTCGGGAGGTTCCTGTGTCGGATAGGGCGGGAGGAAACGCCCGGGTGTCACCACTGTGTGGATCGCCCGGAGGACACGGTGGAGCATACGGTGCAGGACTGCCCCGCTTGGGCAGATCACCGCCGTGTCCTCACGGAGGCGATAGGCGGCGGCGACCTCTCGCGTCCGGACCTGGTTCAAGCCATGCTCCGGGGCGAGAGGGAATGGGAAGCAGTCACCTCCTTCTGCGAAGCAGTAATGCTAGCGAAGGAGGAGGCGGGCCGCGTGAGGGAGAGAACCACCTCACGCCCCAGCCGCCGCGGGAGACGCCCAGGGCGTCGGACGTCGCGAGGCGACATCCGGCCACCGTAGGCGCGGGCTTGCGGACGGCGAGTAATGGGTAGCTCGCCGTCCGATCAAGGACCAAGCCCGGGTCGACGGCGCGTTCTGTTCGCGCGCGCCTCAAAGAGCTGTCAGCACAGGGACGGGGCCCCCAACGGGGCCAACGCCTGCCGGGGTTGCGGGACGTCTTAACAGGATACCGTGGCCCCGGAACGTAAAGGGCAACAGAAGGAACAGGGTGGTTTTTTAGTCAGTAAAAGTCTGACAGTCCCTTCCGCCCCACCCAGGGCGGAAGGAGTCATTTGATGATTTTTACCACCTCATAAAAAAAAAAAAAAAAAAAAGGGGAAACGCGGGCGAAGAGGTTTTTGAATATTCAGTCTTCTTTTTCTTTTTCTTTGAATGTTTCGTTCTGCTGAGCGTGAGGTATTGGGTTCCTAGGTCGGGCAAAGTGTTGTTCGGTTTTTCCATCAAGAATTTCTCAATAGTAGCTTCGGAGTCTGGATTTGTGCCCGGTTGATGGCAATAAGCTCGCCCTCTATTCCATGGGACTAAAACTTATCTGGCGAAATATGAAATGTGAACATACTAATGAGTAGACCTTTGTATAAGCAAAGGTGTACTCCTTAGTATGTTCACATTTTTTAAAAATAATTTATGATTATAAAAGAAAACATATGGGCACAATAATCTTCTTTATATATAAAAGCGACAGGTCACTCACTCATCATGAAATATCAAAAATCACTTGACGTACAAAGATTAGATTTTTAGGGAGGTAGTTAAATATTTACTAGACGTTTGCTAAGAAAGGATTTCCCAAAGGGTATGAAACAGGGGGTCCAAAGATTGTATAGAAAATCAACTTTGACGCGGACAAAGTCGTGGTCAGAAGCTAGTAGTTGATATGTGTTTCATAACACACCCATATTTCGCCAGTTATGTTTTTAGTCCCATGTAATATGGGGCGAGCCTATTGCTATCAACCGGGCACAAATCCAGACTCCGAGGCCGCTACTGAGAAATTCCTGTTAGAAAAACCCAATAACACTTTGCCTGACCCGGGAATCGAACCCAAGACCTCATGCACAGCAGTAGCGCTTGCGACCACTAGACCAACAAGGCAGTCAGATATTTGTTTCAGTGTGGAAAAAACACCCGCGTTTCCTCTTAAACACAAACAGTTTGCTAGTTTTGAAAGAGATTAACCTCTATTAACCGCCAAACTCACTAACGACTATAACTTTCTCTACTAGGTTACCGAGGCAACCATTTATATTACGTAAAAGTTACCGTTTGTAACCACAAAATGTAGGAACAGAAGGGTTAGTTAGTAAAATGTTGTGATTATAGATGTTGACCTCGATTCATTCCGTCAGTTTGAGTTACTTGTGGTTTTTGTTAAGCTATATTTATTTGAAAATCAGTTTAGTAGTTTTAGGTGATTTGGAAATATAAGTGAGAATAATAAGGCCCATAGCAACCAACAAATTTTTTTATGATGATTCATCATCTGCCTAGCCTTTTCCCAACTCTGTTGGGGTCGGCTTCCAGTCTAACCGGATGCAGCTGAATACCAGTATTTTACATGGAGCAACTGCCTATCTGACCTCCACAACCCAGTACTGTGCCTATTTTGTTATGCTAAACAGATAGTTAGAAAGAAAGAAAGAAAGAAAAACTGTTTCTATGTTTTTTTTTGTTAGTTGTATCGTGTTTGTGTATGTGAGTTTAATTGTTGGTAAACGCATCCACGATATCAAAAGATGACCATTAAGTGACTGCCTCGTTGGTCTAGTGGTCGCAAACGCGACTGCTGTGGTCTTGGGTTCGATTCCCAGGTCGGGCAAAGTGTTATTGGGTTTTTCCATCAGGAATTTTTCAGTAGCAGCCTCGGAGTCTGGATTTGTGCCCGGTTGATGGAAATAGGCTCGCCCTCTATTGCATGAGACTGAAAACAAAACTGGCGATATGTGGGTATACTGGTGGAGACACCTCTGCCTAACCCTTAGGGGATTACAGGCGTGAGGTTATGTGTATGTTATATGATCATTAAGTAAGTCCGCCTTTGTAATTTTTTGTTGCATAAAGTTTAAATTAATAAAAAAAAATACAATTACATAGAAAAGCACATCACACAGTAGTGTGTATCGACCCCCACTTCTTCATAATCTCAACCAAGGGCAAAACGTGACGAACAGTAGGGGGGCGGAATAAAACACAGCACTATCGTGTACGCGCGTCCTTCCATTGTGTAAAACGACTTCCACTTTTACAAGAATTCAACGGAAATAGAACGAATCAGCAGCGTCGTGGTAGATATGTTTTATACTCTAGGCATGTATCTCTAGGCATGTATTTCTAGGCATGCATCTCTACGAATGTATCTCTAGGCGTGTTTGATTTTAAATGTACAAAATATAATAATAATGTAAAACGTTGATTTTAAAAGAGTACGTATGGAGTTTTTACCCATTCTTCTCCATACAAAACTACCTTTTGGAAGGGGCAACTAGATTCAGTTCTATTTCAATTTTTTTCATGTAATGACGTTCAAAAGTGCCTTATAGTGGCCTTATTGAAATAAATGATTTAAGTTTGACTTTGAAATGCAGTGTGCTTGATGTTATTGTTGGCAAAGTAATGAATAATTGAGACCAGCTTAGCAACAATATAATTTAGCTAGCTTCTGCCTGCGATTTCGTCTTCGCAGACTTCAAAATTAAGCCAAAGACCTAAATTGTTTATTAATAAACTTTTTGCACATGTAAAAAAAAAATCTATACCTATCTGTCTTTTCGTTCTGTAGCTTAAACGTGCAAGATTACCAAACATCCATCCATCCTCATAAACTTTCGCGTTTCGTAAATCGTATATCACCGATGATTAATCTTCTGCACTTGTTCGCTCGCAGGTACCGATATACTATTCTGTTTCCCGGCGTCACGTGCGCTGCACGTGTTACAAAAAGTATAAAATTTTAGAGTGCAGTTAGGTTAAAATACTGTCACAATGTGAAAGTTCACGAGGCACACTGTTCCAACAGAATGTACCGTCAGCAAAAGAAATAGGTGTGCAGGGTCGTCAGATTTAGTTGAAGTTTTCTGAGAAACCGATGAATGTTTCGAAATGTAATTTAATTTGAATAGTTGATAATAAACAGTTCATTAATTAAGTTAAGTTTCAATCGAAGACATCCATCAGTTTCTAAGAAAACTTTATCTGTATCTGACGACCCTGGATACCTATCTGCTTTGCTGACTGTACTTACCTATTACATAGTGCAGGATCCAGCTGCACCATTACCATGAAATCAGTAGTACATGATTCTTTTTAATATATGATATAATTATGATTCTCTTCAATATTATAAATGCGAAAGTAGTTCCGTCTGTCTGTTACCCTTTTTCAAATAAACCTCTGAACCGATTTCGATAAAATTTGGTAGGTACGAAGAAAATTTAAACCCCAAGAATAAGTAGGCTACTTTTAAATCGGCAATTTCGTCTGCCTCCGCGATAACCGACTTTGACGCAGACAAAGTCACGCACAAAAGCTAGTATGTAGTAACATCACACTATGGCCCACGAAAGCGGCGCATAACATAACATCACGCCTGTAATCCCCGAAGGGTTAGGCAGAGGTGTACCCATTAGTACACCCACATTTCGCCAGTTATGTTTTTAGTCCCATGTAATAGGGGGCGAGCCTATTGCCATCAACCGGGCACAAATCCAGACTCCGAGGCTGCTACTGAGAAATTCCTGATGGAAAAACCCAATAACACTTTGCCCGACCTGGGAATCTAACCCAAGCGGAGCAGTAACCACAAAAACGCGGGTAAAAAAACCACACGAACGAAGTCACAGACAAAACTTAGTCAACATCAAGCCTCAGTTAAAACGTCATAGAAATTCTCAAAACGTTTACAACATCAGAATATTCTTAACAAACATTTAATTTACAAAAACAGGCGTAGCATTAAAACATTACAATTTCTTCAATTCTATTTTCCTTCCAATGCTTTACTAAAACCAACTCTATCTTAACAATTCAAGACTCAAACTCCATTGTACTCTGAACCACTTTTCCACGCAAATTGGTTGTTGCACGGTCTGTAAGAGAAATAGTGACGTTATTGAGAGACATAGAAGAATACTTACGTTCCAATTTTAGTCTGGAGGGAAAATCCAACTACTAACGACTTTGATCGTAGAGAATTTTGTTTTGTTCAGAGCGTGTTTTGTTTTTTAAAGTCGGTACTAATAATAATAATTTTCTCTAAGCTATTACTTATAATAATTATGTACCCTATATACATTCTTAAGCAGAGCTCGTGGCTAAGTAATAACAGCCGCACGGGTCGATCCGTCACCTTAAGCTACGCTTGCCGGGGTTGGTCCGTGGATGGGTGACCATCTTTACACACCGAGACTCCTCCGTGCCTCGGCAAGCACGTTAAGCCGTTGGTCCCGGCTGTCATACGTGGATCTTTGACAGTCGTTACGGGTCGTCAGAAGCCCGAAAGTCTGACAACCAGTCTTACCTAGGGGTATCGTATTACCCAGTTACTGGGTTGTGGAGGTCAGATAGGCAGTCGCTTCATGTAAAATACTGGTATTTAGCTGCATCCGGCTAGACTGGAAGCCGACCCCAACATAGTTGGGAAAAGGCTAGGCAGATGATGATGATACAATCATATGCATGTAGTAAAAAACTGTTATTGTAATATTACAATCAGACACTTCAATTTTATTTATTTGTATGTAGTATAGATGTGTGTGTGTGATGTGTGTATGTGTGTATTTGTGTGTGTGTGTGTGATGTGTGTATGTGTGTATTTGTGTGTGTGTGTGTGATGTGTGATTGAACAGGTGTGGTAATGTTATTTGATTATAAATATGTCTTTTAAAGAGACGGGGAAAAAAGTTAAATAAATATTTGCATTTCAAAGAACAAGTAAAAAAAAAATATCATAATTTAAAGTCCCTTTAGGCCCATACGATTCTAGGCCATATTTTTTGACAAGGATGCAAAGTTGTCCCTTGTATAGCGTCGTCAATGTCCAGTGCAGCTGTTACCCTGATATCGCGACCCCTCTCATTATTATTCTTACCTACGATCTATATTAACATAAAATATAAAAAGAGCTACCGAAAAGCGATCGTTCATTGCAACACCTTTTTAATTCCAAAAAGCACTTTTTTTACAAGTTTTTATTTAACTTGCACTGTTTGTATGTAAGTAAGTAAGTTGTCTTTTTAAAATTTGAAAACCATTTTTGGACCATTACTTGTTGGTATCCGATTGAGCTGAGGAGGAGCTCGTGGCTAAGTAATAACAGCCGCACGGGTCGATCCGTCAGGTTAAGCTACGCTTGCCGGGGTTGGTCCGTGGATGGGTGAGCATCTTTACATACCGAGACTCCTCCGTGCCTCGGAAAGCACGTTAAGCCGTTGGTCCCGGCTGTCATACGTGGATCTTTGACAGTCGTTACGGGTCGTCAGAAGCCCGAAAGTCTGACAACCAGTCTTACCTAGGGGTATCATATTACCCAGTTACTGGGTTGTGGAGGTCAGACAGGCAGTCGCTCCATGTAAAATACTGGTATTCAGCGGCATCCGGTTAGACTGGAAGCCGACCCCAACATAGTTGGGAAAAGGCTAGGCAGATGATGATCCGATTGAGCTGAAATTTTGCGTACATACAACAACACACACACACAATGCAATACATTACAATACAATGTCCAATACTCAATATTGCAATAATTTTATATTTAAGCTTGTTTTTAAAAATATTTTTTTTTCCTTAGTTTTTAAATGGTTTGTTATAAAAGAGTTTATTTTATACTCCAAGTTGCATCTGCTAATAATAAACACAGATTATAAATTCCAAAGATACTTTGATGTCTGTTTGTTATCACGGCAAAACTACTGAATAGATCTTAATTAAAAAGAAAAATAAAAACTAAATTATCAGCGAGTAACATTATCTTATTTACTATTATAATGCGAAAGTTTGGATGGATGAATATGGATGGATGAATGGAATTCTGGGTGAAATTTAGCACACAGATAGATTAAAATTTTGGAATAGCATCTAGGCTACTTTTTATCCTGAAAAAATGTGCGGTTCCCAGGGGGTAAAATATTAACATTGACGCGGACGAAGTAGCGGACAAAAGCTAGTACAAATGAGTCAAAGTCAAAGTCAAAGTCAAAGTCAAAGTCAAATCATTTATTTCAATTAGGCCACTATAAGGCACTTTTGAACGTCATTACATGAAAAAAAAAATAATAGAATTGAATCTAGTTGCCCCTTCCAAAAGGTAGTTTTGTATGGAGAAGAATGGGCAAGAAACTCCATACGTACTCTTTTAAAATCAATGTTTTACAATGTTATTATTGGTATACATAGTCATACGTAATTACATGTGAATACAATGTACCTTCTATAAAAAAAACTACTGTACACACAAAAATAATTTATATTACAAATTAGGAATTCAAGCTAAAAATATATTTAAAGTTACATCATGTTCACATGTTAACAAATATTGGAACTGTAGACAACCACTCTCAACATCTCAACCAACAATGAAACAGCGTGTGAGCCTGCGCAATCCCATAGTAAAAGTCAAATAAAAAATAAAAATATACTAAAAATGTCAAAAGAAAAAAAGGAAATATATATACACATATATATATATATTAAAATTAATATTAACCAGCTTGATTTTGTCTAGATTGAATAGTAATTGTCCTATGGAGCAGGACCAGCATGTTTCCAAGCATGATTATATAGCACCTGTCTATCACCTGTACCTGAATCTGTAACAAAATTCTCCAACACACCTGGTATTATGCTAATCAGGCATGTTCCAGCTGAGAGGTAATCAGAATGGTCTTGTATTTTTCCCCTCTTCATAATGCTGGTAATAACGGATTATGTAGAGAAAACACGGTGTTGTTTGCTTTTCTTCACGTTGTAGTCTGACGCCTGGGTTTACTTGTGTTCCGGATTTGCATACTTATTAAGGAGTAGGTGTACATTTTCTTTTAAGGCTTGAATTAATAATTAAACTAGTATCTGCCCGCGATTTCGTTCGCGTCATAGTTGATTTTTAAATACAAACTTATGACTTCTGTTTCATCCCTTCAGGGGTTGAATTTGGGAAAATCTTTTTTTAGCGGACATCTACTAGCTATAGACTACCTCCCTGCCAAATTTTATCTTTATACGTCAAGCGGTTTTCGATATTTTGTGATGAATGTGTGAGTGGGTGATCTTTCGCTTTTATATATTTAGATAGATAATTAAATTATAAAAGTTATCTTCTATTTTATATATTTATATACATAATTAAATTATAAAACTTATCTTCTATTTTATATATTTAGATAGATAAGTAAATTATAAAACTTATCTTCTATTTTATATATTAATATAGATAATTAAATTATAAAACTTATCTTCTATTTATGTTGAAATTAATTGCTGTGCCGACAGATCTGAATATTTTTTTTGTAGATTTCGTTTCATTTCTGGGGTGGTTTACGAAGAATCTCAACGGGAACGAAAACGTGGTCAGTAGTTAGTAAATAATATAATTATGAACAACGCAATACTTAACCTGTAACTACGTCCAATCGTACCTACTTGTTTATAAAATAAAACTAAAATGGTACTCGTATAGTACATAACATCACGCCTGTAATACCCGAAGGGTTAGGCAGAGGTGTACCCATTAGTACACCCACATTTCGCCCGTTATGTTTAAGTCCCAAGTCATAGAAGGCGAGCCTATTGCTATCAACCTTCACAAATCCAGACTTCAAGGCTGTTAATGTGAAATTCCTAATGGAAAAACCGAATAAAACTTTGCCCGACCTGGGAATCGAACCCAAGACCTCATGCTCAGCAGTCGCGCTTTGCAACCACGAGACCAATGAAGACGTATAGTACGATAGTCGTATTATCAATTCGAAAATCGAATAGCTACTTTTATTATCAGCTCACTCGTGCTCAGATCTCCAATTCAAATAAAGAACAATAAAGTTCCTGTAAATAGAAGTCTGAAAGAACTAATAAAATTTTATTGCTTGTCCCGACATGTATTTGTAAAATTAATATCTTTCTATACTAGCCTTTACGTCCGACCTCGTCCGCTTTTTGTTTGATTAAATTATTATGTTCTGTTCAGTTGAAGTAATGAATGTACTCTAATTAATTGGTGGTTCTTTTTTACAATAATAATAAAGCTTTATAGGTTTTTAGGAAGGTTCAGTGATTAAAAAGTTTTAAATTGTTTTTAATTCTGGTTGTTTTTTATTTTATTTTTATTATTAAGCTTGTAAATAATGTATGTATTAATTAAGTCTCTTTTAAATAAATAAACATTCTCCTTGTAGTAGTAGGTAATGGTAAAATAATTATTGTTTTAAGTGCTCATACTTTTTATATTGATCTTAATCTATACTTATACGATTGTTATAAAGCTAAAACGTGTTTTGCTAACAAAAAGATTCATGAGAAATTGTGTAGGTTCAATTATTATTGGTTAAATACTTTATTCAATTAAAAATAGCTATGAAAACATTTCGATAGGTATTATAGGCTATTATAGGTATGTTTGTTAATAAATTATATTTGATAAAAAATATGTCTCATCAAGTTATCTGATGGATGAAGGTCGATCTTCTTCTTCTTCATCATCGACGACTATTTTATTCTACTACATCCAAATCCGGGAATCCGTTTTTTTACGCAAACAAGTTTTGAATGACATAACATCAACCATATTTGCTTATATGCTATATTGCTATTGGACACAAATCCAGACTCCGAGGCTGCAACTGAGAAATTCCTGATGGAAAAACTCAATAACATTTTGCCCGACCTGTGAATCGAACCCAGGACCGTCGTGTTTGCGACAACGAGACCAACATAGCATTAAAAAAAGGTTACACTCACCACGTAACCGAAGCCGCAGACACAGTTAGTATACAAAGTTAAATTTAACTAAAGTTTCCTTCACTCAGATTACTTATTCAACAGATAACTATATTCCTAAACTAGTTAGTTCTTATGAACACCCACAACTTATTAAACTAGACATTCGTATCCTCAATTCAAGGCGACACATTACGCAAACCCAAAACTTGAATCCCCAAGGTTATCAAAATAACTTTGTAAGACTTTGATCACAGTTATTTAGCGTTATATAAAACAACTTGGGGTCGATATGCATGTGTATAATTGTACTTGCTTTTAGAAGATATGCTTTGGGTTTTGACTTCCTAGCGAGCGTCAAAATATATTATGCGCTATAAAAGACCTTATCTTTAAATCTCATTGACTTAGAAATTATTTTTTTCACTGCTCCAAGGGATAGCCGACCTGAGCATTTTATAACAATTATTTTAGCTGTATACCTGCACGCCTTCCTGAGAAAAAGGGTCTTGACAGATGAAGAACAAAGTGATCATAAAAGAGTTACGTTTTTGTCGACTGTAGTACGAAAAAAAAGGTACTGAAAATCAAAATTAGTCAGGTTGGATACATCTTACTGATTACTAATTTAGACTAGCTTGGTTAATACTGACATTCCTCAAGGCGATTGATCCCCATTATTGGCAATATACCTATGTATAAGTGCTCCTATTATAACACTAAAGAATCACTAACCGACGATAATTTTTTTTTTCTTTGTTTCAGCCTTAATCCCAGTAATTAATTATATTACATTATTATTTCTAATTGTTTTAAATATAAATGTTTAAATATAACAAAAATGATCTATGAGTTATTGTGATATTTATGTTTATTGTTGTGTTGTGATATTAATACTTTGAGCTTAATGAAAATTTGATTTTGTTGCTGTGCCCTAGCAGGGTCCATAATTGTTATTTAGCTTTAAGCCTTTTGTAACACCTACTACTCACATTATGGTACGCAAATAAATGAATACGAAAACGAAAAACACATTTAAAAGTAACTATAAAACTATAAGCTAACAAAATAGTACGTGCGATCGTTAAAAGACATAATATTTTGTCTTACATTTATGTCTCAACTTCCCGCGCTAATAACTTTGAAACCGTCGTAAACTTCAGTACAACACGCCATGAAATCAACGTGGCTTTATGGTTAATCCATTTTCCAATAGTATTAAAGCCGGTTTAATTACTATTTTAGTCTCAGTAACTTAAATTGTAGGCCTGAAGTGAGAATAGAATGATTAAATTCTGACTTAATATTGTTTTAGGCTTATTCTTGTTTAAGTCACTAATTGAAATTCTTAATCTTGATGCAGATTGCGAAGTTGGTACTGCGAGAGGCTACAGTCCTTGGATAGGATGTTTAAGACGGTACCGAATTCTGTTCGCGACTTCCGAAATCGAGAAAATAGTATGTTTAGTGAGGGTACCATGTACTCAGGGACGTAGTTTATAGTTAGTAAACATCCGCTAGAAAAGGAATTTCGAATCATGAAAGGACTCCTTCCGCCCTGGGTGGGGCGGAAGGGACAGTCAGACTTTTATTGACTAAAAAACCACCCTGTTCCTTCTGTTGCCCTTTACGTTCCGGGGCCACGGTATCCTGTTAAGACATCCCGCAACCGCGGTAGGCGTTTGGCCCTGTTGGGGCCCCGTCCCTGAAAATTCACCCCCTAAGCGGATGAAACAGGGGTCCAAAGTTTGTATGGAGAAATCAACTTTGACGCGGACGAAGTCGCTGGCAGAAGCTAGTACGTTTATAATAAAATCGCCTAAAATTATTTTTTCCGAATTTGTGTTATAAATATAAGTTATTTTTATACTAACCATTGCAGAGATTTTATAGAACTAATACAAATTAACATTTTGGCAATACATTGTGTTGTATTATTCCAAACCGTTTGGTCAGCTCACTCCGATAAAGTAGCCGATCAGCTCAATTTTATGCGACTTGATTTAGAAACATAAAGATTATATGCTAAAAACAAATTAGTTATACCATAAAACATGACCAATGGCATTTATTAATGATATAGCCTCCAATCAGTGAAATATTTTTTGATATTGGACCAGTTACTTGCAGAGATTATTTGTAACAAACAAAACAAACAATTTTCCTTTTAAAATATTCAATATTTATTATTATAACAGATCAATATCGTTATTAGGCAGAGGTTTAACCATTAGCACACCTACATTTCGCCTGTTATGTATAAGTCCAATGTAATTGGGGGCGAGCCTGTAATGGACCTCTGCCTAACTCCTCGTAATTACAGGCGCGATGTTATGATGTTACGTCATATCATTATTGATTGGACATCAGCAATTCACCAAACAAAATAACTAAAATATGTAAGATTTATTTTAGATGAGATTACTGTCATATACAAACGTTGTCCCTTTTTAAGCCACTTAACCACTACCTTTTCTTTCAACCTCTCATTTAAAATAATTCCCAAAGGTCCCAATAGTAAATTCTTAAAATATTCAACCCTATTTCTTGTCAAAACATTTTTGAAGCCGAATGTTTCGGCTTTGTCAGAGGCAAATGAATTTTAATACATTAATTTGTGAATACACTTTCAAGTGCCCGATTGTTACATCTAAGATGGATACTTATGTAAATTGAATGTTTCTTTTGAAATTGGAAGGAGTGATAAGTAGGTACAGGGTTATTTGTAAAATACTAAACATTAAATCAGAATCACTTCATTAATAAATTAAATATTATTTGGGCGTATTTGGGCAATGGGGGAAAAATAAATAGTACATTGTAGGAAACTTCCTACATTAAATCATTAAAAACAATCTAAGTTTCTATATTATTCTACAAAGGTTTTAGAATAAGATCATATTAAAAACCTTTTCAGCTCTTAAAACCAATATTAAAAACTTATGAATACTTATAAAAACAAACAACGAAATAAACCTATTCTCCTATCATCAAACGTAAAAACAATTTCTAGAAACAAAATGAAAAGAACAATAAACATGATAATGTTCAAGAGGATGATGATTGGGGATCGACAGAAACAAACATTACGCGCCTAAGATTTTATTAGGCCTTAGAAGAACAATTTGTGATCGCGACGCTTGGCTGTGTGCCAGACTACAAGTGAAGGTCAATGGACACACAGCTGAGTAGAATCACATGTAAAGTTAAAAAAAAATCAAAGTTGCGTAAACTTTAACTTCAGAAATATTTAAAGTACCGTGATGTGGGCACGACCACATTCTGTCCAGCTTGAGGTGAGATGACATCCCATCAGTCTGATGCTATGGATTCACAGCTCATCTCTAGCTTATTACACCTACTAGATTTTTATAAACTAGATAGCTTCGAAAAAAATTGCATGCGGCCAGCGTTCTTGCTAGAAGTTGGTGGGCAATCCATTTTTATATAATTATATAGTCGTAATGGCATAGCGGTTAAGGCGCCCGCCTCTCATGCATGAGGTTGTGGGTTCGAATCCGGGCAAGTAGCAATGTGACTTTATCAATTCATATGTACTTTCTAAAGTTTATCTTAGACATTACTGACATCATTCTGTGCCTCGGAAAGCACGTTAAGCTGTTGGTCACGGCTGTCAAACGTGGATCGTTGACAGTCGTTACGAGTGGTCTGAAGCTTGAAAATCTGACAACCAGTCTTACCTAGGGGTATCGCATTACCCAGTTACTGGGTTCTGGAGGTCAGATAGGCAGTCGCTCCATGTAAAATACTGGTACTCAACTGCATCCGGTTAGACTGGAAGCCGACCCCAACATAGTTGGGATAAGGCTAGGCAGATGATGATATAGATAAGAAACATGTAAAACAATACACACAAAATATCGATAAATAATTTCTTAGTAGATACAAAAACGACTTAAAAATAAGAAAGAATAGATATAATAAACCTAACAAACACATTATACAAATACACTATATTACACTTAAGCGGTCTCAGTCGCGTCGGACGTCGCGAGGCGACATCCGGCCACCGTAGGCGCGGGCTTGCGGACGGCGAGTAATGGGTAGCTCACCGTCCGATCAAGGACCAAGCCCGGGTCGACGGCGCGTTCTATTCGCGCGCGCCTCAAAGAGCTGTCAGCACAGGGACGGGGCCCCCAACGGGGCCAACGCCTGCCGGGGTTGCGGGACGTCTTAACAGGATACCGTGGCCCCGGAACGTAAAGGGCAACAGAAGGAACAGGGTGGTTTTTTAGTCAGTAAAAGTCTGGCAGTCTCTTCCGCCCGAACTAGCATTGCTAGTGCCGGTACTATGGGCAAAATTACTTGAAGAAATTAGAACCTTAGACCATAAACTCGCGAGAGAAAATAGAACAACAGAAATATTTGCACAAAAATTTAAATATCAACCTTTCTTAATATCCGTGGGTCATCCACAAATCCATCCGTAGAAGTCGCTCATAAAGACGGATATCACGACATCTCTAGTACTCGTGCGGATATAAAGAATTATCCGGCTAAAATCCATATATCCGGTTCAATTCGGAATATTTCTAAAAGGTCTGGAATCTTATGCACTTGGACAAGCTTTATTATGCATGTGACATTAATAATATTGTACTCTTAACATCGGTTGAGAAATTACCGTTTTCTGAGGCCCACTTATTGGGTGCGCAAGTCACCCTCTGCCATTTTAACCGTGTCATACAAACATAGATCAGGCAGGGGCCTTCCTTCCATAGTACCAGATTAACAGTCCACTTAAGCTACCTAAACCCATAGTCAAATTCTTTGTTTTTATATGACTGCTTCGTTGGTCGATTCCCAGGTCGGGCAAAATGTTATTGGGTTTTTCCATCAGAAATTTTGCAGTAGCAGCCTCGGAGTCTAAATTTGTGCCCGGTTGATGGCTATAGGCTCGCTCCCTATTACATAGGACTTAAACATAATTGGCGAAATGTGGGTGTGCTAATGAGTACACCTCAGCTTAACTCTTCGGGGATTACAGGCGTGATATTTTGTTATTTCTATATCCTGCAATAGTACCGCATCAACCGGGGATTGACCTTGGATGCCCTTGCATAGTGCATACAGGGATAATTGTGTGTTGGTGTTCTAATTTATCTTAAAATCTTTCTAAGGTTTTTTTCTCTGTGAGTTGGCTTCGGCCCCTCGTACGCCGTATAGTCACGAACAAAAACAAGTAAACAATTAGCAAAATTTAAAAGCGATTTTCTTGTGAAATAATGGTTGTAATCCTAACTAATATTATAAATGTGAAAGTAAGTTTGTTTGTTTGTTTGCTACCATTTTACGCCTAAACCACTGAACCGATCATCCTGAAATTTTGCATATATGTTGCCAGGTGTACAGGGACGAACATAGGGTACCTTAAATTCCGAAAAAAAGTACTGTTCCCGAGGGAAATCACAAAAACGTCCTTATGACAGTAGATGGCGCCACGTGTCTATCGGATCATGATTAAATTTTAAGTTTAAGCATGTAATACATTATGAGTCTACACTGTCGATAGACCAGTTTCAAGTAAACAACCTAGGAGTACGAAAGTTGTTTGCTTAATAATTTTTCATGCCCAAAACCGCTGAAGAGTATCCTGACATTTTGCATAAAGTGGCTTCCAGACGGACGGACTTGCGGTTACGGCAAACCGCAGGCCGCGGCTCCTAACGCTCCAAAAACACACCACCGCGGTCACAGTGGCGGCCTGAAGTGTCATTAGCGTGGTGATTGAGCTACAATCGGACAATCGGACGTCGCAATCGGACGTCAGTCAATATGGCTAACCGTAACGTTGTCTTATTACTCTCATGACTCATTAGTCGTCTCAGAAGATAAGAAAAAAGGTAGGAAAACCGTTTATTTAAACACTTGAGGTGTGAGGTAGAGATAAACTACAGTAACATGACGCGCCCTTCCACAATTCAAAACGTTTGAAAGTGTTTTTAATAGTATTAAAAATACTCACAACGCATGTGTGCGTATTGAGACGGCTCTCGAGACAAAAACAAATCAGCGATTTGTTGTCCGACTAGCGGCGTCAAAAATTACTCATTATTATTAGTATGGCGCTGCACTGAAATTCTCTATGAAAATGAGAGGTACGTCGTCTTGCGCGGTCGGCTATTTATGATTAGTTGACAAAAA
Organism: Hoplodrina ambigua; assembly: GCA_949774945.1. Lineage (NCBI taxonomy): Eukaryota > Metazoa > Arthropoda > Insecta > Lepidoptera > Noctuidae > Hoplodrina > Hoplodrina ambigua. Next base: position 11,634,284 of record OX458977.1, read on the forward strand.
ATATCCTAGCCTGCTACTAAAGACGATTACTCACAAAGTCTTTCATACGAATGTGACTACACACATTGAAATGGTAATATCGAGGGAAGCGTCTAGGTATAATAGTTTATCTCTACCTATATTATCATTAGCATCGCATATTACTCTTAGGAATAGAGAAGTGTGAGTTAAATTTAAATTATTATTTAAATTCAACTATTTCTATTACAATTTCCATATTTGGCGTCATTTTACAAAGCAGTACACGCGGCCGGTTGTTAAAATTTGCAATTGACGCGGCCGCCACAACATTTCGCGTTTGTCTGTGACCCACTTTATATACGTTGTCAGGGATACAGAAAAACTGCGTAACTGACACTGTCATCACTGACACTGACAGGTGTAAACGCATTCATAGAGGATGCATGGAAGAATGAAGGTGAACCTACGCTCTGTCAATGAAGCATACTCTGCGATTACTCCGCTAATTGTAAATTGATTTGGATGATTCTTTTTTTGTTTATTTTTTCGAATTGGTCCCAAATAAATACTGTCATGATCTGATGATGAACTTCGGAGATATGGAAAGGAAACTCCTCATAAGATCACAGCGCAGAACTGTCTTAACAGTAAAATTGCTTAGTTTAATGCGTGTAGTCGATGATTGACTGAAGGAAGAGGTTAGTTGCTTAACTAACCGTGACCTATGTCGATGTATGTAGACAACAGTTTTTCAACGGCAAAGTTAAGTTTGTCCCTCAGTACTGTTTATTTTTTCGTTAGAGGTATTTCCGGTGTGTTTTAATGAGGGTAGGTAGGTTACGTTTTTCAATTTTAGAATATCTCGCAGGTCCAACTCTCAACCAAAAGCTCATTGCGAGCCCGAGCAAAAATTACTGCTCAATCCTCGGAATCTTCCGTTCATGCCGCATTAAGAAGTCAGGAAGGACCACCGGAGCGACAAGTAAATTTAAGAACTGATGAGACATTTTCTTAAAGCCAGGAAAGACTAGAGAGCCAAGTCGTTCGCCCTCCAAGCTTCTCAGAGAGTGACTGAAACGCCCTTTTAAACGCAATTGCTTTTGGAGGAACAAGCCGAAAGCCAGAGAGCTGTAAGAGCAACTGAGACGCCTTTTCAATCAAACACAACTTCGTCTCAGAGAACAAGCTCAGCCATTACAGCGACAGAAACTCTAAAATAGTCGCAGGTGAGAAGGACCTCTCTTGCAGAAATGCAAACTGAACGCCGACGGACTTTTATGAGTCACAGTCTGTTGGTCTGTAGGTATTTAATAATTCTGGATCTGGCCGAACAACAAGCCGAGTACAGCCCGAATTGATTGTCAAATTCTAAACAAACGCGGGCGAAGCCGCGGGTAAAAGCTAGTTCTGATATAAGACCTATTTCATAGTAGTATTTAAATCAAAATACTTTACCCCTAATGACATGACATTTCAATCAATATACATGACATACATACATAACATCACGCCTGTAATCCCCGAAGGGTTAGGCAGAGGTGTACCCATTAGTACACCCACATTTCCAGCCAGTTATGTTTTTAGTCCCATTTAATAGGGGGCGAGCCTATTGCCATCAAACGGGCACAAATCCAGACTCCGAGGCTGCTACTGAGATATTCCTGATGAAAAAAACCCAATAACACTTTGCCCGACCTGGGAATTGAACCCAAGATCTCATGCACAGCATCGCGCTTGCGACCACTAGACCAACGAGGCAGTCAATCAATATATTCGAAGATAATAGCTTCGTAATGTTGCTAAGTGTATACTTGTTTTTGCTCGTGATTGTACAATCGCCCGGGACCTCAGGGTCCCGAGATGTGTAAATCGGTACAGAAATGCATGAACATTTTTAATTAATGATTTTAAAGAATGTAAAAGGGTTAAAAGTTCCTCCGTCCTTCAATATAGGACACTAGCCACCCCACATTCTCACAAGAATTAAATTAATTACGGCATACTAGTTCAATATATGCCAAATATGTTCCATTACTATCCAGCGATAGTTCAATGTCTATGTCCCAAACTTGTAACATGTCAAGAATTTATTTTAATTTATTTAACCCTTGGCATGCCTGGTAGGTCTGTCAGACCCTCTCAAATCTGTGTTTGGGACACAATTATAGTACATACATACATACATAACTTCACGCCTGTTTCCCATGGTGGTAGGCAGAAACCACAGAACGCCACCTGCTACGATCCTTACGAACCACTGAACCTACATTTTGGTAGGTTCGGGTTCAACCTTACCCCATACCAAATTTCATCAAAATCAGTTCAGTGGTTTAGTCAAAGCGTAGCAAACAGACTGACAGACACAGTTACTTTCGCATTTATAATAGTAGTATGGATTTTGTGTAATATCTGAAGTTACATAAGGACACCCATCCAATTCATAACCGCGATTTTCAAATCACAAGACCTTCTCCATCCATTAGTAAGCGCGTGTCTTAACACGCAGATCTCCTTCCAAACGACGTAACATACATCCATAATATTAACTATAGTGTGTTTACAAAATATTATGCGTAACAAGATAAATCATAATTCAATAAAATGTAGCAGCTGTTCGTGCTTTCGCCGGAGATTTCATGAATTATTTAAGCGCTATGTTAGCGAATGTGCGTAAGACAGACAAATTACATGCTCATGGATAATGAGCGGTAAACATGATCGTTTTTATTTGTCTATGTATAACATAGTAAAAAAATCGGTTATTTGGCGAAATGAACCAACACACGTCCAGATATACCCCGTTATTCTAGGTTATTGTAATAATTTTGGATGTTTATTGTTGATCAGTTTTAAACTATTCTAAAGTGCTGTCAGCCTTTTGGGCACTTATTAGTAACGATGCTGACGAATTTTTTGATGCCCTATAAGGTTCCTCCTTTCTTCCGTCTTTTCTATAAATTGTACATACTTTCTGAAGGACCTCACCAATAAGGTCAGTGTAGGTCTTCCTAGGACGACCCCTCCCGGCGTTGCCATCCACCTCTGCCATATAAATACCTTTTGTAAATCGTCTTTCACTCATCCTCTCAACATGACCGAACCATCTAAGCATACCATTAATTTCTATCTTTGTCACTACATCTTCTTTTAAACCTTCACTACATCTTCTTTTCAGAAAGGTCAGGTGCAGAGGACTCATAACCGGCGTTCTTGTATGACGAGATGTATGAACGTAGATGAGGAGAAAGGAGTATGTAAGGATCGTAGCAGGTGGCGTTCTGTAGTTTCTGCCTACCCCCATGGGAAAAAGGCGTGAGTTTATGTATGTACATACTTTGTAATTTTCACGCTTTTCTGTTGGTCTTGAGGATTTGCAGTGGGTGGGCACAGTATGGCGGGCTTGTCCCAAAAAATACTTTGTAATTATTATTATTATTATTCACAAGTATGTGTTTAGGTTAATTGTTAAAAAATTTAATCGTATGATATAAAGATTTGTATTCTTTTTACTTTAAATATAGTTGTTTCTTCTAAGCATATGTTTGGGATGTACATTGAACTGTTATTGCTGGAATGTAATACATTTAGCACATTGAATTAGTTAGTCGTAATTAATTTATTTAAAAAAATTAGGCTTGCTCGTTCTGACAAAACTAAGCTCAATTACAAAAGACCGGGTTGTTAGTTTAAAAAATAATTTCAAGGACACAATACACTTCTTCTTTTCGAGTCTATGATTTAAGACGATCCCTTAATTTTTTCTATACCTATTTTTGGGCCCAATAGGTAGTCACGTATTATTTATGTACTCTACTTACTACATCTATCCGTCTAGCTAGTTCGGGTATAGCATAACTGTTTGAAAAATGTCAACCATTCGTGTGCAATCTGACACCCGGACTGCCTCAGCGCCGCAGCAGTCTAGACGCATAAATTGAAAGAGCACTAAGGGTACGCCTTAAAATCTCTGGTGCCCTGACAACATCACGAATTTTATCAAACCAATAAATTGGCGTCTAAAATAATTTCATTGAAAGTTTTATACGTTACACGAAACGCCTGACCCCTCAACTCCTTAGGGAAACCAAAATTCTTCGACGAAAAACAATATTCCCTCAAAATTACATTACCTTTTATGGGCACAATCATATTCAAATCTCTTTGGGAGGCAACGTCCCATGAAAACTGGCGTCCCTATACGTGACGTGACGAATTTGACCCGGGATTTTTATTACATCAAATCACATTACATAAATGTCATGTCGGAATCCTAATATTATGGTGACATGTGGTTAAGTACTTTTTAAATCAATCAATCAGCTGAGGTCGTCTTGTAGTCTAAACGGATGCAGCTGAATACCAGTATTTTACATGGAGCGACTGCCTATCTGACCTCCACAATGCAGTAACTGGGTAATACGATACGACTTTTCGGGCTTCTGATGACCCGTAACGTCTGTCAAAGAACCACGTATGACAGCCGAGACCAACGGGTTAACGTGCTTTACGAGGCAAGGAGAAGTCTGTAAGTTTCTTCTCCTAACATCAACTATCTACGAATGAAAGGCTCATAAAAATCGGATCAGTCATTCAGGATATTAGTCGGAACAAATTGACATACAATGATTTAAAAAAAGTTTTTTTTTTATATAATAATAATACCAGCTTATTATTGTCCCACTGCAGGGCAAAGGCCTCTTACAATGCAGAAAAGTCACAAGCATTGATCACCACGCTTACCGCAAATTACTGCAGAGTGCCATTGCCCGACAGTGGGATTTTAACTGTATTAAAACACATAGCACGTCTCCTAAAAGCAAGTACAACTATACACATGCATATCGACCCCAAGTTGTTTTATATAACGCTAAATAACTGTGATCAAAGTCTTACAAAGTTATTTTGATAACCTTGGGGATTCAAGTTTTGGGTTTGCGTAATGTGTCGCCTTGAATTGAGGATACGAATGTCTAGTTAAATAAGTTGCGGGTGTCCATAAGAACTAACTAGTTTAGGAATATAGTTATCTGTTGAATAAGTAATCTGAGTGAAGGAAACTTTAGTTAAATTTAACTTTATATACTAACTGTGTCTGTGGCTTCGATTACGTGGTGAGTATAACCTTTTTTGGCTGCCCCGTTGGTTTTGTGGACGCAAGCACGACTGTCAATTGCGGGGTCTTGGGTCTAAAAAGTGTTATTGGGTTTTTCCATTACGAAACTCTCAGTAGCAGCCCGGAGTTTAGAAATAGGTAGGACATCCCCGTGCCTCGGAAAAGCACGTAAAGCCGTTGGTCTTGCGTCTGATCTCTCTCCGGTCGTGTCGGATTACCATCCCATCTGACTGTGAGAGTTACAGAAGAGGGAGTGCATCTGTGTTTGAGCATACACTCGTGCACAATAACATCTCCTGCGTACGTACATAACATCACGCCTATAATCCCCGAAAACTTAGGCAGAGGTAATAATAATAATAGTAATATCTTAAGACAACCAACACCATCGCCATCTGATCCCAAACTAGGCAGAGCCTGTACTATGGTAACCAGACAAGTGATAAATATACTTATATATTTCTAAATACATACCTATTATAGATAAATTACACCCAGAAACAGAATAAATCATCGTGATCAACACACAAAGATTTGTCCTGGGGTTTTGTAGGTGTTCCCATTAGTACACCCACATTTCACCAGTTATTTTTAAGTCCTATATAATAGGGGGCGAGCCTATTACCAAACTATGAGTGCGAGATAAAGACGAAAACACAGCGAAGTAGCATTTATTTGTCTCGCTCTAAAATACGAGGCTATATTCTAAGTTTTGCTTCTCCGCATTTACATATAGCTTTCCAGAAACCCTTGACCTAATACTTTCTCAAGCCTCCAGCATATATATAAGCCCATAAGCGACTCATATCTTCGTATAAACGAGCGATATGTCTTGCGAATATCCTTTTCACTTCGGTATATACACAAAAATGATCCCAAATAACTCATAGCGTAAGAAATGAGGTTTATATGCCAACCGTCCCGTCCGTATCATTTGAAACCGTTGCTCATTTACCGGACGATTACCTTTGTCGGTTTTACATGGTATTTTCCTCGCGAAATTAGGTTTTTTTTATTGATAAAATGATATTGATGAAGGTAGTTCCTGTTAAGAGAGTGTCCATGTCTTCTCTTTTTTAAAAGGTTCGGATAACTACGAGTACCTAGATCGTTTTGTAGTAGCGTTGGCTCCGTTACGTAAGTATTGTACAAAGAGCAATCAACTGAGATTTACAATGAAGATTTCGGAAGCCTAAGTATTGTTTCAACTGGGTCAAAGCATCTTGAGTATCAGACAGCACACAGAGAGGGTTGTAATTTTTTATGTAGTTCACACGTGACATCAGTCCGTCACCATAGGCATAGGTTGAAAGAGCTCTAATTAAACAACTGCCACGTAATGTAATTTCTCTTTTTCTTCTTCTCGTATCGATGATATAATGCATCACAGGCGTTGCACAAGTCATCAAGGGTGCAAGTGAACGCCCAATTAGCAAAATTAATAATATAATTATGACTAATGCGTCGAATTAAACACTACTATAAAACTGTTGAACTGCTACAAAACTATTACAAAACTTTTACATGTCTGTTAGTTGTATACACGACACGACGGCATATGGGACATAGTTTGATCAGGAGCTCCGTAATCGCACTGGGTTTCAGACAGGTCTATGATGCCTCGTTTCGCCAAATTTTGGTTACACCGGCCTACTTGGGTGCGCAGGCTATTATTCAGTGTCTTCCAAATAGACCATTGCATTCCACGACCTGGAGGCAGGTGTTATTAAAGTTTCCAGCAGTCGTGGGGTGGTAAATGTTCCTCTTTCCACAATCCACTTTTTTCTTTTAGCCGGTCCTAAATTTCTTTGTTTTACGCGGAATTCGAACCAACAATTCACAAAACGACAGTCCATAACTCAGCTACTGTGCCAGTACTTCAGTCCTTGACTCTCATTTCTAACATGCTTGTACAACATTAATTATAATTACAACAGGTTTTATGACCTCCTATTTCATCCGTAGACATAATATAATAGATATTAACGCGAAATATGTACGAAGTATGGTGTTCATATGGTGTCTTTTACTGTCTGCTATAAAAATATTGATGGCAGTCTTTATTATAGACACAGCCTTGGAATTAAACGGTTAATTAAGGATTTGATGGTCATTTACGGAAAAGCTGGTTATGAGAATATGAAGCAGGTATATGATAGGTAGGTCTCTTTAGAGAAGAACGAGAAAGAAACTCCGCGGACACTCTTTTCAATTGAGCTTTCACAAAATTCTGGTAGTTGTTGCTTGAACAATGGGGTGTATCCTACTAATATTATAAATACGGAAGTTTGTGTGTATGGATGTTTGTTACTCTTTCACGCAGAAACTGCTGAACGGATCTGGATCTTCTTCATCGTGTGGGCAGTAAGGTCTTACGACCCCACACACCCTAGTGTCAGAGTTTCTAAACCGCCTTAAGGGCCTTTGACATGGTTTGAGTGGGACAGTAATAGGCTGGTATAATTTCAACTTCCCTCACGGATCTAGATAAACACACGTATAAATTATAGTCTGGAATAACACATAGGCTTCTTTGTCTCCCGGAAAAAAGTACGGTTCCCGTGGAATAATATATCAACTTTGACGCGGACGAAGTCGCGGAAAGAAGCTAGTAGCATTATAAAACAATTAATAAAAGCAATAAAGATGTAAGCCATCGCAGTTCAGAGTTGACCAAGCCAACTAACAGCTCCTGTACACGATTTTGACGCGCTTAGATCATTCTTCGAAGCCCCAGCAGGCCATATAAACAACATTTTACATTCGATGTTACGGAATCGCCCAGATTTATTGATCTCTAGACGTCCTGACGTGGAAAACAAACAAACATTGCATAGAACTAACATAGTCTAGTTATTATATTATCTTGTTATAGTGTGCGATAGTTCTAGTACGCGTGTGGTGTGTTTACAGAAACTACAGAGGAAATATAACAGAAGTTCTACTTTATTTTTCTTTATTACACTTAACATAACATCACGCCTGCAATCCCCGAAGGGTTAGGCAGAGGTGTACCCATTAGTACACCCACATTTCGCGAGTTATGTTTGAGTTCCATGTAATAGGGGGCGAGCCTGTTGCCATCAACCGGGCACAAATCCAGACTCCGAGGCTGCTACTGAGAAATTCCGTAGGGAAAACCCAATAACACTTTGCCCGACCTGGGAATCGAACCCAAGACCTCATGCTCAGCAGTCGCGCTTTGTGACCATTAGACTTAGGAGGCAGTCGAATGTTGAAAAATACAGATAAAGACACACACAGCTTGTTGCCATCATCAACAGGGCACAAATCCAGACTCCGAGGCTGCTACTTAGAAATTCCAGAAAGAAAAACTAAATAACTCATTGCTTGGCCTGGGAATGGAACGCAAGACCTCATGCACAGCAGTCGTGCTTTGCCACCACTAGACCAACGAGGCAGTCAGCCTTGATTATTAAAGTATTGTATAACTGTGTGGGTTGATGTTTTATTTACGAGTATATTGTGTTTACTTGTGCGTGATTATTTATTTTAAATTGAATAATGTTTCTTAATATGGACCATAAGGTACCTGGGGGCTTAGACAAATTAACAATTTCAAAACGATAACGAAGTTAGAAAAGACTAAAATGTATGGGATTGACATAAGCCGCGTTAAGTCACGGGGTCAATCGAGGAAGCGATGACCGCATGAAAGACTAAAATGTATGGGATTAACATAAGCCGCGTTAAGTCACGTGGTCAATCGACGAAGCGATGACCACTTGAAAGACTAAAATGTATGGGATTGGCATAAGCCGCGTTAAGTCACGTGGTCAATCGACAAAGCGATGTTACTTTGTCTATGCCCTCTGTAATAAATGTATTTTTTATGCGTATAAAAGTTACGGGAATTGTCCCTCCGATTTTTACCCTAAGTTGTGTATTGGTCCTTCTGTATGTGTCTTGTCTATATTGTGTTGAAGAGGCGTCGAGCGGGTCAGAGATCGAGGCCCATTTGCATGATCGGATTAGACAGACCGACCATCGCAGATTCGTTGTACATATCTACATACATACATACATCATATTCAGTCTATGTTAGTAGTAGAATGGAATTGAATGAGAGAACTAGTTCTAGTTTTACAAGTCTCAAAAATTATTGAAGATTCTCTAGGTAAACCACGGGAACATGCATTTACCTATATTTATAGGTATATACTAGATCCCGCTATAAGTTATGTCTTTGGTTACTGCTCCGCTCAGAAGCTTGAGAGTCTGACAACCAGTCTTACCTAGGGGTATCGTGTTACCCAGTTACTGGGTTGTGGAGGTCAGATAGGCAGTCGCTCCATGTAAAATACTGGTACTCAGCTGCATCCGGTGAGACTGGAAGCCGACCCCAACATAGTTGGGAAAAGGCTAGGCAGATGATGACTGACATAAATATTTACGAGCGATATTGTAGCAAACTTAATATAATATTTTACCACTCTTGATACTGTAGCAAATATAATACAATAGGTTATTGTAACTACATTATAATTCTCACTAACTATATGTCAACCTATAGGGCAGACTATCGATCTTATTGTTCTCTTGGTCACAAGAAAGAAAATAGTCTTTATTTAAAACAGTCTGTCTGTTAAGTAAATCTATTGGATACTAAGCGATGGGCCCGCATATTACAAGAGAGGAGCCCTGACATAGTAATACAGGGCGGCGGCAGACCGAGGAGGAGATGGCAAGACGTTTTAGATGGCTTCCTCGGGAAGTGGCGAGAGGAGGCACAACACAAATGGAAGTGGAAAGAATGGAGGAGGCCTTTGCCCAGAAGTGGAACAGTAACAAATAGCAAAAAAATATATATCAAAGCAGGCACATCGTACATTTTCCTATACAAACTTTAGCGGTAATCGAAATCAAGAAGAAGGAAATTACCTATATTTCACGCCGCTAAGTAAGTACGAACGAAGGGAAAATAATCTTGATTATTTGGTTCGTAAAACAGCTGAGCGGTCTCCTTACAGATGCGGAAGTTCCGCACTTATGGAGACGGAGGTGAGATTCTGTTACAGCTCTAATATCTACACCTATATCCAGCTACTTCATGCTTGTTCGAGTTCCAATATAGGCGGTATAATTCCGCGTAAGCTGTAAGAGGTAACCGGGCGAACTAGAGCGTGTGATTCCTCACTAGTAGGGCAGCAAAGTTATGATTGGTTATTTACCTTACTATGTAGCTGGCTGTCTCTCTCTCGCTCACTCTTAATTTTATAAATGCAAAAGTTTGTGAGGATGTATGGATGCTTGTTACTCTTACCCGCAAAATCTACGAAACGGATCTGGATGAAATTTAGCACACTTGTAGATTATAGTCTGGAATAGCACATAAGCTACTTTTATCCCGGAAAAATGTACCGTTCTCGTGGTATTATAATATATTAACTTTCGACTTACAAAACCTGAAATTGAATTGAATAAAATTTCGAAACCTGATTAAAGATTAATAAATACTTCTTTTCAACCGACTTCAAAAAGGAGGAGGTTCTCAATTCGACGCGTATGTTTTTTTTTTTTGTTTTTTTTTTTTTTTTGTATATTTGTTCTACGATTACTCCGCCAATTATGAATCGATTTGGATGATTCTTGTTTTGTTTGAAAGAGTATAGCTCCGAATAGGTCCCATAGGAATATTGTCATGATCTGATGATGAACTTTGGAGATATGGAATGGAACTCCTTATAAAATCACAGCAGAACCGCCGTAACAAGAAAAATTGCTTTGTTTATACGTGTAGTCGATGACTGACTGAAGGAAGTGGGGAGGGGGGTACGTCAACCCCCCTCCTACCATTTTCCAAAATTAAATATATCGTGTGAGGTATTGTTTAAAAGGTCTTTATGTAAGGATTTAAAACATTAACACACAAGCACTAAAAAGTGAAAAATAAAAAGCTTTTTTACAAAAAAATACGACCGCCTTCAAAAACTACAAAATAAAAATAACTTTAGCTTGGAAGTCGGTGGCAATACCTACATAACAAGAAACAAAACCAAAGCCGCCGACTTTCAAGCTAAAGTTATTTTTTATTTTTTAGTTTTTAGGGTTCTGACCCTATTGTTTGTCTAACTGTCACAGGGTTGTATCTTTGAACACGCAATAGGCAAATGTTTGAAATTTTTCAAACTATGTACTGTGGCCGCTCACAAATAAGAAACATTATATAAACATAACATCACGCCTGTAGTTCCCGAAAGGTTAGGTAGAGGTGCACCGATTAGTACACCCACTTTTCGCCAGTTATGTTTAAGTCCCATGTAATAGGGGGTGAGCCTATTGCCATCAATCGGGCACAAATCCAGACTCCGAGGCTGAGAAATTGCTCATGGAAAAACCCAACATTAAATAAAGTCGAAAACAATTTTTTTGTAAGTAATGTTTAATATTGTAAGTTGTTAAATTCAAATCTAAACCTTATAATAGTAACATATGAACCTACTTTTCTTTAAACGGTATATATGACGTCATAACGTCTGTAATATTACGGCATTTTCCTACATTATATTGTAGACACTTTTTACGACACCAGATATTACACGACCTTTTACATTTTCAGCCTTGGAAGCTATAAGACGGTCAGCACCTCCCAAAAGTCTGAAAGTAATCTAATATTAGAAGAAGTTTTCTACGTGTAGAAAACTAGCTTTTGCCTGCGACTTTGTCCGCGTAAATGTCCCTTATGGCTGACGCAGATGAAGTCGCGGAATAGTAAGTTAGTGTCCTTTCTTGGGGTTCACACTTACTAAATTTCATTTGAATCGGTTTTGTGGTTTAGTCGTGAAAGCTTTACAGACAGACAGACGCATTTATAATATAACTATGGATGACTCGTTGGTCTAGTGATCGCAAAGCGCGAGCATGAAGTCTTGGGTTCGATTCCCAGGTCGGTCAGTGTGGTTTTTTCCATCAGGAATTTCTCAGTAGCGGGCAAAACCGGGCAATGGCAATAGGTTCGCCCCCTTATTACATGGGACACAACTGGCCAAATGTGGGTGTCCTAATGGGTACAGCTTTGTCTAATCCTTTGGGGATTACAGGCGTGTACGTGTTTTATGAAGATTAGTTAAGCGACTGATGACGCCGACTATAGTTTTCAAAATATTCATTTCATTAATTTTACCAGCTCCTTAAGGGTTCGGAATGAAATTCGTAATGTATGTGTGCCTAGGGAATTTAGTAGTGGGTATTCGAGGGTCAAATATATTTAGGGCAAGGTCGAAACATCCAGCCATATTAGGATTCAAAAAAAGGTTTTTTTTAGGGAAGAATTCAGGGTTTAAATTGGGCAACCCTCGTTGGTGAAGTACGAGGGCTTCTGAAATAACTTTCATTGGTGAAACACCTTTTTTTATTCGTGAAGTTTCAGGTAGCTGCGGTAATGGTAATTTGAAGTGTTTCGCCCGTACTTTTGTTGTTGTTCAGTATTTTGTTTTTAAAACAACGTTTCGTAATGTGTTCGCGAAATCGTGGTCGTTCAGTGGTTAAGGTACTTGCCTTCCATACACGAGGTTGTAAGTTTGGGTACCGCAAGTTCTGCTTTTAAATTATAGTTATGTGTCTTAGACATCATTATCATCGGTGAAGAAATGTCGTATTCTGCGACGTCCTTCCCACCGCTCTGGTTTTCTTAAATCTTCTTTTCTTGTCCAGGCGGTTTTCTTATGGAATTCTCTCCCTCAGAATATCAGGATGGCCACCAGTCGGTTCACATTCAAGGTAAAAGCTCGCGAGCACTTACAAAAGAAGTTGGCAGACTCGTCCCACAACTAATTTGTCGTACTTCACCACCTATAATTATATTTTTATCTCTCTCTACTTTATATATTTTGTTGTATGTATATATATATGTATTTATTATTATATTTTATTCTCGAAAATTTTCTTTATCTGTGCACCTACTATGTTTTGTCTCTGCATCACCCTAAGGTAGACTGGTAGAAAATGCCCAAGGCATTAAGTCCGCCTTTGTACATTGTATTTTTTTACATGTGCATAAAGTTTGAATAAATAAATAAATAAATGTCATCTTAATAAAAATGAAAGGTCACTCACTTATCATGAAATATCGAAAGCCGCTTAATGTATAAAGATAAAATTTGACAGGGAGGTAGTTTAAAGTTAAGAAACGTCTGCTATGAAAGAATTTTTTGAAATTACCCGCGTAAATGGATGATACAATGTCCAAATTTTGTATGTAAAAACACAGTAGAAAATTGTAGGAATAAATTAAGTTACCCAAAAACGCGAGCGAAACCGCGGGCAAAAGCTAGTAGTTAATATAAGTCTGAAACAGCTTGCTTGGAGCAAAAGTGGTAATCAATATTAGGTTGGTATTATTATTATTTTTCTATGATGTGTTCATGTTAATTCTACTATAACTTATATAAACTATTTTATTACCAAAGGGTATCGTATTACCCAGTAGCCTGAATTGTGATTGGTTTTTTACAAAATTCTGGTTACAATATTCTTATTGCTTCAAATATTTTACTACTTATGCCTATTTCAGTATAACATCAAAACAAAGCAATTCCTGCTTTGTTCAATCAGCCTATTAATTTACACAACTAAGTTCTAGAATTCAAAGTAGAACCGCAAATTAGGATTGAAGAGGTCTTTGAAACATTTGGAACAAAATGGAAGCAAACACTTGTACAAACAAAATTCAAGCTTAAGAGCTTTCATTTTAGATAATTTATACAAATAGGGGTAAAACGTTCTTTGGGTAATTTGGTTCGCGTGCAATTGAGTTTAAAAAGGAACTGCGGGGTTAATTGGGCATATAGGGTTCAGGAAATTAACTCGGCTGTTTAGGTTTTAAAATAATTATGGAGGCAGAGAATTTGTAGAACATTTTCATAAATATTGTCTTTTTTACATTTTAAAATCTAACCGTATTAATTTAATATATCATCTATTCAATTTTTCAGTGTTTAAAATCCTTGTCGTAAACATTCAAATCAAAGTTTCAAACAGCGCCATCTATTGCTCTCACGGCGAGATTCGCTCGCGAAAGCTTGGTAAAACAGCAAGCTCCACGAGTTTACCGCACCCTCCAATAGATGGCGTTAGTTTAACTCTCTCACTGAGGAAAGTCAGACAATGAAACAAGAACGACGGTTCCGTTGCAAGTATACGTTTATGAATTTGTTTCTGGTTTTGAGATGCCTCAATAGAGGGCGCTGATGCGGTTTAGTAGCGTATTAACTTTGAATGAAATTCTTATGTCCATTCATTTTTACTCTAGCGACTGTACATTAATGTTTTCATAGTTAAACTAATAAACTTTAGTTTATAATTAATCGTTAAAGCGACTTCACTAATTATGATGTTTATTATACAAATAAAACAATACATGGTTTTTGTTATTGTTTAAACTCCGACGAATCAAACTATAGTTATTTAAGCGTTAACTGTTTTTTGGGTTATAAGTTCAATACTTGTTTTTATTTTCTAAACAAAAGATCGAATTAAACTTATTTCACTGTAAATTAAACACAGAATAAATACTTTTGTCTTTTTAAACTTTTTTTATATAATATTTTACAGTGTTAAACAAAAACACATCAAAGTAATAATAATAATTTTAATTATAAAAAGAAAAAACCTATTTTCTAAGAAACAATAATTAAAACGTCTTAATTAATTCCGAATTGGGTAGCTGCTACGCGTTGTAGCGTGTAGCTGGCGTAGCGGAGTCGGCCGCTACGCCGTAGCAAGCACGTAGCCTATTTTATTTTACCTTTTTATAATCCTTGAGGCATCCTAAGTATTTCTTTAGTATCATGAGTGCATTTACAGACCGTCATAAACTAGTCTAAGTCACAGTAGGGTATACAAATATTTGTTCTGCGCGAGAATCAAACCTGTGCTCGCTCAGCCACTGTGTCAGTAATGTCGTGTAATTGCTTCAGTATTTTTCTTATATTTAAATAATGTTTTATTATTTCAGGTATGTATTACCAAGTGAAAAGTCAATAGTTATCATCCGAGACATCATTCATCCATCATTATTATAAGTAATGATATACAGGTAAGTGCTAGAAACTATTAATTTATTATCACGATAATTCTTATTTTGGTTTTAATAATGTCATTTTAGGAATACACACAAAAGATAACCCTACTTTGTAAAAGTATAATATAAACCTTAATAGGTAGGTACTATAGCTGATTTCTGATCGTATGTTATAACCTTAATCTTGTATTTGAATTTTGGTACTATTTAGGTTTTGTGTGCCAAATTTTTTTTTTTTTTTTTTAATGAGACCCACGATATCTCTTTAATAACTTTCCTCAATTATACCGGGTATAAAAAGGCACTTTACGGAATCGAAAGGTACATATCTCTTCCATCATTCCCATGTTTTTTTTCTTCTAGACCATACCTGGGAACGTCCTTCTAACAAAGATATTTAATACTTCAAGCCCTACGTAATGAGACACAATTAATTATCTATTTTTCTGTCATATCGGTATGTCAGCCGGACCTTGAGTGGTAGCTCAAAGTTTACTTTACTTTTTGTTACGATTTTCTACGAAAATCAGTTTTAAGCGTCATAATTAAACTTTAAATACCCCTGTATTTGTTACATGCATCTAAAAGTACAATACACAAACAGCGATTTTTCACATCAAAAATTAAGTTATTTTTGCTCAAAGTTACTTAGTGGTGATGGTTAGTATCCGTGAAAAAGTAAATAAATATGTAAGTAACGGTTTTGTGACGTGTCTTTTTACACCCTGTATAAAAAAAAACTATTCACAAAACCACAACCAATTTAAATTGAACTTTAGCTAATCTAAAGGGACTTGAAATGAATTACATTACATAAATAAGGAGCCGAACTGGTAGAGATAAAAAAAAGTTTTCCTTTAACTAGCCTGTATTATCCCAATGCTGGGCAATGGCCTTCCCCGAGTCTTTTCCGGTATCCTTTTCTTGTACCCATTTCTTCTTAGGCCGGTCCAGCCTAAGTCGACCGTTCGGAAACACATTGCGTGGGGATTAGTGGGGAATTTTTGCCCAGAGTGGCCAGCCCAATTCCATTTGAGCATGGCAGCATTTTGCCCGCGTCTATAATCCCCGTTTTGGAGTGGAATGTGGTGTTCCATATTCTGTCTGTTCCTCTTACACCTAGAAAGCTGAGCAAGCTCAAATAATATATCATAAATTAGCTTCTGCCCGCGTCTTCGTCCGCGTCAAAGTTGCTTTATCAAACAAATTTGGACCTCCGTTTCATTCCCTTAGAATTTTGAAAAACATTCTTTCTTATCGGGTGCCTACGTCATGAAAAGAACATACCCTTCAAGTTTCAGGTTTCTTCAGCGGTTTAGGCTATGCGTTGATCTCTTAGTCAGTCAGTCATTCAGGACAAAGCATTTTAAAATAGACACCATCTGTATCAAAAAAAGTGTGTGTAAAATTAAATTAATCTATCTAGATTAATTTAATTTTCTGCTTTGAGAATAGGCCATCTTATCTATAAGTAAATTTTGTGAAAGCCATTAGGGTTCATTAAACTTTATTTTACTTTATTTGTAAATGAATTATGATTCTCAACTATTGTTGCTTTAATATCGACCGTTTTAAATTACATTTTAAAAGCCGGTCTTAGTGGCGGGCCTTAACTTGTCATTTTAGGATGGATATAAATTAATTCTAGCGAAGCGAATATCATTAATTTCTGAGGTCAACAGGGTTCGCAGTTTAATTTATTTCAAGGATAAATGAAGAAAATATAAACGAGGGTAGACAATGTTTAGCTCTCCCTTATAATGAAAACATTCATAGTAAAGACTCGTTCACTTTAATCAATGTTGAACAACAGTTGTGCAACATTGTTTCATGCAACGCTGAATGTTGCTAACAGTGTGTAGCTCAACGATTTATTTTTAAGATGAACAATAGTTGCACAACATTGTTACGAAACATTTGCATGTTGTCAACAAAATGTTTTGTACACAAAAAACAACGTTATGAAACATTTGCACATTGGCGGCGACATGTTCACAAATGTTGCTGAAACAATATCGTGCAATTTTATTTCCCAATGAATGCAATAACCTCTGCAAACATTACATAGTCTACCCGCAACATATAGAGAACTTATGCCTAAACAAGATTTTTCAAGATTTAATTCTTTGATATATTGTCATCTTGCTACATTCATAAACGTGCGAGAGAACATATCCTGCATGAAAAACAGCTGGTATATTCTGTAAAAATCGCTCTTACTTAATTTAGGTGAAGTAAGCTTGGATCTTGAGGTTAACTGTTGATCACAAGAACCAGCCAGTTGATCCTTACATGCTCCTTTTACCTCGTCCACGTTCATACATCTCGTCATATAAGCACGTCGGTTGCCAGTAGGCCTCCCCTAAGGATAGCCACAATGACCGGTCTTGTGCTGCCCGCATTCAGCGGTTTCTTGCGACCTTTACCAGGTCGTCGTTCCACCTCCCACACTGCGCCTTCCAGTACGTTGTCGCCACTCGAGAACCATCTGCTCTACGAGCTATGTGCTTTGCCTATTGCCACTTCTATCACATTTAACAATTTTGAGGGCTATGCCGGTTGCTTTAGTTATTCTGCGGTTCACCTCATTTCTGATTCGATCTCACAGAGATACCCCGAGCAAAGCCCTCACCATTGTTCTCTGACCGACAATTCACTACAGCAAATAATACATAATAGCACTACTGATATTTGGGATTGACAGACAGCTCACATCGAACTCACTTCACCTAAATTCTCAGAGGGTATATTTACAGAATAACCCTGTTGTACTGTAGGTAATTTATACAATCTTGTGTGAACAATAAATATATATTATTTTTCTTACGTAACCTTGTAATGTCCGCTGTAATAGCAAAATATTGCCGTTAGGAGGCTGTACGAAAATGTTATAGTAAATGAAGACACTTATTAAGGTGTCAAGTTACGTGAATTACATAACATCACGCTTGTAATCCCCGAAGAGTTAGGCAGAGGTGTAACCATTAGTACACCCACATTTCGCCAGTTATATTTAAGTCCCATACGGGGCCCCCAACGGGGCCAACGCCTGCCGGGGTTGCGGGACGTCTTAACAGGATACCGTGGCCCCGGAACGTAAAGGGCAACAGAAGGAACAGGGTGGTTTTTTAGTCAGTAAAAGTCTGACAGTCCCTTCCGCCGAGTCATTTGATGATTTTTACCACCTCAAAAAAAAAAAAAAAAAAAAAAATGTTTAAGTCCCATGTAATTGGGGGCGAGCCTATTGCTATTGTTGTCAAGTCACAGCGTATTACATAAGTACATACATAAACTAACGCTTCCTCCCCATGGGGGTAGGCAGAAACCACAAAATGCCACCTGCTATTTCTGTGTTTATGTAGATTCGTTCAGACATTCTGGCGTGATTGTGTCAAAAAAGTTTTAAATAATTAAGTATGATTGAAACTTTTTAGATCGTAAAATAAAAAAGTTGAACCTGTTCTTATGTCTCTGTTTCTCTGAATCTCTTTTTTTAAATTGTATACAAATCCGTTTAGCTGTTTTTGTGTGATTAATTACAAACATCCATACATTCAAACTTCCACATTTATATTAAAAAAGTAAGATTTCTATTATAATAAAAACGTCATTTACTTTCCGATTCAATGGCCCTTAAAATTAATGTTAAAGTAATTCGTAACTCAATCAGAGCTCTTGTTAAAACGCTTTAAAACACACAATCGCCAGGCCTCTAATACATTTGTAAATTGTTGGAATTACAATCCCGGACCTGTGAGGTAACGGTGGTCATCTACCCACTTTTTGACTGTGGTTTACCTTAACCTCACGCATTAATTAACCCTTACGTTTTCTGATTAACCACGAGAGAACTTTGACTAGAAAGTGTCTCATTTATACTTTTATTTTTGTTTTCCTGCGGACATTCCATGGATAACCGTCGTCTGGGGATAACGGAGGGTTATGTCGGACTCTAACCGAGTAAATCCGCGCGGATCCTTCTGCTACCATGAGTCGAGAGCCCGGTATTCGCATGACGTATGATCCGGACCCCTAACCGGGTATAATATACACCTGACACACAGACTATAATATATAGTAATAATTGATTAGCTTCGTTGGTCTAGTGGTCGCATAGCGCGACTGTTGAGACTGCTGTCTTTCGTTCGATTTCCAGGTCGGACAAAGTATTCTTGGGTTTTTCTATCAGAAATTTCTCATCAGCAGTTTTGGAGTCTGGATTTGTGCCTGGTTGATGGTAATAGGCTCGCCCCCTATTAACCGGGACTTAAATATAACTGGCGAAATGTGGGTGTACTAATGGGTACACCTCTACTTAACCCTTTGAGGATTATAGGCGTGATGTTATGTAAATAATTAATGACAGTATTTATGAAGTTTTAAATTAGGTACTCTTAATAACCGTTGCTCACATGACTCATTAATAAAGTTTGCCCTTGCTGCTACTTCTTGATTGAGACGTAGGGTTGTCAAAATATTTTTTTTTTACTATTTTTATTATAATGTTTTTATTTTAGTGTTTAATAACAAAATTTGTAAATAAATTTTTATTAATATTATGAGTCTTGATACTTCAAATAAATGAAATAATAAAATTTATACAACATTGCCATTTTGTTTCGGTAAATATAATTATAATAATT
Source organism: Hoplodrina ambigua (assembly GCA_949774945.1). Taxonomy (NCBI): domain Eukaryota; kingdom Metazoa; phylum Arthropoda; class Insecta; order Lepidoptera; family Noctuidae; genus Hoplodrina; species Hoplodrina ambigua. Next base: position 11,654,043 of record OX458977.1, read on the forward strand.
TGACAATATAAAAAAATAAGAGCTTGTACTACCGTCTTCCAAAAAAATCCGATTCAATTTCTTAGCAGATCATCCATTTTTAATACATCTGGTGTATTCAAGAAAAACAGGCTTAAATAGTTACTTTCTTGACCTATTTTCTTGATCGGCATAAAGCAACTAACTTCAAAACTTATGCGGCAAAATGAAGTTGATACAATCTGTCTCTTTTTTTTTTACGCCATTTATGTAACTGGCAGGTAATATAATGGCGCCATTCTGTGACATATTGAGTTATTTTTTTCTTTTGATTATGTAATAATTTAATTAAGTTTTAACATGAATTGTCTAATTTAGTTTAGATACTGACCAAGGGTTAACCATATATTTGTTTGTACTCGCGCGAAATTACAAAGTGTCATACCCAAACTAAAATTAATAACACCAGTCAGCGGACATCATAATTAAACCAAATCGGGGCCCGTAGTGACCACGATATCAACTTAATTCACCACTCAATCCCCATGGGCGATTAATTAAACCGTACCAAACGCTTAAAATTACACCTACGGTATAAAATCGACGCATTTCACTACAGAATGCGCGCGCAACCCTAAGCATGAACGGTTACTCCGCCGGCAGTCGGCAGCCGGGCCGCGCGCTCCCACATTTCAAGTAAACAGACCACAAAATAAACAAAATACGAAAGCCCTGGCTGTATGCAACTCGGTATAAATAAAGCCCTATCCAAAATACGAATAAAAAAAAGAAATAACATCTCTACGCTTTCGCGCCATTTCGAACTGTCATTTAAGTGCATTCAAAAAAGGAATTGATACAATTCGAAGCAATAATAACGTGTTATTAGTTATTTAAAATAACGAGTGTTAAATTAATAAATAGCTCGTTTTTTTAAGCTGTGGTTCCGAGTTATTGTTGTCGGTTTGAAGTTATGTGAGTATGTTAAAAAAAGCAGTTTAGATAAGTACAGCTTACGTAAGGATAGCGTAGTGTAAAAATCTGTAGTTTTAGTCCTTTGGGATAATCGGCTATAAAACGGCGGTTTTTTTAAATGAAATTGCTTAATTTTATTCGTTATTGACCTATTTTAATAAATTAGTATTACATACTCCAATGATTTTATGGCCTATTAATTTTTACGTAATTTTTTAAATTACATTATGATCGAAAAATTACAATAATAAATAACATTAGGTAATATTGATATTACCTGTTATTACGGGTATTTCGTGACATCATAATAAAAAAATAGATTTAGGAGATGTATTTATGATGATAAATAATAATAATTATTTGTAGTGGTGTTCTTTAGAAATACGTTGTGATATTATTATAATCATTATTTTCTATTACAAACATTTGAAATGTTATGCTATTTATTACAGTTTTATTTTTATCAATACTAAGGATACAAAAATGCATTTAAAAAAAGTTTTCTCATTTCATGCCAGGCACAAAAATAAAAAAAATAAGTTCGATTAGTAAATCGATAAAATTGTGTGTGGAATTGACAAACCATGCAGCCTATTTCAATTGTACACCTGTCGATGAGTAGGCGTTAACTGATCGATCATCGATTGATTTGCTTAATCGATCATGTTTTTTAACGATCAAGACTGACTAGGCGTCGTTGATTGTAACTTAAAAATCCTAATATCAGCTGTTTATAGCCGTACAGAAATCTGACTGTAAAAGTCTCTTCTCACACAGACAAGGCTTGAGCGACTCAGTTACACTTATAATGGACTTACGATTAAATAAACTTTGTAAACCAAGACCAACCCATGAACTTTCATGAAACTAATTCCTTATACTAAATATGTAACTATGTGTATACTTAGCTGTTACATATTTATTATATACTATTACTAACCAGCAATAACCGTTCAATAAACGTCCCAAACCTATATACACATTGAATTAAGAGCATTACTATTCAAAATCATTACAATTATTACCAAAAATGGGTGAAATTTTGAAGTGGTTTCGTTCATTCTGGCGGAATCAACCTTAATTATAATCTCATCCCCTATGGACTCTTACAGTAGGGGACATAATAATAAAACATTTGGCAATAATAACAACAAAATAATTTATTAAAAACGGCAACGAAGTCATGCGTGACATTCATTTAAAGAAACCCTCTTCATTTTTCAAATGAAATAAAATTACATCGTTTTTGTTTTTCGGAGTACAATATTGTTTTGCTGTTATTAAGCTCCGTATTTTTTTCTTTTGTGTAACAAATTAATATTGAATCATTTAAAAAAAAAAAGGAAAAAAATATTTTGTTTCTATTTTGAAACAATGTTGCACAACAATGATTCTGAACATGTTTTTGTTGCAGAAAACATGTTGTGAAACACAGAATAACTTGATTTTCCCAAAGAATTCGTGCTAAAATAATAAAATTGGAGCAATCTTTACGTGAAAATTCACGTCTTGTTCGACACTTTAAAAGGTGTGTTACGTGTATGAACGCTTTTTTATGAACTTCATTTTAGACAACGTGCGCAGAATAATGATCATTATTGAAAAAGAAATTTGGAGCTCTTTTTGTAAAATTGCTTTTACTAAAAGAGACGTTTTTGTAATACCTACCTTTTTTCGTGGGGAAGTCATATTGGAAATAAAATTTAATTTTATAAGGTTCCGTACCCAGAATATGCAAATGAAACCCTATTGCTCGCGCTCATTTGTCCGTCCGTCTGTCTGTCCCTCTGTCACAGGGCTGTAAAAGTTTAAAACTAACCACTGTTTCTAACTACTGTACTATATTTTTCGACTATTTTTACTCGATTTTAAACCCTTCATACACACATGAAGGAGAGAGAGAAGAGTTGGAGTCACAACTCCAACTCTAACCGGTTCTTCAACACTGGATTTGGCGTATTTTTAAACTTTATTTAGTTTTTTTATTTCATACAATTGGATTATAAATTATACACAAAAATTAACCTATGAATGTTTATTTAAACATAAAGTTTTTGTGTCAAATAAGGTTAGTGTCGATCAAATATATAGACAGGTCAATTATTAGCTTGCTCGAATTATTTTCTCGCACCATTGGCACGCGTGCCATTGGTTCGCTATCCCTGTCCTACAAGACATCCATTTTAAAAATCTTATTGTATTCTCATTACTCATTCTCTGTTGGCTCAACATACCTCGTAATTACACCTACTGTTATGTCGCGTCAAAAATATAATTGTCGATAATTGATATTTTACTAATTGAACACGATTATTTGTCGCCAACGTAATTAAAACGAGGGGAAAATTATGAAATTGAGAATAATTACAGATAATTACTAAGGATGTAGGGTGGTAGACAATTATTTAATTTTTGTCGTCCTCTATTAGGAACATTAGGTACGACACGGCCACGACTGGTTGTTGCGGAGCTGCAGAACCTTCGGAGAAGAAAGTTTGGCCGCAACTAGGACGAGTCAGCTGTGAGACCAGGGCGCCTACCTCCATCTCTTATAACAATATTATTTTGTAATTTCTGTTGTTGCATTTTCAACTTTCGGCGCTGAGCTGAGCGTTGAAAATCCAACGATGCTAAAGGAAAAGTAATATTAAAATAATATTGTTCTAAGAGGTGGTGGTTTGCCCCCTGACTTAGTTGTCGTGACCGCGTAGTGTGCGAGGTTCCTTAAGTCAGTTAGCACTTAGATTACGTTGAAGACTTTACGTTTGTATCGTGATTTAAAAATATTTTTTTTGATGCTTCTCCAGACCGTATTTTGGCTATGGCAGCCAGTCTTAACAGAGACTGGTCAAGTACGCACGAGATATTATAGTGCGCAAACGCAGGTACACTCCCTCTCACAGTCTGATGGGACGGCAATCCAACACGACCGGGGAGAGATCAGAAGCAAAGCCAACGATTTCACATGCTTTTCGAGGCACGAGGGTGTCACCAACCATCCAGAAATTCATAATAGAAAAACACAATAATATTTTGCTAAACCCGGGAATTCAGCCCAGCTGGACCCACGCTCAGCAGTCACGCTAACGGCTACGAGACCAAACGGGCCCGTCAACTTGCTCCTTTAACATTACAATAAACGAGTATGTTTTTTTTTATTTATTTACGTATCAGTATGAATCAAAGAATTTATCACAGAACTTAGGCAGATACAAAGTTGATCTATAATATGTTTAAAGAATATTACAGCTCACTTCTCCTACAAAAGTTATGTGTCATCCATAATAAACTACCATTAACACTAAGTACGTACATTCAAAATGATCATACAAATATATTCATGTATAAAATTAACATAATAATGTATGAAAGTTAGACATAATTTATCACATTAGACATTCATTGAATTCAATTCTTGTGAAAATGAAACGATTCAACATAAAAACTTATTTTAATATGAGACGCTTTTACAGAGAGTTAGGCGCTTTGCACACAGAGCAACTCGAGTTTCGAGTTGCGGTAATCGTCAACAGTTTTCTGCAGTTGCTGCAATCAATGACTAAGTTAGTTGCTAGTTGCCGCAACTAGCAACTTTTAAATATTGTACCAGTTTTTAAAGTTGCCGGTTTCCTCAACCGTCAATCGCAACGCTTCGGGCGATTTCACACCCTCCCTCCCTCTCCGTGTGCCCGACAATGCCAGTGTCACTACGGCAACGGCATACGGCAACAGCATACGGCAACTTGGCTATGAAAGTTGTTCACAAATTGCGGCAACCGGCAACGTTATAGCAAATGTGAACTTTTACAGGAAACTTTTAAAGCGTTGCCAGTTGCCTCAACTTAAGTTGCTCCGTGTGCAAAGCGCCTAGGGTTGGTTTACACTTGAACGCGTTCGCTCGCAATATATCGCTGCGAAAGTTTTCGGTAACGTAACGGATATTGAGAGGTTGAAGTTAATATGAAGTGTTGTGTTTGTCCTACTTGTTTATTGGCTTGTAAGTTTTTGGGAGGAATTCTGCGTCAGGAAAGGTGAAACGATGAAGGTGTCACTCGATATGCTTGATATAGGGGGCGTAAAAACATACAACACATAGCCGCTAAGCGATTAACACACGATCAAGTGAAGCGTATCTTATGTCGCATTAGCCTCTAAGAAATCCGTTGATGCCTTTTTTTTTTAGGTGGTAAATATCACCAAATGATTCCTTCCGCCCTGGGTGAGGCAGAAGGGACTGTCAGACTTTTACTGACTAAAAAACCACCCTGTTCCTTCTGTAGCCCTTTGCGTTCCGGGGCCACGGTATCCTGTTAAGACGTCCCGCAACCCCGGCAGGCGTTTGGCTCCGTTAGAGCCCCGTCCCTGTGCTGACAGCTCTTTAATGCGCGCGCGAACAGAACACGCCGTCGACCCGGGCCTGGTCCTTGATCGGACGGTGAGCTACCCATTACTCACCGTCCGCAAGCTTGCGCCTACTGTGGATGTCGTCTCTCGACGTCCGACGCTCTGGGCGTCTCCCGCGGCGGCTGGGGCGTGAGATAGAGGATGTATCCGTTGATGCCTAATACACGTACACCGTCCGACCGCGCGGTCGAACGTTGAAATCCGCTTTACCGCCACCGTTCTCAGCGGCGGTCGCATACTGGTCATCAAACTAAGCAATATTGAGCAAAAATTTTTCCTGGGAAACGATTTTTCTTTTGGTGTGACAAAACACTCTCTATTTTAATGCATGCAGACCAGTATTGTTATGGGTCCATTCCACAGTACCAAAGTCGTGGGGGTAGGTATTTAAAGTTAAGTTATAACGTTTAGAAATAATTTCGCAAAAATGTAGAAGGTTTCCCTATTACGGTCTAGGACAAAAAAATGAATGCAATGTAAGGAAGTTCTTGAACTTTTTTGTATCGTGAACGCGTCTTTTTATATTATTACTATATTTTGTAAAAATAACGAACTGTATAGAATCACCAGATCTTGAATCTGGAAATCCAAACCACCAGCCAGTTAAGCCGGACTTTTGGATAAAATTGGGATGAGTTTTAAAAAGATTACAATATTGTTTGTACAATATTGATCGTTGGTCTAGTGGTCGCAAGCGCGACTGCTGTGCATGAGGTCTTGGGTTCGATACCCAGGTCGGGCAAAGTGTTATTGGGTTTTTCCATCAAGGATTTCTCTGTAGCAGCCTCGGAGTCTGGATTTGTGTCCGGTTGATGGCAATAGGCTCGCCCCCTATTTCATGGGATTAAAAACATAACTAGCGAAATGCGGGTGTACTAATGGGTACACCTCTGCCTAACCCTTTGGGAATTACAGGCGTGATGTTATGTATGTACAATATTGTTTTTGGCATTTTCGATCCTTTATTATAAAATCGTATTTGGTTAAATGTAATAAACTTAATAAAAGCCGGACGGTCGAACAAGCATTTCAAAATCCTAACTATGTCCGGCATTACCCAACCACCTGGTAACTGTAACTGTAGGTATGTCTAAGTTATTCTTATTTTCTATTACGCGCAGAAATTCTTATTGTCGCCCTTCACCTGCAAAGGGGTTTTGTGTGGGATTCTTAATTAAAAAAAACCCCGCGGCGTTTTTTAATCTAAATACTTTACGCCCTCTGGTGTCCCTGATTGCCTCACTGCATTTACTCTCGGCTCAAAATATTTCTTCTGTGTTAGTAATGTATTTTTTTAACCTAGCTAAGCTTAAAAAACCCGAATTTATAAAAAATATAGCCAGTGACAGATGGACAGACAGATACACGAGTGATCCTATAAGGATACCGTTTCTCATTCGGATATACGGAACTCTAAAAAAACGTGAAAACCATATCTATCTAGAATTCTAGATTAATATTATAAAGAGGTAAAGTTTGTTCGTTTGTTAAAGGTGTCTGTGTGTGCTTTATCTGTATTTTTCAACATTCGACTCCCTCGTTGGTCTAATTGTCACAAAGCGCGACTGCTGAGCATGAGGTTTGGGTTCGATTCTCAGGTCGGGCAGAGTGTTATTGGGTTTTTCCATCAAGAATTTCTCAGTAGCAGCTTGGAAGTCTGGATTTGTGCCCGGTTAATGGCAATAGGCTCGCTCCCTAATACATGGGACTTAAACATAACTGGCGAAATGTGGGTGTACTAATGGGATCACCTCTGTCTAACCCTTCAGGCATTACAGGCGTGATGTTACGTTTTCAACATTCTTCAACTATTACTCTAATCAATCAAAAAATATAGGTATTTATGTAAAAAAATCCCTTACACCAGCAAGGCCCTAAAATCCCTCCCTCCAATGCCCTCCATATCAGTTAACGCTATTCATTATTCGCTAGCATTCATCCGTTAAAATGTGAACAAGCCTTAAAGATTTCTTTGAACCGTCAGAATGCGGGATATTGAAACATTTAATACTCTTTCGCCATGTTATTATTTTGCGCTTATATTTTAGGACTAGGTTGTTCGCCCGCGCTGTTTTTATCACCCGCATTAAGTTATTTATTTATTTATTTAAAAACAACCAACTTACACTTACGGTGTGCACCAGACGTACAAGTTGTGGCTAATAATAATACTTCTATCTTAATTACTAAATATAAAAACATAAAAAAGAGATACATAAAACATACAATTTAACAGAATTACAGTAGGAAATAAAAAGGAATTAATTTAAGACAAAGTAATGTCTTTGGTTACTGCTCCCCTCCTTCAAGTCGTAGCGTGATGTTAAAAAAATATAAATACCTATAACAGGCTGCGCAATGTAACGCGTAATTATATGTTTTTCATCATAATAAAAAAAAATACTATATAATTGTATACTGAACTATACCGTTTTATTTTAAGAATTTTGTAGTTTATTATTTATTTAAACTTTATGCAACAAAAAGGTACAAAGATGCCTTAGGCATTCTCTTTCAGTCAACCAAAAGGGGGTGAAGAGATAACATAGCAGGTGCAAAAAAAATTGTACATGAAATACATAACATACATAACATCACGCCTGTAATCCCCGAAGGTTTAGGCAGAGATGTACCCATTAGTACATCCACATTTCGCCAGTTAGTCCCATGTGTTATGGGGCGAGTCTATTGCCATCAACCGGGCACAAATTCAGACTCCGAGGCTGCTACTGAGAAATTCCTTATGGAAAAACCCAATAACACTTTGCCCGACTTAGGAATCGAACCCAAGACCTCACGCACAGCAGTCGCGCTTGCGACCACTAGACCAACGAGGCAAATTGTACATGAAAAAAAAGACAAAAAAGAGCTCGGTGATTGGTGGATCGCTTAGGATTTCTTCATCAAAAAGTTGAACTTGGGTCTAATGAACTTTTGTACCCCTAGCCTAATACTATTCCTCATAATTCTGACTATCCCTACTTAAATATTTTTTTTCTGATCCGACTGGCACTTCCAGACAGTTTCAACAAACAAACAAACAAAAATTTTTCAGCTTTATTTTCTTAGTAGTATAGGTGTTTTAAACCGAATTTTACAAAGAATGATAAAATGCACGCAAAAAATTCTTTAATAACTTATTTTACATGAACTACCAAAAATATTTCCATATTAGGAAGTGAATGTTGCGACACAAATTGTTTTAATATTTCTTCTTAGTTTATGGATCGAGGTTGAAGTATGGAAAATGTTGGCGTCCCAGTTGCTCGAGTAAACTTTGTCAGCAGATTCTTTTAATAAACGTTGCGTCCACATATCATACTTGGAGTTCTCTGATATCCTAAGTGGATTATAGAGACTTATCTTATCAATTTGTAACATAACATAACATCACGCCTGTAATCCCCGAATTATTAGGCAGAGGTGTACCCGTTAGCACACCCAGATTACGCCAGTCTTCTACTTATCATGTGGGTAGTAAGGCCTTACGACCCTACACACCCTAGTGTCAGAGTTTCTAAACCGCCTCAAGGGCCTCTGACATGGTTTGAGTGGAACAGTAAAGTCCAGGTTTTCTCACGATGTTTTCCTTCACCGATGCCAGTGATGTCCAAGATAAACTTAAGAAAGTACATATGAATTGAAAAATTCACATTGGTACTTGCCCGGATTTGAACCCAAAACCTCATGCATGTGAGGCGGGCGCCTTAACCAGGGGCCATCACGACATTTTCGACTGAGGTACGGAATCCTAGAAACAATATAAAGCATCTACTTTAGTTTTTTCGTTCAACGACCTTTATCATCATCAATTTCGCAAGTTAAACAATTTGTAAGGAAATGCGTCGATAAAAATAAAATGATTTATTTTTGTCATTTTATTTTTCAGCTACATATACTAGCAACAAACGTGTGAATAATCTTACTACTAGGATTATAAATGCGAATGTTTGGCTGAATGAATACTAAATCACGCCAGAATAGCTGAACGGATCGCGATGAAATGCACAGCTATAGATAACAGAAATAGCACATGGGCTACTTTTAATCCCAGAAAAATTTTCGGCTCCCGTGTAGAATGCGCCTAATTCTATCAAAAGCCAAAAAATATCCAAAAATTATCTATTCGATTCACGTAACCGAGAGAATGAATGCCTGAAAATAACTCCAGATTGCGAACAAAAAATACCAAACACAATAAAAGTCCCGCTTGCTACGCGAAGGGTTAGGTGGTAGGGTACATATGAACCCCACCTACGAACACGTATACCGCCGCAGGCCCACGTTATACTGATAACGATAAGGCCTTAAGAATGTGGCGAAGATACTTTTGTCATACGGAGTTTCTTTCATAATAAAGGCTGACTTTTAAATAGTTATTCATCTTTCAGGGTCCTCATAAATACAAGCAGCTATTATAATGAGATTTAACTTGAAATCATCATCTGCTTAGCCTTTTCCTATGTTCGGCTTCCAGTCTAACCGGATACAGCTGAATACCAGTATTTTACATGGAGCGACTGCCTATCTGACCTCCACAATCCAGTAACTGGGTAATACGATACCCCTTTGGTAAGACTGGTTGTCAGACTTTCGGGCTTCTGGCTACTCGTAACGACAGTCAAAAATCCACGTATGACAGCCGGGACCAACAGCTTAACGTGCTTTCCGAGGCACGGAACAATGTCAGTGATGTCTAGGGTGAGGGTGAGGGTAGGTGAGGGTGAGGTCTTGGGTTCGATTCCCAGGTCGGGCAAAGTGTTATTGGGTTTTTCCATCAGGAATTTCTCAGTAGCACCCTCGGAGTCTGGATTTGTGCCCGGTTGATGGCAATAGGCTCGTCCCCTATTACATGGAACTAAAAACATAACTGGCGAAATGTGGGTGTACTAATGGGTACACCTCTGCCTAACCCTTCGGGGATTACAGGCGTGATGTTATGTTATGTAAGATGACAAATGGAACTCTATTACTAAGACTCCGCTGTTAATTCATCCGTCAGTCACAGGATTGTATCTTATGACTTTGGTTACGTCTTCGGCTTCTTATTCGCTTATTGTTTTTATTTATATGTTATTTATTTATTAAAACTTTATGCACATGTAAAAAATACACTGTATAAAGGCGGACTTAATGCCTTAGGCATTTTCTACCAGTCTACCTTAGGGTGATGCAGAAACAAAAATGTTATGCAGTCTATACTAATCTAGCTATCATCAACGAACATATTTTTTCCAATCAGACTACTACAAAAATAATCTTTTCTTTTATTATAATAGTACAGATAACGTTATACAATGAAAACTATCGATTTCACATTAAAAGACAATGAACGCATTACGTATGTAAAATAATTCGACATTTCAATAAATATTCAAGGGGATGGCTTTCACATTTGGTTAAGTTTGTAGTTATAAGTTTTTGTACGTGAGCTATTACTTTAAACAGATGACTTTAAAAGGGTCTAGCTGTATTGGAAGCCTATGGAAAATGTCTGGAACTATGTATTGATCTGCCTCGTTGGTCGCGACTGCTGAGCATGAGGTCTTGGGTTCGATTCCCAGGTCGGGCAAAGTGTTATTGGGTTTTTCCATCAGGAATTTCTCAGTAGCAGCCTCGGAGTCTGGATTTGTGCCCGGTTGATGGCAATAGGCTCGCCCCCTATTACATGGGACTAAAAAACATAACTGGCGAAATGTGGGTGTACTAATGGTTACACCTCTGCCTAACCCTTCGGGGATTACAGGCGTGATGTTATGTATGTAATATTCTAAAATTTTCGATCATTTTAAAATGACTTACGTGTGACGACTTCTCATCTCACTTCATTACACATAAAACCCATTCAATCGTTTTTGGTCCAGTGGTTGTATTTAATAGCTCCTGTCGACTCGAGGAGATTTGCTTTAAGAAATTTAACGTCATTAGGATAAACTGCCGACCTGTAAGGGTCGCTTAACGGTTCGGCATTTTGAATACCACATTATAATTATAAGGCTCACAATACCGAACCGGATAGGCCGAACCGCTTGTGTATAGTGATCCTAAGGTTTAAGACATGTCATTTTAAAAGATAAAAATATTCAGGTTAGAATCAGATCATAACTCGATACAGCTACGCAAACTATTAAAAAAACTATAGTTGTTATTTTTATAAGCGACAAAATATAGATACTACAGTAAATTAGGTCATATAATAAAAAATGTTGGGAACCCCTGAACGCATTTTATCAATTACTAAAAGAGACTTTTCCCAGGTTCTACTCGAAGAGTACAAACAAGCAATATAATATTATATTACATACTCCGTTAAAGAAAATGAAAAGTAAACAGTAGTATACTATTTCAATACCTTTCCATTCAACTTTGGGAATTCTAAACAATGGATTATTTTTAGCTATCTTATTCACGCGGGTTCCACTCTCACTGTTGTTAAGGGTTAAAATGGATGATTCGACATTGAACCAGCAACTACTTGAATTAAGTGAACGGTTCAAGAGCCATCCTGTACTTCGAGTGTGGGGATAAACATTTGAAGTGGTGAAATTTGGAAATTCGTAAATTTAAATTCCTACATCCTTGTGAAAATGGTTTCCTGGTAGTCTTGCCGATTGATAGCCTCTCAATTTGTCTTCTATGCGACTTCGTCCGCGTGGAAGTCAAGTTCACCATAAAATACAGTAATTATGTGAGCTTAGAATAGCCGATTAAAAATTATTCAGAGTTAATTCTTCTCCATAGAGAACATCCTACCTCCTATCCTCCTACCTCCTATCTCCTACCTCCTTTTTGGAACGAGCAACTAGCTTCAACTTTCGGACTAACTGACCGACTCCTTGACAATTCAAAAGTGTCTGTAAATGGTCTAATTGAAATAAATGTTTTGACTTTGACTTGACTTTAACTTAAACCCAACATCGAAAATCGTTTTCTTTTCGTTTTTAATAACTTACTTTCTTCAATAAGTCTAGTAGAAAATCAAGTCATACAAATCCAAAAAGAACATTTTTGTATCTGTTGTATTCAAATCCAAGAATAACATTGTATATAGACAAAAATAAAACATGATTTATAATCAGGTACTTAGGTCTAACAACCCAATCAGGGACTGCGGTTTCAAAAAGGTTTATCTCCTATTTACTGCAGACCCATAGACCCTCACTTGACTATGGATATGTCTGTATGTCCATACTATCACATACACACAATATATCACGCACATAATCCCCGAAGGGTTAGGCAGAGGTGTACCCATTAGTACCTCCACGAATGTTTCGCCAGTTATGTTTAAGTCCCATGTAATATTCCGAGCCTATTGCACAAATCCAGACTCCGAGGCTGCTACTGAGAAATTCCTGGCGGAAAAACCTAATAACACTTTGCCCGGCCTGGGAATCGAACCCAAGACCTCATGCTCAGCAGTCGCGCTTTGCGACCACTAGACCGACGAGGTAGTTACTATGACATCGAGTGACAAACCCTTTATGTTGTTGGTAATTGTTTTTTAATTCGTCTAATGATTACTATCAAAATGCCAGACAAAAAATACATTAACAATACAAAATTGATAAATTGATATCTGATATTTATAACAAAAATGTGTGTTTTTCGAATTATGGTTCCGTACCCGAAGGTCGGATCATCATCTGCCTAGCCTTTTCCCAATTATATTGGTTACTTATTCTATTCTATTCTATTCTAACCGGATGCAACTGAATACCAGTATTTTACAAGGAGCGACTGCCTATCTGACCTTCACAACCCAGTAATTGGGTAATACGTACCCGAAGGGTGAACGCTGGACCCTATTACAAAGCCTCCGCTGTCCGTCTGTCTATCTGTGAGCGACCTGTATCACATAAATTGTAACAAGGGCCGAATTTTTTACAGAGTATGTATTACTATGTAGTGTCTGCTATAATCTGAAATAATAAAGTTAAAAATTAAGAGTATTTCTTGCACGTAATCTATACTAATATTATAAAGCTGCAGTGTTTGTTTGTTTGTTTGAACGCGCTAATCTCTGGAACTACTAGTCCGATTTGAATGATTCTTTCAGTGTTGGGTAGATTAGTTATCGAAGAAGGCTATAGGCTATAGGATATACCATCACGCTACGACCTACGGGAGCAAAGCAGTAACCAAAGACGCGGGTGTAACCGCGGCGGACAGCTAGTGTTAAATACGAGTATTGTATAGCGGTATCTACGGAACCATTTGTGTGCGATTCCGACTCGCACTTGGCCAGTACTTTTATGATCAACACTGTACCTATAGTAAATCGTATAGATGATATTACCCTATAAATAACTAGATTCTGTTCGCAACTTCGTCCACATGGAAGTCGGTTTTCACGGACGGAGTCGCGGATTTAGTCTAGGTCCCTATTCCAAGCAAATCCTCTGTCATCCTTTATTACAAACATAAACTCACGCCCCTTTTACCATGGGGATAGGCAGTAACCACAGAACGCCACCTGCTACGATCCTTACATACTCCTTTTGCCTCATCCGCGTATATACATTTCATCATACAAACACGCCGGTTACGAGTACTCCACACCTGACCTTTCTGAAGAACCTCACCAATAAGATCAGTGCGGGTCTTCCTAGGGCGACCCCTCCCTGCGTTGCCACTCACCTCTGCCATATAAATACCTTTTGTTAATCATCTTTCACTCATCCTTTCAACATGAAGAAACCATCTAAGCATACACGTTCTATTTTTTACCCTTCATTACAATTACAGTGATTTTGGCGTAATAAGGTAACAAAGAACATAACATACATAATATCACGCCTGTAATCCCCGAAGGGTTAGGCAGAGGTGTACCCATTAGTACCTCCACGAATGTTTCGCCAGTTATGTTTAAGTCCCATGTAATATTCCGAGCCTATTGCACAAATCCAGACTCCGAGGCTGCTACTGAGAAATTCCTGGCGGAAAAACCTAATAACACTTTGCCCGGCCTGGGAATCGAACCCAAGACCTCATGCTCAGCAGTCGCGCTTTGCGACCACTAGACCAACGAGGCGTTGGTAACAAAGAAGCAGACAGATTTTCGCATTTATAATTTTAGTATGTTATCCGGATTAAGACAAATAGTAGAAGGGTTGAAAGTAAGGGAAATACCAGTTTGTTGACCCTTTAAGTCACGTCAACGTGCAGGACATGGGTTGAAATGAGTTATCGTGAGTAAGAGATGGGTTTTCCACAAATGTAATTGACTTAGGTACGTTGCGGTACCCAATCTTCTAGAGCCCTGTTTGTAGGTAATCTTGTTAAAAACGTTCGTTATATGGGTGCTGGGAAAGGGATGAAATTATAAATGGATTTTTTAATTTACTAGCTCGGTTTTAGTTGATATATTATTTTACGGGTACTGTATATTTTTCCGAGGTTGAAAGCCTGTGCTATTGCAGACTATAATCCATGTCTGTGCCAATTTTCATCATCCGTACTGACGTTCTAGCGTGAGTGTACCAAAAAATATGTAATAATAATAATATGTATGTGTGTGTGTGTGTGTGCGTGTGTGTCTGTGTGTGCGTGTGTGTGTGTGTGTGTGTTTGAAACTTTTTAGATTGTACAATAAAAACGTTTGACTGAAATAGTATAGTATAAACAAGTTGTATCTATTAAATTTTAATTTTTAGAACATATTGTTATGTGACCCCACACACCCCAATGTCAGTATTTCTAAATTAGTTACTATGGCCATTTTCCGGCTCCATCATCAGACCAGCTCTATGACATCATTACATTGTATTGTCATGCTAATTGCACATCACAGTAAAATTTTAGCTCAATCAAACATCGGGAAGTGGCTCAAATTTAACTTGTAAGATTTGATTAGCCACAGACAGGTGAAAGTATCATCATCATCTGCCTAGCCTTTTCCCAACTATGTTGGGGTCGGCTTCCAGTTTAACAGGATGCAGCTGAATACCAATATTTTACATGGAGCGACTGCCTATCTGACCTCCACAACCCAGTAACTGGGTAATACGATACCCCTAGGTAGGACTGGTTGTCAGACTTTCAAGCTTCTGACGACTCGTAACGACTGTCAAAGATTCACATATGACAGCCGGGACCAACAGTTTAACGTGCTTTCCGAGGCACGGAACAATGTCAGTGATGTCTAAGATAAACTTTAGAAAGTACATATGACTTGAAAAAGTCACATTGGTACTTGCCCGGATTTGAACCTCATGCATGGGAGGCGGGCGCCTTAACCACTGCTAATAAAAAAGAAGTACACACAATACCTTGTTATATCATTTAACATGCAGTCATTTGTAGGTATAAGATCGATAATATCGCCCACCTGTTCAAGAAAACATTACTTATGGGATATTTTATGAGTACGTGTTGCTATAAAAACTTGTCCACATGCAATGTGAACATGCAATTTGTTAATCTATAATGCTTTTATGAGTGACTGTACCGACACCGCGCTCCGTATATAAGTAGTCTGGTAATAAATAGGTACATAAGAATACTAATATTATATTTATTTATTTATTTAAAATTTATGCAACAACAAAAAAGTACAAAGTACTTAATGCCTTATGCATTCTCTAACAGTCAACCAAAGGTGGTGAAGAGATGACATGGCAGGTGCAAAAAATTGTACCTACATGAATGAAAAAAACAATAAGAAAATTTAAAAATAATTAAAAAACAATTATCCAAATAAATTTAAACGTACACAAGTACCAAATAATTCACGTATAAATTACAACACATAAACTCATATATAAATAAAATATATATCATATAAGTGTATACTTATATGATATATATTTTATTTATATATGAGTTCACAAGCACGTGTGTGTATACACATACTAATAAATACATCTTTGCTTGTGACGAGTCAATTTCATGTCCTCGTACTTTACGACCTACTCCCAAGCCTACCAAACATACAATAAAAATTTCATAAAAATTGGTCGAGAAGTTTCGGAGGAGTGCCACCACAAACACCGTGACACAATCGTATCATAATTACAGATAAAACCTTACCTCTTTATCCAAATTTAAATAAAATCACGTAAGTTGGACAAACATAAAAATGGACACAACTAACGGAAAATTTTACGTTCAAAATATATTAAAAATCATATCACTTCGTCGCAATTGAAGTTCGCGTAACATCTTGACTGCTCATATGTCTGTTCTTGTATTATTACACTCCGGGGCAGACCGGGCGTCGTTTGTCGAGCACCGTTGCTTCGCCGAATTTCGAATTTCGACGAAATACGTAAATGTATTTTTAAATTCGGCGAAATTTTGCGGCTATCTCCTTGACATTTTCGTAAAAGGAGGCTTGAGATATTAGGATGTAGGTGTCATTTTAAAGGGTAATGATATTATTATATTCTGGTAGGTAAAAGTTCTAAGATAGAGGCATAAAAATGTTAATATTCAGCCGACCGAAATTTGGTCTTGGCAGCCAGGTAATAAAGTCAAAACTTGTGCAAGTTTATCTGTGGCTATCATTATTCATACAATATTTAGACTGCCTTTTTTCTATTTATAATTCAAGCTACACCAAGTAACCTGTCTATACTTGCACAAGTATGTAGAAACGTGTGTCACCACCTTTACACTAGATCTTTTTATGAGTTTAACTACAACAGAGTTGGAGTTACCTTAACTTGCACAAGATGTCGTAACGTGTATGGCCACGATTATACTATATAGACTACCGTTTCTCTTTTTATGCGTCGAACTATAACAGATAAGTTAAACTTGTGCAAGTTTATCGCAAAATCTGTAGCTCTCATTATATTTATAGTATATATCGAGATTGTCTTTCCTATTTTTTTATTCAAGCCACGACAGGTAAGCTTAATACTTGACCAAGTATGTCTTAACGCGTGTGGCCACCACTTCACTATATATAGACTGCCAATTATTCTCTTTAGATATTTCAAAAAGCCACAACAGATAAGCTGTCTAAACTTGTGCAAGTATATCATAAAATCTGTTATATCGAGACTGCCTTTCCTCTTTAAACGATTCAAGGCTCAAAAGTAAGGTAAGTCTATACTTGCACAAGTATATCATAACGTGTATTTCAACCATTACATTATGTATAGACTACTTCCTCGTTTTTTATGCAAGACACTACCGATAAGTCAATTTAATTTACCTTCACAAATTGTATGACCTCGATCCCTACTAACCCCCATACATTAACCTTGAATGTTCTATTTAAAAAACGCGTGGGTGTGTTTTATTCTCTTCGACGTAACGCGTACAGTTGAAACTTGTTTGCCAAAAAGCAATGAATTTGTCCTGTTCCCGCTTAGGGAAGGCGGATGCGATGCTACGAGGTACGGATAGCAAAAAAAAACACTATTTATTTTATTAGTTTTGTTTATTTGTTTATTTATTAAAATATAGCTTCTGCCTACGCCTTCGTCTGCTTAAATATCGGTTATTGACAATATAGTCTTATTTCTCGTTGGTCTTGACTGCCTCGTTGGTCTAGTGGTCGCAAGCGCGACTGCTGTGCATGAGGTCTTGGGTTCGATTCCCAGGTCGGGCAAAGTGTTATTGGGTTTTTCCATCAGGAATTTCTCAGTAGCAGCCTCGGAGTCTGGATTTGTGCCCGGTTGATGGCAATAGGCTCGCCCCCTATTACATGGGACTAAAAACATAACTGGCGAAATGTGGGTGTACTAATGTGTACACCTCTGCCTAACCCTTCGGGGATTACAGGCGTGATGTTATGTATGTATGTTCTCCATACAAACTTTGTATCCTCAGTTTCATCCCCATAAGGGGTGAATTTTGGAATATGCTTGTTGATAGATGTGTAGAAAGATCAGTCAGTTAGTAACGGTTGCTTTTTATTGTAAAAGAAGACTAGGTTCTTCTCGCGGCTTCGTCCGCTCGGAAGTTAATCATGCCTAATAACACATTTAACACTCGGCAATTAAATATTGCAGCTTTCTATCAGTGAACGAATTTTTGTAATTGGACCAATACATCCAGAGATTACCTTTTACAAACAAAAGCTAACAAACGAACTTTACCTCTTATAATATGTATTATTATAGATAGACAGCGTGTTTTATTGATCACCCTTTTTATGCCATTTAATTGATCATAAAAATATTACACTACCTTTTAAGATATTTTAAGAAAAAATAACTGAGATAATATTCTAAGAAAAATATAATAAGTACCAAAGTTTCTGAAGTTTTAGGCTCAGCTTGTTATATCTATATTTCGTTCCTAATAAATTATAACTTTCAACTTAAATAATACACATTGCGGGGCTATATTTTAACTGCAACAAAATCTTCTTGAAAAAATAACCATTATTCTTAATTTAAAAAAATAGGACAAGAATTGAGTACACAGAAAAGTCTTCACAGATTTCAATTTTAAACAGAATAAAAATAGAAAACAGCCTTCGGCCCCAGGCCATCAATCGACTTAAAAATTCACATTAATAATGTATTTATTTGCCGACGCTACAGCAGCCACCCACTCTTATTTCTGCTGATGCACTGAATTCCCTGAAAGATTTTACATAAATATATATGTTGAGGTCGAACTTACTATAGCGTTCAGACTTCGGACTGGATTTTAAAGATTAAAGTTTTATCTTTGGTAAAGTGCTCTTATTGCAAGTAGAAACTTTTCTTTTTGCGTCCTGGCTTTACGTAAGTTTCCTGTAAGGAAAAAAGAAGAAAGTAGGACGAAAATGTGGGACGAACTCGGAACTTGTAAATTGCAGTAAAAATCGGGTTTATTTATTATGTTGGTTCTGCCTGTTAAGTGTTTATAATTTTAGTTATTTCACATTTTAGTGCTTACGGTGTCATAATTATGATGCACTGAACTTAATAAAAAACTCTTTCAATTAAGTTTCATTGTTTGAGGCCCACTTGAACCAATTTAACTCGGATATATTTATTTTTTTGGTTATTTGTTTAAACTTTACGTAACTTAAAATTACAAAGGTTTTAATGCCTTAGCCATTCTCTACCAGCCAAAAAAGGTGGTGAAGATCCGCTAAAGGCTCGGCTGTCATCAGGATGACAGAACAATCGTTTCATTACTTGGGACTTGAGTAATTAATACATATCTCTATTTTGAAATACGATGTTTCATTATCATATCAAATGAACGACGTCCACTGCTGGACATAGGCCTCTCCTAAAGACAGTCACAATGACCGGGCCTGTGCTTCCCTTATCCAGCGAAAGTTTCTAAGAGCAATTGTTTCCCGCGACCTTTACGAGGTCGTCGGTCCAACTACTAACGTGGTCGTCACTTGTTATTGCTTTTCAATTCCGGTGTATTGAAATGACAAAAATCACGTAGATTTTGCATGAAAAAAAAAAACGAATTGTTTTGTATTGTAAAAACAATACATTTCCAACTCAATCCGCTAGTAATTTCACTCATCGTTACAGTTTCACTTTTTCTCAATTATAAAAAACAAAACAATAGTCTAAAAAGCCTCGCCAGCGCTTGGCAGCGCTCCAAATAGCTATATTAAGCTGTGTTCCTGACAAATTAATTCTCAAATGTTTTGTGTCATCACTGTGAAGTTATTTTTTTCTATTTTCGTATAATTATTTTTGGGGAATTCGTTTCTTATGTTACCTTGAAAGTAGGTTGATAAGATAGAAGAAAAAATATTTTGGTTACAATTTTTTTGGTTATGTAGCCAAAACGAAAAAAAAAAAAATACTAATACACAAATTATTACACAGATACCCTTTTCATGCATTACATTTAATAAAAATAACTATAGATAATTAGATACTATACTTATATATAATAATATAAATAACTAGGCCTCTTCCTCTCTCCTAAATTTTTTGCTGTGCCCGACAGGGTCCATTTTGATCTTTTACTTTATTATAAATGTGTGTAATAGGTTATTATGGAATGCAATAAAAAATTGAGAATTGAGAATTGAACGAGTCTCAGCTGCGTTTTTACTTAACCTGCCTGAAAGAGCTGTCAGCACAGGGACGGGGCCCAAACAGGGCCAAACGCCTGCCGGGATTGCGGGACGTCTTAACAGGATACCGTGGCTCCGGAACGTAAAGGGCAACAGAAGGAGCAGGGTAGTTTTTTAGTCAGTAAAAGTCTGACAGTCCGGTGGTAAACATCATCAAATGAGTCCTTCCGCCGGCGATTATTACCACTTAAAAAAAAAACCTGCCCCGCGTTTCGCCACGCGTGGGAAATCTTTCGGTTTCATACATTTAGTATAGGTCTGATCACATTAGTCCCTCGTGGCGTGGAGCAACCTGCTAAATGTATGAAACCAGTAACTTCCCCACGCGTGGCGACACGCGACGCAGGTTAAGTATAAACGCAGCGTCATAATTACTAAAGCTGCACTGTATGTTGGACCTTTTATTACAAGGATTTATCATCTTTATCGTGTGGGCAGTAAGGTCTTACGACCCCACACACCCTAGTGTCAGAGTTTCTAAACCACTTCAAGAGCCTCTGACATTGAGTGGGACAGTAATAGGCTGGTGTAAGTTCAGGTTTCCATACGATGTTTTCCTTCACCGAAGTCAGTGATATCCAGGATAAACTTTAGTTAAGGCTTTATCTTTTAAACCATAATAAGTAAACAATTGAAATTTTCACAGAATGCGTATCACAGAACATCAAAACCACGCCTGAAGCGCACTACTAGCTAGCTATTACTATAGTCAATTTAACTTGCTAATGACCGCTAGAACGGGTCAGTGATTATATTTAGCAGAGTTCATTGACAAGCGCTGGCGTTCGTGTATTATGCGTCATTCAGTCAGAGGCGGTGCGGAGACTTTATTGTGTTAGATCAGTACATTTATGTTAAAGTGACAGTTGACTGCCATCTCCTCAGTGTGAATGACGTCTTAGGGTGAGGCCAAACGAGCGTAATTTTGTGAGTCGTGAGTCGCAGAATTTCGGTCGAAGAAATTCTACCTGGCAGAAATTCTGTTTGGTGTGCCATTTTATTCAGTTACTATCCAACGCTTATCCAACGTTTATAGCGGATGTTAGTGTCGTGCGTGGGCCCCCTCGCCCCCTGCCAACTCAATTCTGTCCGAATAATGCATGTGAGTCGGCAGACAACTCATTTTGCGTCGCCGTATGAATAAAATAGGACTTTTTTATGAAACCGATTGCATCAGAATTTCTACGACCGGAATTCTGCGACTCACGACTCACAAAATTACGTTCGTTTGGCCTCACCCTCACCTCTCTTAGGAGAATATTCTCGACGACGCATTTCTGCGCGCTCAATACATATGTGGTTTAGTCGTAATTCTTTGTGTAGGTAGTTTAGTCGTATGTGTTGTTATAGCAGCTATAGTGATACGTAAGTGACTGCCTCGTTGGTCTTAAATCGATTCCCAGGTCGGCCAAAATGTTATTTGGATTTTCCATCAGGAATTCCTCAGTAGCAGCCTCGGAGTCTGGATTTGTGCTCGGTTGATGGCAATAGGCTCGCCCCCTATTACATGGGACTTAGACATAACTGGTAAAATGTGGGTGTACTAATGGGTAAACCTCTGCCTAACCCTTCGGGGATTCCAGGCGTGATGTTATGTTAGGTGTGTGCTCAAGTGTATACCACCTATACACACACGGCAAGCTCGACAAAATCTTTGTCGTTTCTTTTCTGTCTTTTATCTTAATTGAAAAAGTTTTATTACCGAAATAATTGAGCTAATTTACTCTCATTCTATTGATCAATTACTGTGATTGGCTGTGAGTGATCAAGCAATGGTTGCTGAGACAAATTACTTACGTTTCCCCCCACTATTTACGAGTTCCTATAAATTCGGGAGCAGCTACGATTGTGTTGAAGTGTAGCTATATTATTTATTTCGAATTCACGAATTCGGCTTTTTTGACTGCCTCGTTGGTCTAGTGGTCGCAAAGCTCGACTGCTGAGCTTGAGGTCTTGAGTAAGATTCCCCGGTCGGACAAAGTGTTATTAGGTTTTTTCATCAGGAATTTCTCAGTAGCAGCTTCGGAGTCTGGATTCGAGCCCAGTTGATGGCAATAGGCTCGCCCTCTATTACATGGGACTTATATACAACTGGCGAAAAGTAGGTGAATATTGGGTACACCTCTGCCTAACCCTTCGGGGATTGCAGGCGTGATTTTATGTGTATCTTGTGATTCTATGTCTATTATTAATAAATACTTGTATTTTTAGTTGCTTACTTTTAGACAATATTTTAGAATAAACCTTTTTCAAAGAACAGAATTACCCCATTGTGTATGCGGGTGGCAGTATCGCACGACTGTTTCAATGTATGCGTGAGGGTTCATTGCCCTGCCTGCATACCTCGCAGCAAGATAGATAATTCGAAATTCAAGAATCAGCAACTAAAAAAAAAGACGGGTTGCACTCCGGGAGTTCCGGCAGAAGTGAAAACTTGATTATTAACGTTGAGCATGTTTGATATTTTGGAATGGTTAGGGAATAATTTTGCACCAATTGCTTTATCAGTATAAAAGTACTATCATTTATGTGGTAGAATACAATATTAATTTATTGCGCTATCGTACACAAACATGACAATTTATATTACATTAAAAATTTAACACTTTAAAACTATTACAATTATTTTACATTAAAAAGTTATACACAAACATTCGCGCAAGCGCCCTGCGCTGCCTAAACGAAACAGTAGGCCCAGGCATACATTTTCGCCGCGCCCTAGAGAGGGGATAGCTGTCTACCCTCCATCCGTCTTACGCTTTTTCGATCAGGTCACGTGTCCTGACGCGAGTTTAAGATTTTATACCCATTACAGAAAAAGTGCTCAACGCCGCTAAAGAAGTTTTCACTTCAAAAACTTACATACATAAATTGACGCTCTCCTCCCATGGGGGTAGGCAGAAACCACAAAACGCCACCTACTACGACCCTTACATACTCTTTTCGCCTCATCCACGTTCATACAAGCACGCTGGTTACGAGTACTGCGCACCTGACCTTTTTGAAGATCCTTACCAATAACCAGCGACCCCTTCCTGCGTTGCCACTCACGTCTGCCATATAAATACTGTATTTCTCTTATTATTGATTCGTGTTGGGAATCATTAGCATAATAATAACCTTTTGAATTTGAAAAGCATGCAAAACTGCACCTTATGATAATTGAAATAGAACTTTCCAAGTAACATAACTTCCAAAGTATTTACAAATCTTTAACTTAATAACTTTTTCATTCATACCGACGCACCAGCTACGAAGTTCGTAGCTATCTCGTAGCGCTACGACGCTACGGCGTAGCAAGTTGGAGATGCAATTAAAATGAATTTAGTACTAATGTTTTCTTGAGTGCTCGCAATTTAAATCTAGGCTTTACTTGAGTGTAATATTTTAAGTTTTAACCAACATTTACTACGCTCATTATTTTAATGAATCTAATTGAGTTTTGAGTTATGATTTAGTATCAGAAATATTTTGTTTTAAGGACTATTAATTCAATTATATTTAAGGGTCTAACAGTGGTTTTGCTTTCGCATAATTAAGCTTTCTCTAATTAAAACTAATACGTTTGGATTTATGTTAAGAAAATAAGATTAAAATATTATTTTAATGACACACAAGTTGAGTATTACAATAAGCAAATGGGTATTGTCCAAAACCATAATTTTTGTTTCCAATTTTTTTGATCTATACCTAATAATGGTTTTCTTTACGCTAAAGAGTTTGCTTGTTTGTTTGATTGATTGCACTATCTGCAGAAACTACTGGTGATGATTTTGAAAAAAATATTTTGTAATATCGGGCTTTGACGAGGGAGGCTATATAACATCACGCTACGTCGTACGGGAGCGAAGCAGAGGAAACTTAACGCCACTAAAACCGCGATTCACAGTTTTATCCTAATTGTTAACTAAGAAAACATTTACATTTTATTTTTTCATAAAAGTCACTATTTCAAACTTTGAACCATAAATTAGATTGTTACCCATAAACAAACTTTTCAATAAAGAAAAAGAAACTTTTTTAACTACTTTGTTGTATACATTTAAAACCACTTTTCATAATCTATTTGTACTACCACACACAACACTAAAAGTTGTCAACATGTAATTTGAAGTCCTGTCAAACTTTGTGTCGTATCAATCAATATTTTGAAATGAGTGATTGATATTTTGTTAGGTAGCTCGCAAGTTTGGGGTCCGATTGCGACAATATTTTGCTAAGAAACTGCCTCGTTGGTCTAGTGGTCGCAAGCGCGACTGCTGCGCATGAGGTCTTGGGTTCGATTCCCAGGTCGGGCAAAGTGTTATTGGATTTTTCCATAAGGAATTTCTCAGTAGCAGCCTCGGAGTCTGGATTTGTGCCCGGTTGATGGCAATAGGCTCGCCCCCTATTACATGGGACTAAAAACATAACTGGCGAAATGTGGGTGTACTAATGGGTACACATCTGCCTAACCCTTCGGGGATTACAGGCGTGATGTTATGTTATGTATTTTGCTAAGAAATAACCTCATGACTTCTTACCCTCGCGTGGGTCACTCTAACACCATAAGCGTAGTTGGAAAACACCATTAAAGAACTACGACCTTCCTGCCTTCGATTTTAATCATAATAAATCAAAACAAAGTTGGTGTTTGCACGCAATCGTCATGATCGTTTAGATACAGCTACTCATGCGCCGTGCTTTACACGCATTTTTGGGTATATTTTGTTTTTTATAACTAAGTTTTGAGCGTGGCTTCTTTTATGGATTGCTGTTCTAGAAAGGTTTTCTTTCATCAATTTGTCAAAAATACCTCTATTTACACGACTGCTCCAAAAAAGTGGTGCTATGTGTTCAGGGTTAATGTATGTATGTATGTGAGATTATTTATTTTATCATAACTTTTAAACGTATGATCCGATTTAGATGTATGGGGTATCGTTACAATCCTTTCATCGTTCCAAATAACATAGTCTAGTAAAAATAAAAAGAAACCGGTGTGGTCACTTTAAAACGTAAATTAACACCAGCCTCAATTTATTTTTTGAATGAATCTGGTCGTTTCTATGTTTATCGTCTATAACTTGAAAAGTATATTTAAAAAATATATATAAATTAAATAAATAAATGAAAAAACGTCGTAAAAAAAACTGACGAGTAAACAAAGTACTAATATGTGCATTTTTATTTTTTTTAATTATAGTAGCTTGTTTATCTACATTTTTCGATATTGCATATAACATAACGACTGCAATCCCCGAAGAGTTAGGTAGAGGTGTATATATTGGTACAACCACATTTCGCCAGTTATGTTTAAGTCCCATGAAATAAAGGGCAAGACTATTGCAAAAAAAAAATAACGCATTTTTGACAGATTGACAGTTAGATTAATAGCGATCTTATCTCAAAGTTTGTAGAATTTCCCCCCTGAGTAGTTAGAAGCACGGAAGCTAGTAGATGCTTTTCCCTGCAGCATTCAATTAACAAGTATACCGAAGTCTTTGTACTAAAATTCCAGTAAGAGTACACGATCCTTCTTCCTCGTCAAAGCAAGCCTCGACGACAATACCGAGTATTTTGTTCCAAACGACTATTAAGTTACAACAACCAGTTATCCAAGACCTCTCCAAGTTTCACAAACTTATACGTTCAAGTTATGATTTAAGAGGAAGCACAGGTCTTTGTCAATGGTCTCCAAACTTTGGAGAAACGCCAACTGCATCAGAATTCAAGCTACTGTGGCGTCCTTCTATTAAATATTTTCCTTATATTTCTGAGAAAAACTTTTAGTATAAGTAATCACAAATCATGGTGATATTAAATTTAGGGTACCGTAAATGAAAAACCCTTGCCAAGAGGGGAGGATTTAAAGTAGGTTAAAAATTTCTCTTACTTTGCAAGTTATAAAAATTCGAGTGGGTACAGTTATTCAAAGTTTTGTTTGTTTTATGTAGTTGCCACACAAGGATTTTATTTCATGACAGACTAGCTTTTACCCGCGACTTCGCTTGCATAGACTTCGGGACTATGTCAAAGTCTTACGAGATAAGAATTTTCTATGTATTATGCTAGATCAATATCCATAATTATGTTTGCGAAATTTTAGCTACATCCATTTAGCCGTTCAAGCGTGAAAGAGCAACAAACATACATCCATCCTCAAAACTTTCTTGTTGACCATAGTAGTACAATCCTTTTAACAGGCAATCAACAAACAAAATAAAACCCGCATCAAAATCGGTCTATTCATTTAGGAACTACGATGCAGGAGACGGACAGACTTGTAACATGTCAAACTTAACTTTAAAAACACCACCCTTTTTCCTTTGGGGGTTAAATACTACTTCAACACAAAACTATATTCAATTTTATTCTTCTTATAATTATATGTCGTTCAAAAGTGCCTTTTAATGGCCTAATTGAAATAAATGATTTGACTTTGACTTTGATGTAGCAAGTTCTGACGCATCTATAACAACGGTGTCATTAGTAGATTCTCTCTGACTCTTAATTATATTGCCATTGTTGAAAAGTATACAATAATGGAAGTAATTGTATTTACCGAATGATGTCACCTAGGTGTGTCGCTGTAGAGTGCTCTGACGCACGCATACTCGTAACTTCGAGTTTAAAGATCGTTAATCGTAGCAAATATTGATCACTATGAACTGGGTCAGTCCCTCTTGAATAGGAGGATATAGGTTAGTGCTTTTAAATTATTATCCGACATTTTTATTCTCAAAAGAACCGATTTATCAATCGGCTTGAATTATAGACTGTTTGAAATTCAATCAATCAAATTATGCCTACTTATAAGAATTTATGAATATCTTCTAATACGTTGACCACGTCAAAATAATTCACCAGTCATGCATTTTATTGAAAACTATTTGTTCCTTTCGACGTCGTCCGCGTGAATGTCGGTTATTTGACGGGTTATAACTTGTGTGTGCGGAACCCTAATCCTTTTCTTTTAAATAAAAGTAGCTTTGGTTACTTCTTATAACATTAGCTATTTGAGTGTAAAAGTCTCGTCAAAATTGGAGGAAATTAGCTGTAACAAACAGACAAACAAAAATGTTAAAAATTGGTTTGGTTTATACCCAGTAAACATAATATGAATTTAATAATGAGCTTTTATTTCGATATTACAAACAGAAACTTCAAAATTTATTTCTTTAGATAAAAAAATACATAACATCACGCCTGTAATCCCCAAAGGGTTAGGCACAGGTGTAGCGCACCCACATTTCGCCAGTTATGTTTAAATCCTATGTAATAAGACAAAAGGCTCGCTCCCTATTACATGGGATATTAAAGTAAACAGACAATATTAATTTTACCAGATGTTTTAATAAGCATCCAAACTTTAACCATAAAATTCCTTTCCCGCAAATCAAAAAAGACCACAAAAGCACGTCAATCTCACAAAACGTCCTGTAAAAATAACACATATGGTAATTTTACGGTGAAACCATACTACATGCGGTGCCAAAGGTCGAATACTGTGTGCAGAACCTTTGGCAAGGGGACAAAGCACACATGACGGAATTTTTGTGGGTATATTGTTTCCGTAGCGGCGGCCATGTTGTTTTTGTGTATTTTGGAGGTCTAGATAGTTATCTTTAGGTACGATTTTTCTTCATGGAGGTGAAATATTGTCTGTGATTTTCTACTTTTTATGTAGTACTTATAATAATAAAGTTGATTTTATTTGGTACGTTTGTGTGATTGAAAACGAAACGACTGTAGCGGTAGGTATAATCAGACTTCCTTCTGAACAGTTATGAGTGATATTAACATGTCAAACATATGGTACACTCGCTTTTGCCCGCGATTTCATCCGCGTGAATGACCACTGTGTCCGTTCCTCAACTCCTTAATGCGTCAATATATATTATATAAAATGTAGGGATTTATTAAAAAACAAAAAATACTGAATGTGACATTATGCTAAAATGGCCTTTTGCGAAAATGGCATTTTGCTAATGTGACGTTTTGCGATGTGGCGTTTTCAGAATATGCCAATTTGAGAATATGACATTTTGCGAAATTTCAATATGTCATTTTGCGAATGTGGCATTGTGCGCCTAATCCTGTTGGTGAACGCGGACGCAGAGAAAGTCGCAAATTAAAAAGTGGGCTTGTTCTGTGTTCACGTCCTTTCTTGGGGTTAAGTGTACACCATGCCAGATTTCATCAGAATCGGTTCAGTGGTTTAGTCGTGAGAGCGTAACAGGCAGATCGACAGAGTTACTTTCGCATTTATAATCTCGTCAAAAATTTCATTCGATATTTGCTTTTGCCGGCCACTTCGTCCGAGACCTCATGCTCAGCAGTCGCGTTTAGCGACCACTAGACCATGGAGGCAATCAAATAATTTTTTAATATTATTTATCTATTTAAATTTTTACAAGACTGCCTTAAAAAAAGGAGTGTTATTTGTTTAGGGTTAATGTATGTATGTATATATATATGTATGTATGTGAGTTTCGTTATTCCACCATAACTTTTAAATGCCTGAACCGATTTAGATTTATGGGGTATCGTTACAATCCTTGCATCGTTTCGAGTAACATAGGCTAGTTAAGAAACTAGTGTCACTTTAAAAAGAATATTAATACCAGCCCCAATTTATTTTTTTAATGAATCTGGGCTTGTCTATGTTTTCCGTCTAGAATTTGACAAGGAGATTTAAAAAATATATAACACTGTAAATAAAAAACGGCGTAACAAAAACTGGCGAGTAAACAAAGTACAAATATGTGCAACTTTCGCAGTCGTGTTTTTTTTTTTTTTTTTTTAATTGTAGCTTGTTTCGTCTACCTAAAGTAAAAATATGGCATCTTCACTGAATCATATCATGGCCTCAAACACAAGTTTACTAACCTGTAAATTATAACAATTATCAGTCTGGTAACGTCGCTTTATTCCGTTAAAAAGTAGGCGTTGAAACACCACTTTTTATTACACTCGCGTGCATGATTACAATTAAAAACTATTTCGTATTGGTGCGTTTTAACTCGAGCCCGTCCATTTATCGGACCAACAATCTGATCCAACTAGGTCATCGGAAATTTTTAATTGTTTCAAAAAAATAATTATAAATATTTTGTTTTTATTTTGTCGTGCTTTATTTGTATGCGTGATTTTGTTAGTTTTCAGGTTTTCACACGCGATTAATTTGTAACGTATTTTGTATTTACGCCTTTTGTAAATAGTTGTTGTTTAGTTTCTGAGAAATTGAACTTTTTATATTTTAAATATTTAAAGAGCGGTAACATGCGATTTTAAACGTTGGTCAATTAACAATTTTGATTAAAATCTAAATGAGTATACTCCTTTTCAATATAACATTTAAAAATAACGTTATAACGCTTATATTATTTTAATGTTAAAGTAGATACAATAAGCCCCGTTATTTCACTATTCTTAAAAAGCAATGTAAACATGTTTGTATAAACAAAAAAATTAATCAAAAACAATGTAACACAATAACTGCAGTAAATAGTAGTTATTTCTGTAAATTCATCGATTTCACACCAGACCTTTACCAGGTCGACCTTATAATGCTTTTGATTACTAGATTTTTTTCATAAATATTATATTTGGGCAGTCTAATATTCCCAAATGATACAAAACGAAAAAGATAACAAAACAACATCTTCTCGACCCCATGAAATCCGATAACATTAAATATTTTTTTAACAAATCGTTTGCCCAATTTGGTACCAATCGGCGTGGTATCGGCCAAATCTCTCGAATCGGGGGGTAATAACAAAACTTCGATAGGTACTTGGGCGTCGGCGGGAATGAAAAATTGCTATGACGTCAGATGCGGCCATGTTGGCTCCTAACCGCGCCCCCTTACCACTCCCGAAACTGTAGATTTATGAAAAATACGGTAAAAGAAAAGAAAAGTTCCGGAGTGCGAGAAACAATTGATGATGCTAAAGGTCGTTGAACGAAAAAACGAAAGTAGATGCTTTATATTGTTTTTGGGGTTCTGTACCTCAGTCGACTAAAACGGTATCCTTGTAGGAACGCGTGGAGGTATCAACCTGTAATTAATATTAAATAATCAGGTCTACTACTTGGAGCAGTAAAGCAATTAAACCTTTAAGTTAACGCAATCTAAAGATAAAGTCGTTTATGGTACATTTTTTGACGCTCACTAGGGAATCAAAATCTATAAGGAACTTCCCGTTGACCTAGAATCATGTTTGGTAAGAAGCAATTCCATGTAGCGCATGTATAGGAATAGATCCGAAAACCGTAAATTTGTAGTTACATTACATAATAATTACTTTTTTTGTATGTTGTGTTAAATATTGTATAGTTGTACAAACCCTTCGTGTGCGACTTTCACTCGGCCAGTTTTTTTACTATAACTAGCAAAATCTGGTACCAAATCAGCTAAGCGCTGTGGTTTAGCCTGATTTTACCGTTTTCATTAGAATAAAATTTAAATAAAAGCACTCTTTTATTAAAATGCAGTGTTGTGTAAAAATTTCAAGTCAATACAACAAATTAATTTCAGAGTTTTGCGGACACCCGCGTAAACAATTATATTCTTAAATCACAGAATAGTAAAAGTTAACTAAAACTGAAACTCGTACCTAATTCAGAATAGCAGTTTTCAAGGTAAAATTTCACAAACAAACAGACACAAAGATGTCACCTTTTATATATGACTGTTATATTTTGATAATTATAATAAAGACAGAAGCAGTTTAATATATCTAGGTCATCATCTGCCGAGAGAGACTTTTGTTAGTTGAACTTCGAAACTACTTGACCTGAGAATCGAACTCAGAACTTTACGCTCAACAGTCGTGCGAGCATGAGACCAACAGGGCACTCCTTAGGCATACTATTATTTTATTATAATTCTCTAAAATATCAGCAGATTAGCAGTGACAATTTTGAAAATCAAAGTTGATCTACTGGCCAAAAGTTACTCTGTGATTTGCCACAGAGTACCTAAATGACTAAGTACCTACCGTCGACACTCAGTGTCTATTTCGCAAGGAATTTGGCGCCATTCGACGCTCGTGATCAAGCAGTGTTACAATTCCCACTAGTGTTGAATGTCCATTGTGTTGCTACTATGGGTACTTGACAGCTATTGAGGATTTCAGTTAGTGCGTATGCGACTATAGAGAACTAGTCAAATGAGCACTTTACTGAAGCGTAATTCATACAATAGTGATTTATAATAACTAGCTTCTGCTTGCGACTTCGTATGCGTGAATGTCGGACCCTCGTTCATTCCTTTAAGGGGCGAATTTTGGAAAATCCTTTCATAAATGAATAATATTAAAATTAATACTAATTTGAATAAAGAGTTCAAGTTTATATTATGAAATGGTCACATTCGTTTAAATTAGAAAAAAAACTGCCTAGCCTTTTCCCAACTATGTTGGGGTCGGCTTCCAGTCTAACCGAATGCAGTTGAATATCAGTTTTACATGGAGGAACTGTCTATCAGACCTCCACAACCCATTAACTGGGTAACTACGATACCCCTTGGTAAGACTGTTTGTCAGACTTTCGTGCTTAAGACGACCCCTAACGATTCGTTTATAGGAATATGATCCTTATTTGCATAATAACAATTAGATCTATAAGCTTGGTTCTTGGCAAATATTTAGGGAACCTTTTCCTTACACCGGCAAGTCATTAAACGCGACTTACTGGTCTGTTACTCATGTCTGAGGGTGTGGTCAGAGGGACGAGCTATTAATTGGACTTTATCGACAGCGTGAAGCTAGTCTGAATCGCACACGAAGGGTTCCGTACCACCGAAACATATCTAACATTAAAAACTTAAAAAAAATACGCTTAGATCTTTAATTTTTTTTGGAATCGATATAGCCCACAAGGTGGACATACGATCTGATTAAGACCGCGGGATCGTGCTGGATGCAAGCTGCTTCTATCTGGTCCTATTGGAAATCTGTAGGGGAGGCCTATGTTTAGCAGTGGACGTCCTGCGGCTGATATGATGATGATGACTAAAAATTCCTCATCCTACAAATGTTTTTTTCAATCAGACTGAGTTCCAGATATTAGCGCGTTTAAAAAAGCAAACGTTACGTTATAGGATAGATAGATTATGAAGCACGTTTCATAGATTTCAGCCAAAGATCGCGGTTTTATTTAGTGGAAATATCATTAGTCTAACATAAATAACAATATTTCATTAATAAAAGTATTGTTTGCGTGCAAACACACAATTAATGTTTTGTGCAGTGCGGCAAAGTTGTTCGTTTTTATTACAATTACCTTTTAAGTAACTATTGTTCTGAAAGTTATTTTGTTAGAGTATAAGAAACTTTATTTGTGAAGGATTTAGGGTCAATTATGTTTGTATTATACTTAAATGAAACATGAAAGTCTCAATGACTGGGTTCTGCTACTGATTTTGTCTGCGTATACTTCAGAATTTACTGAAAATCCTCAATTATGCAAGACTAACTTATACTCGCGACTTTGTTTGCTTAAATATCGGTTATCGGTGTTGTTATTTATTGCGCGGAACCCTAATATTTTTTCTAAAATAAAAGTAGACATGTTACTCCTTAGAAAATCAGATAGCATCATTATCTGCCCAATTTTGTTGGGGTCTGCTTCCAGTCTAACCAGATGCAGCTGAATACCCATATTTAACAAGGAGCGACTGCCTATCTGACTTCCACAACCCAGTAATTTGGTAATACGACACCCCTTGCTAAGACTGAGTGAACATCAGATATAAACTACTCACTACTCAACTCGATCTTATTAAGTCAAGATGTGGACCTGTTCACTGATAAGCTAAACAAAATTATATCCGCGGCAAATATCTACCTCACACATTTTAGTTACTAATCAAGTAGTCAAGTAGTCATTAGTAGTCAAGCATTAGTAATTAATACCTAATAATATTACTTATGTGAACAACAAATAACTGTACGCGTATATTTTTCAATGTAACTTGTTTGTAGACGCCTTGGGTTGACCATATGTTTAATAAATAAATAAAAAAAATAAAATCCCGTCAAAATCGGTTTAGCCATTTAGGAGTTTAGTATGAACAAACAGATAGATAGACAAAAATGCCAGAACACTTGTGCTTGACGCTGGTTTTCAACTGGACTTCTGTGTGTTACGTATCAGTGTACAAACATTAAACTGAGGTATATAACACTGAAATCTCGATGTTTCGTACATTATTATGTAACAATAGATCGTATGTGAAACATGGGTGGGCCGTCAGTTGCTTTATAATTCCGCCTGAAACCACATAAACAATATAATTTAATTAAGATTTTGTTTTCATTATTCGTTGTTTGTTTACACTTGACATAGAAAATTATTATTCATTCATTCAATCCAAACATACCTCAACGTAACGTAGCGTAACTGGCGAAATGTGGGTGTACTAATGGGTACACCTCTGCCTAACCCTTCGGGGATTACAGGCGTGATGTTATGTGTGTGTTAATCCAAACATGTACTACTTTAAACTGGTTGGCCTAGTTCACGACGTCTTACAGAAAATTTTTGGAAGCCTCTTTTCATTGGGTTCCCAAAATACCCTCGGTTTTTTGATCGATTGCAGATCACACTCTCAGGAATTATATTAAAATATAATAGAAAATGTAAAAACTAACAAAATCTAAAGTCAGGTTATAATTTCTCAATATTTTTTTATAAAACGCGTTTAAAAAACAAAACGGAGGGTATGTTTGTGCTCATTAAAAGAGGCTTTCAAAATTTCCTTTTGGTCGTCAAGAATTGGGCCACCCTGTATTTTAGCAATATAAAAATCTCGTGTCACGGTCTCCGAAACGTCTTGACCGATTTCTATGAAATTTTTACGCATATTTGCAGGTTTATGTCGTAAAATTTAATACTTTTAGGTGATAGAGATCAACTTTGACTCGGACGAAGTCGCGGGCACAAGCTAGTTTTGTATGATTTTCAATGAATATTCTACAAAACCACAGAGAAAACGTTTACGTACAAAATTCTCATTTTACATTCAGTATAAATGTTTTAAAACATGTCCCTAGACGTGCATTTCCTGAAAAACTTACACTGAAACACGTATTTCAGACTTGTGTAATGGGGGTAAAATAACTTTACAATGTTAAGCGAAAATGGTCCTTAAGTTGTAGACAGGAAAGTTTAAAATCGTGTTGTTAACAGAAGTAACTTGAAATAAGTTTTTCTCGCCGAGTAATCTTTTGGGGATCTGCGAACGCTGTGTATGAGATATTAAGGATTAGTTTGCAGTTATTTCGGGAGATTTATTTAGATAGGACGGTTTCACCGCCTCGCTGGTCTCGTGGTCTGCTGAGCGTAGGGTACTGGGATCTATTCCCAGGTGGGGCTAAGTGTTATTGGGTTTTTCCAGCAGGAATTTCTAGGCAGCAGCCCGGAGGTTAGAAGTTGGTAGTGTGACATTCCCGTGCCTTTAAAAGAATGAAAAATCGTTGGTTTCATACTTAGAAAAAGGCCAAGGCATATGATATTTAAGTGAGATGGTTCAGTATATACAGGGTGTCCGGTTTTCAATGGATTATCTTGAAATGAGTCATGGTAGAACTAATGACAAATCAGGAAAAAAATACAAATAAAAAAAAAACCAAGTAGTACCAAAGATATGATTCATTTAATAAGATTCGTTGTTTTTTGTGAATTTGGGTAAACAACAAAGTTTGAGATATTAGAATATTTATTTACATTAAATGTATCTAGTCATTGGGGTGTAATAAAAAACAGCATTTGATATTAATGACACTGTTTTTGACTGCTAAGCTTAGGTTTTGGGTTCGATTGCCAGGTCGAGCAGTGTTATTGGGTAAAGTGTTATAACTGGTGAAATGTGGCTACACCTCTGCCCTTCGGGGATTACAGGCGTGATGTTAAGACTGTATTCGTTGTATATTACATTCGTTGTAAATTGTCTGCCACCTACTCTGATTCAGACCCTACATTTTAGAATAAATGCTCTCCTAAGTAGTCGTGTATCACGTCGATCGCTTATTTTTGATGTGGTTGACTGGACACGGCTACCTAAGTCTTTTAAGGATCGACTTCGCGTAATAATTTTACTTAAGACAGACTAAATAAAAAAAGACACGGTCACACCATATTTTCATCATATCACATCCCACAAGTCTCATTACAGGTTAACCAAGCTTTCCTATTAATTACTAGCGTCTACAAATCTTTTTATTTAAACCCTGATGGTCAGGTTCATCTAATGTTCAAAGGAGAAGGCGACTTCTGGGCCCAGCAGTTAACTAGTTGAAATGTATATTAAAAAAACCGTCATATTTTTCTAAGGAAAATCACAAAATATGGCACCTTGTTTCTATCTAGGAAGCGAGAAAACTTAAATTAAGTTATGGAACTAAATAATCGATTAAATAATGCCTGAAATGTTAATAATCGATTACGAATAAATCGGTAAAATGTCAGAATATGTATGAACATCGAGTAACGAGTATTTTTTTGTGGAATCGATTCATAGTGAATCGATTTCCTTTAATTTCTCTTCTGGCAACATTCCTGCCTGATATCAGTCTGTCACCGATTGACAGATGACACTCGTTCGTTGTTTTTCGTTCTGAGTGCGCACGTATTTTCCTTGTTTTATTGTTTAACCCCTCGACCTCGGCTTTTATTGAACTATTGACGGATCTTGCATTTCTGAATTACCTGGCTCTCTATTTTGGACAACTGTTTACGCCTATCGATCGGATATTGACGACATGGATCGCTGTGTAAATTGTTTGATTGCGACTGGTCGTATATCATAACCTCACTTTTACTATATTTCATATAACTTGATTCCTGGATAGCCTAATTTCACCAAATTTTCAGTGAGGCCTTGTTATTATATTCTCTTACAAATAAGGCTAGTTTGATTCAGTTAACACCTGGGCCCAGAAATGTATGGAGTAGTTCCCTTCTCCTTTGTTACAATATTGCAAACTTTGTTGTTTTACCAAATTCCGCTCCTTTTGAACACGAATAGCAATAATTCACTATTTACATTAGGTACAAAACTGAATCATACCATTTTGAAATCGGCTATAAACACATAAGTTTTTAAAATTATTGGCCACTCGTGTTTCCATACATTTTTTTAAAACTACGGACGCTTAAAGTTTTTCAAAAAGAATTTTTTTCTCAATTTTTTCCAAAAGAACATACTTTAAGTTGTTTTTTTTCAAAACCGTGTAATAGCAGTCCTACTTTTGATTACTTATCTATTAGCTTAGTTAACGTAAATTACGTTAACAATAAAAAACCGACGGAATTCATTAATTCGTGGTCGTGGTGTACAAGAATGTAAAATAAGGTAACAAAAAACAATGAATATTATTAAATTAATCATATCTTTGGTACTACTTGTTTTTATTTTTTAATGTATTTTTTTTCTGAATTGCCATTAGTTCTACTATCACCCATTTCAAGATAATCCATTCTTTACCGGACACCCGATATAATTAATGGCCAATGACCCAAAATTTAAACTTTTTCAAAACGAATTCTTTGTTTTACTACGGAACCCTAAAAGTGGATTAGTTTCCTCTATGAATCTGAGTCTCCGTCTTGGTTTCTCTAGCTTCTAATAATCTTTTCTCTATGCTAAGTTCTGTAGGTTATCGTGCCATTTGGACTAAATCCAAATAGGAAACATTCAGATCGTTAACTTTGAATATATTTCTTAGTACAAATGAGACAAAACATTACGGGTTTAATGCTAATTACTATAGAGTGGAATAGGAGTAGATGGACATTATCTTATAAATATTAAATCACTAAAATTTTCTAGGGTACCCATCGATCTACAAAGTTAGAACATAGGATAATTATATTTTTACATAACATAACATCACGCCTGTAATCCCCGAAGGGTTAGGCAGAGGTGTACCCATTAGTACACCCACATTTCGCCAGTTATGTTTTTTTTAGTACCATATAATAGGAGGCGAGCCTATTGCCATCAACAGACTCCGAGGCTGCTACTGAGAAATTCGTGATGGAAAAACCCAATAACACTTTGCCCGACCTGGGAATCGAACCCAAGACCTCATGCACAGCAGTCGCGCTTGCGACCACTAGACCAACGAG
This sequence comes from Hoplodrina ambigua, assembly GCA_949774945.1. Lineage (NCBI taxonomy): Eukaryota > Metazoa > Arthropoda > Insecta > Lepidoptera > Noctuidae > Hoplodrina > Hoplodrina ambigua. The sequence goes on from OX458977.1 coordinate 11,691,499, forward strand.
GCAGTCCTAATTATATTTTTACTTTTATTTAAAAGAACGTTTCCTTACACTAGGAATATCTCCTGTGTGGTGGGTGCGTTTATAAACAAATAAATTCAGATACAAAAAAATTAGTTTCATGCGGCAATCAAACCCGCAACACGCAGCACAGCAACGAATCGCTTAGCTACTTGAATGCTATAAATACTACACATGTTTATTAAGCATCGGGAGAGTGCTACTATTCAACAGTGCCTATTAATAGTATAATTAAAATAATTAATTTGACTTTGAAAACAAGCTAAAACTTCATCGTTATAAAGAATCCATAATTTACCTATATCTTTCCAGGTCTGCTGTGCTCAGTATTTTAGTTAGTAGTAACTGGTTTAGTTAGTTAGTTAGTTAGTAACTGGTTTGCGAACATAACTCGCTATGTTTATAAAACTCAATAATACTGCTGTAGTAAGCCTGTAAGTAGATTCTCAGCGTTAAGCAAGATGGAAGTCCATTATCCCAATGTCGTCTTCGAAAATTCGGTTTTAATTTGCCTTTAAACGTCCCCAATGTTCACCAAAACAACATAAAAATAAAAATACGTCCACTTTGTGGTGTTAAAATACAAAACAGAAGTTTAATCGTGCTACAATTTTAAAGTTTGTATTAATATTATTTTTTTTACCTTTTCGTTTTTTCCTCCTTCTTGTTAGGGATTTGTATATATGTGTTAGGGGAGGGCGTGAAGCCCTCTTCTCTCCCTCTGCTGATTAGTCAAACAGTTGTAACCAGTTGCTCGTTCTAAAACATAGGTAGCATCTAAAAACTTGCAAATGCAAGAAAACAATGAGAAGTAAATATAACTGAATAACTTTCGCCCGCTACTTCGTCTGTATCAAAGTTAGTATCCCATGAGAATTAATTTTTTTCGAGATAAAAAGTTGCCTGCGTGCTATTCCAAACTATAATCTATCTCTGTGCTTAATTTCATCCAGATCTATTCAGCCGTTTTAGCGTGATTGAGTACAAAAATATGCATCCAAATTTTCGAATTTATAATAGTATAAGATGTCAACACTAATTACTGCCTTCTAATGCGTCAGTTAGTCTTCTGCTTCAATATTTAACATGTCAGTATTTTGTAAGCGGTTTTCATTAAAGTGTCCCCTCCAATTCTGTCCACGTCGCCGTCTCTCTGACAGCCCCCCCCCCACTGCTATAATTTTTTACTTCTCCAAGATTAAGGCGACCTTTGACCCTATTTCGGAATAAAACTTAAGTCATTGTTATGCTGTAATTAAACTCAAATTTATACAAACAGCCACTCAAAAATACATTGGAGAAAAGAATGTAAACATAGCATAACATAACGCCTGTAATCCCCGAAGGTTTAGGCAGTGATGATGTAGTGATGTAAGTACACACACATTTCGACAGTTATATTTAAATCCAATATAATATCGGCCGAGCCTATTGCCATCAACTGGGCTCAAATCCAGACTCCGAGGCTGCTATTGAGAAATTTCTGATGGAAAAACCTAATAACACTTTATCTGACTTGGAATCGAACCCAAGACCTTATGTTCTACAGTCGCGCAGGCAGTGGGAAAAAAGCATTGATGACATAAATTATGTCTGACACATCTGATATTTATTGATCAACTTTAAAAAAGAAGGTTCTATAAAATATATTTATAGGTCAATAGGATATCGTTACAAAAACTTACCAATTTATTGTTCCATAAATTTTGATCGCGTAGGTGTCAAAGTCAAAGTCAAATCATTTATTAGGCCATTAAAAGTCACTTTTGAACGTCATATGCTGATTATTTATATGCTCACAAGTTAGAGTGAGAAGTAAACATATAAATACAAAAAAAAAGAAATATTACCAATCTAATCTCACACAACAAACACATTTCTTAAATTTTAAGCCTTAAAATAAACAATGACAATCCATCTCCAAGCACAGATACCGTCTAAAACCATTACTTACCCGACAACGCCGATTTAAAAAGCATTCAACTAATCGCTGGCACATAAATTCGCTCGACATCCCCCTACGGAGGGGTATAAATCGAAAAACTAGGGGAGAGGACCAGAGACATTTTTTTTTTGTGTCACTGATGTTTTTTCTCTGGGGGTAACACCAGCTTTAACGAATGACTTTTTAGGTAGACTGTTTAGACTTTTTTAATGGGATTGTTTTTTCAATTTTTTATAATGAAATTTTATCTCACACTAGCTCTGCCGAAGTCCGAATAAATATCAGTAATCGCGGATGCAGGCGAAGTTATGGAATAAAAAGAAGCTTATAATAATATGTCCTTCCTTTGGGTTTGGGTATCATCATGAATTAATTGTTATTTAATTTTAATGCTCATTTAGTGGTACTCATTACCATATTTTTTTATTTGTATTAAGCGGATAATGTAGTTTGCCACAATATTGTTAACACGCCATATTATGTTATTTGTCAGAACATGTCGCATGTATATTGTAGCTGACTGCCTCGTTGGTCTAGTGGTCGCAAGAGCGGCTGCTGTGCATGAGGTCTTGGGTTCGATTCCCAGGTCGGGCAAAGTGTTATTGGGTTTTTCCATCAGGAATTTCTCAGTAGCAGCCTCGGAGTCTGGATTTGTGCCCGATTGATGGCAATAGGCTCGCCTCCTATTACATGGGACTTAAAAAAACATAACTGGCGAAATGTGGGTGTACTAATGGGTACACCTCTGCCTAACCCTTCGGGGATTACAGGCGTGATGTTATGTATGTATGTATTGTAGCTGTTTATTATCCCTCAATAAATAAATAAATAAACTTACCCCGTACCAAAATCGGTAGAAATATAGATAGACAGACACAGTTACTTTCGCATTCACAATAATAAGTTTATGGATAAAGTCAAAGTCAAATCATTTATTTCAATCAGGCCATTGTAAGACACTTTTGAACGTCGTGATAAAATGTTATTTCCAATTTGATCTCAAAATCGAATTTCGAATCGAATTCTTTTCCGTCATTTCGCTGCACACAATGCACACTGCGCCTTGCACTAGGTTTTCTGATCATCAGAATGCGGAACAATAAAAGCAATACGCCTCGTTGGTCTAGTGATGGCAAAGCGCGACTGCTGAGCACAAGGTCTTGGGTTCGATTCCCAGGTCAGGCAAAGTGTTATTGGGTTTTTTCATCTGGAATTTCTCAGTAGCTGCCTTGGAGTCTGGATTTGTGCTCGGTTGATGGCAATAGGCTCGCCCCCTATTACATGGGACTTAAACATAACAGGCGAAATGTGGGTGTACTAATGGCTACGCCTCTGCCTAACCCTTTGGGGATAAAAGGCGTGATGTTATGTAAAAGCAATATTCCTTCATAATTTTCTCCGCCATCACAAAATACAAATAAACAGAATACTTTCCGTGTCACCGGTCTGTCTGAACTTAACCGTAGGAAGCCATTACTTGAGGCGTCTGAACAATTTCACAGCAATTTGAGGCGGTATGCGCCCATCACCAGACTATTGTTGAGGCTTAAACTGCCTTTCTACCAGGCTTTCTTTATAGACTCGATAGCTACCGCCTTCCATTACTCTGATTTATATTTTTGATTCTTGTCGTTTTGAGTACCTTTAAGTCCAAGGAAAAAATATTATTTATTTTTATGCTGTTTTTGTACATCTATTAAAAAACAACTGACTGCCTCGTTGGTCTAGTGGTCGCAAGCGCGTCTGCTGTGCATGAGGTCTTGGGTTCGATTCCCAGGTCGGGCAAAGTGTTATTGTGTTTTCCATCAGGAATTTCTCAGTAGCAGCCTCGGAGTCTGGATTTGTGCCCGGTTGATGGCAATAGGCTCGCCCCCTATTACATAGGACTAAAAACATAACTGGGGAAATGTGGGTGTACTAATGAGTACACCTCTGCCTAACCGTTCGGGGATTACCGGCGTGATGTTATGTTATGTTATTAAAAAACAATGTTTTTTCTCTTTATTGTGGAGAACGGGCAAAAAAGACGAATAAATATTTGAAATACAAAAGCATACTATAAAAACAGTACATACCTTCTGGCTTTATTTTTAATTTTAAAAGTTATTTAGCTGCGTTAAGTGATTTTTGGTAGAGGCAAACATAGGGATTCACGTCACCGACATGCGAATGAGACCGCATCACCGACATGGTAATGTGACGTTGAGTTTCTACTTCTGTCGACACTTCTCATGACCGCCAATTTTTGTTGTTAACTTTATGTTTTCTCGACATTTTGCCAGATAATTATATACAAGAATGTTATCTGGAAATGCATCCATCGTCCAGATAGCAGGCTTCCTCGTACCAATTACCTATAGGTACCCCCCCTCCACCATTTGTTGATGGGGTACGGAGCAATATTGCCTTGTAAGCTTGAGAGATAAGCCCTGCATGATTGCTCTCATAAAGAGGGATTGTTACAATGTATCTTGTTATTACAACGATAGTATTGAAGACTGGAAGCGGTAATGGTGTTGAGAACAAAGATGAAGGATGGAACATACCTACTGGAAACGGTTAAGTAATTATATAAACCACGTCGTTGGTCACGGCAGTCATACGTGGATCTTTGACAGTCGTTACGGGTCGTCAGAAGCCCGAAAATCTGTCAACCAGTCTCACCAAGGGGTATCGTATTACCCAGATCCGGGTTGTGGATCGTGGGGAGATCTTCATGGACTATCCCCCGTCCAGGAGTGGCAACAACACCTAGGATTAATAAACCCTATGAAAAACTACCTTTTTTTATGTGGTAAAAATCATCAAATGACTCCTTCCGCGCTGGGTGGGGCGGAAGAGACTGTCAGACTTTTACTGACTAAAAAACCACCCTGTTCCTTTTGTTGCCCTTTACGTTCCGGGGCCACGGTATCCTGTTAAGACGTCCCGCAACCCCGGCAGGCGTTGGCCTCGTCCCTGTGCTGACAGCTCTTTGAGGCGCGCGCGAACAGAACGCGCCGTCGACCCGGGCTTGGTCCTTGATCGGACGGCGAGCTACCCATTACTCGTCGTCCGCAAGCGTGCGTCTACGGTGGCCGGATGTCGCCACGCGACGTCCGACGCCCTGGGTGTCTCCCGCGGTATGAAAAACTACCTAAACTGAAAAATATCTGCAACAAAATGTTTTCGTATTCGTAGCCAAAGAGTCATAGGCAAATTTACACCTCACCTGCTTAATGTTCTACTTAGTTTCATGGGCAGTATACGTAGTTAACGATGTGATGTGTCTTGTCCCATCCCTCACCTACACGTAACTACCTTTTTATTAAGCTACCGTATAGGCTTTTGTCCTAAGTATTTTTATTCCCCCTACAAAAGTCCGTATTCCGGTGCTTTGTATCTCAGTTCCGCGCTAGATAAGCCCCTTGTGGCTTGAGCCTTCGTTTTAATGCTGGAGGTACGGTCAGTAACAAAAGTTGTTTAACATTTCAGTTTTTCAAATTTTAATTATTGAGTATCCTGCCTGGTGCGACAGCTCCGTTGTATCGTGGTTGCAAGCGTGACTGATGAGGGGGGTCCTAGGTTCGATTCCTAGGTCTAGGAAAAAGTATAATTAGATTTTTCCATTGGGAATTGGTCAGTAGCAGCCCGGAGATTGGAAGTTGGTGGTTATGATACCCATGTGCCTTGGCCCGTAAAGTGGTTGTGTCGGATTACCGTCTCATGGGGCTATGAAATTGAGGGATGAGTTTTTGTGCACATACTTTTGCACTATTATCACTTGTGTAGATGCCTGGTCTCCAGTGAGTTTCACAATATTAAATTAAAGATGTAAAATCAAGACAAAATTTAACTATTACAAAGTTACGTAAAATGAACTGTATAATATTACGTGTCTATTTAGATGATTATGTAAAAGCGACAGTGTTCATCGACTTTTGTTGCTGACTCTACGTACTCGTACTACAGAATCTTTTTTTTTTATTTTGGCTTTCAGACTTGTTGTTACTTGCTCCTTTGTGGTTTTGTTGTATTTTTAGGTGTTTGTTGTTAATTACTAAACTACTTAGCTATATGGAGTAATCAGCTTTTTTGTGCACCTGACCTTTCTGAAAAACCTCACCAAAACGCTCAGTGTAGGTCTTCCTAGGGCGACCCCTTCCTGAGTTGCCACTCACATCTGCCATATAAAAATACATTTTGTTTACCGCCTTTCACTTATCCTTCCAACATGACCGGACCAAAAAAAATATACATAATCTAATTTACATAAAAATACCTAACACCCAGTTTCCCGAATGAAAATCAACGCAGAATTAATGTGATAAATTGTCAAGCGAGCGTGAGCTTCTGTGATTGGTTGACTGAATTATCAACCACCAATCATATGAGCTTAACGCGCGTTTGACACATTAAGAGAAAACGCGTGTGGTCTTTTTGCCATACAAACGATATCGCCTGCTTTTTTCTGGTTTATGACTAAGCTGATGAAGCTTTAGACATTTTTGTCTTGAATCGGGCTGCTAAAATATTGTTTGTATTGTGTGTCACTTTCACGTGAATAAAAAGTTTTTCTTTCTTTCTTTTAGAGTGAAGTAAATATCAACTATTTAGGGATATGCTCCTAAGTTTTCCTTTTTAAGATAAATTATTTTTGTAAGCACAAACCCTCAGATAATGCTCAAGATTGCCTGTTTATACTCCTGTTAACAAGGCCTAATGCACAAATTTAAAACTATTATTAAACATAAAGGCACGCCTGTAATCCTTGAAGGGTTAGGCAGAGGTGTACCCATTAGTACACCCACATTTCGCCAGTTATGTTTAAGTCCCATGTTATAGAGGGCGTGCCTATTGCCCTCAACCGGGCACAAATCCTGACACCGAGGCTGCTACTGAGAAATTCTTGATGGACACTGGACCTGATGCACCCGCAAGACCTCATGAGCTCAGTAGAACAAGACAGTTCTAATAAAAAATTTAGTTAAATTAAAAATGAAAGGGGTATCCGTACCAGAAACGTGTTCTTTTTGGTATATATAGTGTAAAAAATGGTACATACGTGGTTCCGCAACGGTGACAGAGACTCGTCGGTCTACCGGTCTCGGAGGTCTGAAAACCAGCGCCGTGGTTTCGTGCCATCGTGTGTGGGCCACGGTATTATGCTGAGCGTCGGCCGTTTCGCGGGATAGTATCGCAAATTACCGTTCAGGACAGTTAATTTTATATTATGTATTTAGTTTATATTTAAATTGTATATTATTGCGTATTGTGTGTCACTTTTACGTGAATAAAAAGTTTTTCTTTCTTCAATAAATAACCTTAACTTAAATAAAACCTTAAAGTTAATGTAAAATATGTACAATTTATAAAAAAAAGGGCAGAAAGGACGAACCTCATAAGGCATCAAAAAATTCGTCCGCGTCGCTGTCAATGGGGCAAGTGCCCAAAAGGCTGACAGCATTGCCACGTTGTATTGGAATGCTGATTATTTGGCCTAAGAAAAGGCCAGATTTTCTTTCTTTATTTATTTATTTAAACTTTATGCAACAAAAGTACAAAGGTGGACTTCTTTCTTTCTTTTCTTTCTTATTTGGCTGATTTTTTTATACATATACAATGTTAAAGATCACATAGATATCTAACCAACCGCCGAGACGCGACGATGAAGCTCGTCGAGCCACAAACCGTCTTAGAACCCACAAACAAAATCAATAGTACCGCTTCACGAATTAATAAAGTTACGATCACAAATCCTCTTGATTCGATTACCAAAAACGGTAGGTAGCGAAAGCAATACGGTCACCCGAACTTGGTAATCAGATTCTATACCATCCGGAATGTTTCCTAATCCTATAATAGTTGTCAGCGAGTTTGCAAACTCCGCGGTTCGCGGGATCCGAGTTAAGCTTAGAACTCACACAGTGATATACAGGATGATTGTGTCGTGATGGCCCACCTCTCATACATAAGGTTGTGAGTTCAAATGCGGGCAAGTGCCAATGTGAATTTTTAATTCACTTTTACTTTCTAAAGTTTATCTTGGACATAACAAACATACATAACTGGCGAAATGTGGGTGTATTAATGGGTACACCTCTGCCTAACCCTTCGGGGATTACATGCGTGATGTTATGTTATGTTATCTTGGACATCACTGGCATCGGTGAAGATAAACATCGTGAGGAAACCTGGACTTACAGTTCCACTCAAACCATGTTACCCTTGAGGCGGTTTAGAAACTCACACGATAAAGAAAAAGAAGGATGATTGTTACTTTACCAAAAACCTGAAAAGGGGTCATTGTACTCATCTTTATGAACAACTTTAATATGGGACAAGCCCTGAAATCGTGAAAAAAAAAACCAGATATTCCATATTTTTATTTATTTATTTCAATTAACATTCAATAATTTTTTTTAAATTGCATTTTCGAGAAAATATTAATCAAATTACAGAATTACATTTAAATGAAGAATCATGATCGCGTTGTTAAGCATTTTTGTAAGGAACAGCTGATTATTTCAAGGTCGGTTCTATACTAAAAGTTGTTCATAATGATGAGAACAATGACCCCTTTTCAAGTTTTTGTTAAATTAACAATCAGCCTGTATCCCCGCGCCCGCAAGGGTAGCGGAACCGCAGCTCATGTGGAATGTACGTAACATGACGCGATATTTTATGCCCGCGAGAGAAGTTGGTTTTAGCTCCCAACGCGCGGTCGTCGTGGTCCCCGACCGCATGCGGGCGTGTCAGAATATGGTACCGTGAAATTTTGAGCTCGGCGCAAACGGGCCACCGACCACAATCGCCGGTGGCTGGCGACAAGCTGTTTACAATGATTTTTAACAGGTTTTGTATAAAATCGCCGCGCAATGTGGCGTTTATTTGCGACTTGCAGGCCGCGACACGCCTCCGGTGGCGGCCACTCGCAACTCGGTGTATGCAACATGTCACCGGTAGCGACCAACTACAGAGAGTGTTACAAATTGTAGTTACCACCGTCTAACAGTGGCGGCCACTTTCGGCAGCCACTGACCACCTTCATTTGCGCGATACCAAAGGACGTGGCGCACGACTGCAACGGTTGGCTGTGGTCGGTGGCCCGTTTGTGCGAAGCCTAACCGCGCAATCGAAGGTGGTCTGTGGCAGCTCCTAAATAGTCGTTTGGCCGCTACCTTTTTGTAACACTCTTCTTTTCACCATAACTTGCAAGATATGTCTCGCACCGTCTAAATCAGCTTTAAGTGGCGTGTTGACGCCACTACACCTGAGTGTAAAAATCATGCAAACAGCTTGTCGCGACCCACCGGTGACTGTGATCAGTGGCCCGTTTTGCGCGGAGCCTTAGATTCTGTAATCTTGTTAATTCTTTGGCTTTCATCATGTTTCTTGGATATTGTAATGAACATTGTTTGGAGGAAAGCGCCTTCATTGAATTATAGGTGGAGGGATTGTGTTGTGAGAAAGTTATTGTTGGTTTTGTTCGTCTTTTTTCTTTCGGTGGTGCCAGGAGATTTACGAAAATAACTTGGGAAAATGTGCGTCTGCCTGTTCTGTGTTTTCTCAGGTAATAAATATTAAATCAGATGAATTATGAGATAGGTAGATTTAGCAACATTTTAAACTTTAAAGCGATTTTCTAATGAAGGAACTGTTGCTCTTAAATTTTATGTTTGTAACAGTAGGTATGTATCGTTACATATTATGTCACCCCGCGGCTTTGTCCGTAACAAAGTAGATGAACCCTCTAGAACTGAACATTCTTCTGGGATAAATTATATACTAATTGTTCACGCATCACAAGCGTTCGTCATCGCCGGACGTACCGCGCGATCTTTTACATTGTAATTGTACCTAACCGAAATCTATATTAAAGAAGTTGAATCCAAGCGAGTCATTTAATTTCATATCTTCAACACTAATATAATTTGTTATTTTAGACTATTGTGCCAAAATTCATTCAGAATCATTCAGCTGAAAAACATTCTCTACCTCTTCATAATAATTGTTTTTAAAAGACAAAAATAAACCGTAAATCCCCAGCAATTGAATTTAAATTCTATTTCCAATACATTCAGGTAGAACCTACATAAGTAAATACCTAAATAGAACTAATAGTGTAACCTGGATGTGTTCCAAATACCGGGCAATTCCTCCAACTAGCTGATAATGCTGAAATATTGTCTAGCTGGCATTAGGCGGAGCAAATCTCCAGCTTACTTGGCTTATAAACTGCTTCACGTATCTTGAGATATATCGTATGATGAAGACCCGATTGTCGTATGTACTTGGTAGCGATAAGCTTTCTCAGGTAGGCTCGAGTTTTGCGTAGAAATTATATATGTTTGTATTTATCGAAATATACTTATTTAATATACAGGGTGTTTGGAAGGTCGGTGCAAAGTCGTAAAGGAGCTGGTAGACAATTTAGAAACATTTGGACCAGGTATGACAATTTTATTTTGTAATATTTATGTTTTTTGATGACATACTTCAGTCAATTTCGAGTAAATAATGTCAATTATTAATGGTACTGTTATTAGGCATTTATTCAATTATATAATTTATTGTTACATGCATTTTAAAGGTAAATTGTATTAAAAGGTTATTAATGTCATATTTTATCATTTAAAAATTCTTCAATGGAGTAGTATCTACGTCTTATGTAATAAAAATAAATAGAATTTGCTTTTGAATTAGCGGATATTATCTTCACTCCTTATACATTTTGGTAATTTATTATAGACCCTTGGTGCCATTACAAATATACTATTTTCTTATAGCGCAGCTCTAGACCCAACTGTTTGTAACCGATCACAACGGCGCTGACTAGTTACTCGAGCAAATTTATGCCAGTTACATGGAGTTTGTACTTTTTTATTACTTTTACACGTACGTATTACGTACTTGTATATCCTAACTAATATTGTAAATGCGAAAGTAAGTTTGTTTGTTTGTTACCATTTTACGCTTAAGCCACTGAACCGATCATCCCGAACTTTTGCATATACGTTGGCAAGTGTACAGGAACGAACATAGGGTACCTTGAATCCCGAAAAAAAGTACTGTTTCCGAGAGAAATCACAATAACGTTCTATGATCATAGATGGCGCCACGTGTCGTTTCGAATCATGATTTTAACAAAATAATTGAAATGACATAATATTTTTTTCCGCGACTTCGTCTGTGTCCGCGATAACCGAAATTTACGCGGACGAAGTCGCGGGCAAAAGCTAGTTATTAAATATATTACAAGTAACGTTTGCCTACGACTTTGTCAGCGGACGCAGACTCGCAGATTAAAAGTAACCTATGCCATTATCCAGGTACCTCCTCGCCATCGGTTAAGACATTTTGCAATGATGAAGTACTTAACAAACATATAAACAGATAGTTCCTTTAAAATTTATCAAGTAGATAGTAAACGTTAACTGTTCCATGATCTCAAACGAAATAAGAGTAAACATTCATTACAGTGACAACTCAATTTGAAAGCAAAACATAAAATGAAATCTCATACTGAAAGCACATTGCAAATATTCTTTTAAGACAGACTGTTCACGTTGCAAATTGAAAATTATATCCACACTGCAATAATTTCAAAATATTCATGTGTCCTTAATATGGTTTTTCTTGTGATAATATTACTACTCAGGATAAGATTTTTATTAAAACGTCGTCCGAGTGAATAATGGTAAGGTAATAAAATAAAATAAATAAATAAATATCTTGGGACAACTCACACACGGCTATCTGATCCCAAGCTAAGCAGAGCTTGTGTTATGGTAACCAGACAACTGATATACATACTTATATAATTTATAAATACATACATATTAAAGATAAATCACACCCAGACACAGAACTAACAATCATGCTTATCACACAAAGTTTGTCCTGGGTGGGAATCGAACCCACGACCTCCGGCTTAGCAGTCAGGGCCACTAACCACTAGACCAACAGGCCCGTCAAAAAACCGAAAAAATCAAAAATCTGTGGGGTTTTCTTTTTTTTCGTGGTACCCTAATATTTTTTCTTAAATAAAAGTAGTTTCTACCTAAGTTACTCATACCCATCAAAAGCGGTCTATTTGTTTCGGAGATTAGTGAAAGATAGATAAAAAATATATAAATAGTTTTTTTTTAATGTATGTTAGTGTTAGTGAATAGTTACAGTAAACAATTTATAGTTATGCAGTTTTCATATTTCATAATTTTTCAGTAAAAGTTGCTATTTTGACATTCCAAACAGAAACTAGAATTTTATATACTCGTCTAGATTATATATCATCTTAATCACAAAAAAAAAATAAAGATAAATAGGTATAACGTAAAAGAAAAATCATCGACACCAATGAATCTATCTTTCGAAAAGATTAGCGTGGTCACCGTGATTAGCAGTATCTTTACTAATATTCTTAGGTACAACATCGCCGTGAGAGATTTATCTTTCTTCTGCGTGATTAGTGAGATGTCGATTTGTCTTGATCTTTCAGGTAGAAAGAAAACAAACAAACAACAAATACTGGCCTCTTATTATTATTTACTATCTTCAGCCCGCGACGTCGCCCGTATCAAAGTTCATTTATATCCTACGGGAACGACACACTTTTCGGAATAAAAATTAGCCTATGTCTGTCCAGACTGCTGATTCGCGTACGAATGAAAGTCGATATTTTTCTATTATTTTTCTCTTCTTACATTACTTTGTGAGATGAGGAGCTCGTGGCTAAGTAATAACAGCCGCACGGGTCGATCCGTCAGGTTAAGCTACGCTTGCCGGGGTTGATCCGTGGATGGGTGACCATCTTTACACACCGAGACTCCTCCGTGCCTGGGAAAGCACGTTAAGCCGTTGGTCCCGGCTGTCATACGTGGATCTTTGACAGTCGTTACGGGTCGTCAGAAGCCCGAAAGTCTGACAACCAGTCTTACCTAGGGGTATCATAATTACCCAGTTACTGGGTTGTTGAGGTCAGATAGGAAGTCGCTCCATGTAAAATACTGGTATTCAGCTGCATCCGGCTAGACTGGAAGCCGACCCCAACATAGTTGGGAAAAGGCTAGGCAGATGATGATGACAATACTTTGTGAGATGAGAGTGTGAATGACATTAAATATAGGTACTTAGGTAGGTATATAGGTCTTCGTCTAATATAATTGGCTAATAGCCGTTTTATGTTACAGTAAAAATAAATACTCTAGAGGTCGGTTGTGGTCTTGAGTTCGATTCCCAGATCGAGCAAAGTGTTATTAGGCTTTTCCCACCAGGAATTTCTCAGTAGCAGCCTCGGAGTCTTGTTCCCGGTTGATGGTATTAGGCTCGCCCACTATAACATGGGACTTAAACATAACTGGCGAAATGTGGGTGTACTATAAGTACACCTCTGTTTAACCCTTCGGGGATTACAGGCATGATGTTATGTTATACGTACTTCGAAAAATAAGAAAAATTTGGACGTGTTGGTATGATTCACTTTGCCAGACCAATTATGGTGGAAGAGAAAACCCATACAGATATTAAACATTTTACCTCTCCGACATTATTTTACACAAAATGTGGAATATTCCACGTCCTCAAATGTTCGTGACTTGGCAGACATCTCGAGCTGCAGAGTGCTACGTCATCATATTTCATCAATCCGTGACGTCATAACATCGATGAGATGGATTTAGTTGGCGTTCATACTCGGTTCACGTATGGCTTATGTGCTGTTCTACTTGAGATGATTAGGTACTAGCTAATACCTATATTATGTTCTTATCCACCTACATGCAAAAGAATTTTTAATTTTTAATATTGAACATTGTACATACATACCATAAATTCATGCTTTTCCCATGGGGGTAGGCAGAAACTACAGAACGCTACCTGCGACGATCCTTACATACTCCTTTCGACTCGTCTACGTACGTTCATGAACGTACATTCGTACAAGCACGCCGTTTACGAGTAGGTACTGCGCACCTGACCTTTCTGAAGAAAATTGGTGAGGTTCTTTGGAAGAGCAGTGTAGGGTTTTTTAGGGCATCTCTTCCCTGTGTTGCTACTCACATGTAAGTAACATAAAAAAAATTTAATTTTTTTTTTGTTCACTTATAATTTTTGCCTCGTTGGTCTAGTGGTCGCAAATGCGACTGCTGTGCATGAGGTCTTGGGTTCGATTCCCAGGTCGGGCAAAGTGTTATTGGGTTTTTCCATCAGGAATTTCTCAGTAGCAGCCTCGGAGTCTGGATTTGTGCCCGGTTGATGGCAATAGGCTCGCCCCCTATTACATGGGACTAAAAACATAACTGGCGAAATGTGGGTGTGGGGGTACACCTCTGCCTAACCCTTCGGGGATTACAGGCGTGATGTTATGTTATAATTTTTGGTTTTGTCAAGGATCGTTTTACACCCGTTATGTAAATAAATAAATGATAAAGATCTTAAGTAATATGAAAATTAATGTGCTTTTATATTTTGGGAATTACCGGTTCGAGTACAAAAATTGTTTCACTGATAGAAAACTACACGATTGCCGAGGTTCCGTACGAAATCACGAAAAAATTCTAGTCTTATCTATTACCCAAACACTTTCCTCATATTTTTAGGTCTTTAGATATTAATATCTTTAACACTAAATTACGCTATCATTACCACACACCATGATTCAGCATTTCACTAATGATGATCGATGGGCTGTTAGCTGTGGAATAAACTTGATAGCTGCCGTCCCTTATTTAATATTATATTATTGTTTTATTGTTCATGGTGTTATAGGAGATTAATTTAAAGATAATAGTGTTCTGATAGTGCTGTGTCAGCTTAGAGGGGTGATAGCTTAAGTAAGACAAAGTTATCGTGCTTGGCGGGAGAAGTAGGTGTATTAGTAGTATATTTCAAGAACAATCTTTTATACTAAACGAAAATAATAATTAAAAAAGTAAAGATAATTTTCACATAACTTTTCTAACTCTTGACTCATTAATTTAGTGTAATAACATTTATAAGTACCTACCCCCTTTTTTTTAGTGTGGTAAAAATCACCAAATGAGTCAGTCCTTCCTCCCTGGGTGGAGCGGAAGGAACTGTCAGACTTTTACTGACTAAAGAACCACTGTGTTAATTCCGTTGCCCTATGCGTTCCGGGGCCACGGTATCCTTTTAAGACGTCCCGCAACCCCGGCAGGCATTTGGCCCTGTTGGGGCCCCGTCCTTGTGCTGACAGCTCTTTAAGGCGCGCGTGAAACAGAATGCCCCGTTGACCCGGGCCTGGTTTTTGATCGGACGGCGAGCTCCCATCACTCGCCGTCTGCAAGCCCGCGCCTACGGTGGCCGGGACCCAAAAAACCCTTCTAATAGAGAAATAAATTAATGCAAACGACCACCACTTCACCATTAACCAAAACCGAGTTTGAAACTAGTTTCAATTTACAAAACATGTTTCAATACAAGGCTCCACGCTAGTTGGCACGGGCGCCAGCACTTTAATTGCCTATTAAAATGAAAACCACAGCACTAATACGGAACAGACACGCGTGATTGCGTTAATGTATCGTCACATGTTTAGTAGACGTTAACGGGCTGTAATATGTGTATGGACGTAATAATAATAATAATATATAATGATGAGAACCTCGTAAAGAGTGGAAAAGGATCGTAAAATATCTTGATGTCCCTCGTGAGAGAGAAGGAAAGAAAATGTGTTTCTATGGCTCAGAGAAGGAATATGCATAACATAACATCACGCCTGTAATCCCTGAAGGGTTAGGCAGAGGTGTACCCATTAGTACACCCACATTTCGCCAGTTATGTTTTTAGTCCCATGTAATAGGGGGCGAGCCTATTGCCATCAACCGGGCACAAATCCAGACTCCGAAGCTGCTACTGAGAAATTCCTGATGGAAAAACCCAATAACACTTTGCCCGACCTGGGAATCGAACCCAAGACCTCATGCACAGCAGTCGCGCTTGCGACCACTAGACCAACGAGGCAGAGGTAGAGAAGGAATATGGTATATATAATATATGAATATGTGACAAGATTAAGATTATAATTATTACCATGTGTTCGTACAGGCGCATGCGGCTCATGAGGCTACCAGCGTGTGGAATATGAAGTCAATAATCCTACTAATATTATAAATGTGAAAGATTGTGACGATGTTTAGATGTTTGAAGTTTGTTAGTCAATCACGCGTAAACCGTTGAACAGATTTGGATAAAATTTGGCACATATGTAGACAATTTTGTGGATACATTTTTTTCCAGTAATGTGTTCCCTTGTTCCCTAAAGTAATCATTTTTACGCAAGCGTAGCCGCGGTCAAAACCTAGTAATTAATTATTGTGCTGATCATTTGGTACTTCAGAAAGGTCATGTGCGCATTTTAAAAAATATTATTCACATTTTTAGCCACACCCTGTAAACCACGTTTGTTCCGTTTGTTATACAGGATGATTAACGACAATCGCGTGTTTGGTGTTTAAAAAAACCATAAACGTATACACAGCACAAAACAAATAATTTGAACTAAAAACCGCTGATTCTATAAATGTTTGTTTGACAAACAAATCAGCTTAAAAACATTTGTCTAATAACACACAACTCACACACGAGTCAACAATGTTTATTGGAACGAACACGACATTATTTAGTAACAGTGACATGTGTTTCACAGATACGATTATACGATACGATGATACGATTTGCCATAATACAATCTTGTTTGCCGATGATACAACTCTCATTGTGAAATGTGAAAATGCAGACACGTATGAGCAAGACATAAACAAAGCAATAGACAAAATAATACACTGGTTACATTCTAACAACTTACAAATTAATATGGAAAAAACTAAAATGATCCAATTCCAAACCCATAAAAGAAAGCCATTCACGTTAAAGGTTAAATATAATGACACTATGATTGAACAAGTGGCAAGTACTAAATTTCTAGGGATAATGTTGGATCAGAATTGCGACTGGAAAACACACGTCGATTACGTCTGTGATAAACTCGACAGATTTGTCTACGCAATAAAAAGATTAAGAGTCACGGTATCAACAGAAGCTGCTCTTTGTGCTTATCACGGATACGTTTCGTCCGTACTCGCTTATGGTCTCTTGTTGTGGGGTAATTCGGTGGAAATTACAAAAGCGTTCAGAGTACAAAAAAAATGTATACGTGCAATCTGTGGGGCCTGGTATACGGATAGTTGTAAGCCCTTGTTTAAAAAGTGCAATATTCTGCCATTGCCGTGTATGTACATTAGAGAATTATGCCTATTTGTAAAACAACATCCGGAATATTTTATTAAACACAAAGATGTAACCAAACGAAATGTAGTTCCTAGAAATAAAAATAAATTTAAACATGAGCTCTGTATACCGCAATGTAGGCTCGAATTGTATAAAAGGAACTCGTACATAAATGCTGTAAAGGTATATAACAAATTACCGGACGTTTTTAAAGACCTACCTTTGCCCATGTTTAAAAAGAAAGTAACGCAATGGTTAAAAGACAAATGCTTTTATAATCTTAAGGAATACATGTCAGATGAGGGAAATAGGAATTAATAATATTGGTATATACCTTATAATAATTTATGGATGTTCGAATTAATTTTTATGACATTATCAATTACAATTTAGCTATTTTTTATACTTAAATTATTAATCTGACATTTTATTAAACTTTATCTCTGACGAAAATTAAATTTTTGCACACCATATGTAATGGTAGAATGTAAAGGGCCCATTATAGTTAAGATCATACTTTGTAAACCTACATTCTGGCAAATAAATAGATTTTGATTTTGATTTTGATTTTTTTGATAAAAAATAACACTCACTTTTCACACAAAAAAAAATAACAGAACTGTTCAAATACTTCCATGAAAACCGTTCAATATTTAATATACCATCACGTCTGTAATCCCCGAAGGGTTCGGCAGAGGTGTACTCATTAGTACACCCACATTTCGCCAGTTATATTTAAGACCCATGTAATAGGGGGGGAGCCTATCGCTATCAACCGGGCACATCCAGACTACTACTGTATAATTTTCTTACACCCTCTTTGTTTTGTGTTATGTTTTAGTTAACGTTGTGTGTTTTATGTTTAGTTAATCTAACCATGTAGTCGATGATTATGATGCACGGTAAAACTCTAATGAGTTTATGTTTGCGTCATCTCAAATATGTATTACTTTTGTGTTTTTAACGAACAAATAAATAATTAAAAAAAAAAATAGCTGCTACTGAGAAATTCCTAAAGGAAAATCCAATAACACTGCCCGATCTTGGAATCAAATCCAAGACCTCAAGCTCAGCAGTGGCCTTTTGCGACCACTAGACCAACGAGGCAGTCAAGATACCCACGCAATTTTTTTACTTTATTGTGTGTGGCCTTGGCAATACACATTCTGTGAAAATCTCATCATGACGGTTTTGGAGATACAGCCCGATGACGGACAGACAGACGAACAGGGCTTATTAATTAGGGTCCCGTTGCTGCCTTTCGGGTACGGAACCCCAAATAAAAAGGCAGTTTTTTTTACACACGTGAAAAATCACTGTTATTTTTGTGTGTAAAATGCATAGAACACTGTTATCAGCAAGAGGCAGGCACTGACGCTGTTTTATATTCAGCTAAATGTGATTTGTTCGCGCAATCTCTCATTTTTGACCTTTTTCGCTCGGAAAAGAGCTTTGCGTTGAAAACTGGAGTGGGTAGCACGTTGTTATTTTAATGGTATTGTCCTGGTTTGAAACGTTTGCAAAATCCCTTTAAAAAGTCAAACGTTTTAAAATACCCTTTACGGTACTAATAAAGAATCCACAAAGTATGTTGTTTTTTGTTTTTTTAGGATCTTTAACGAAAGATGTAAGCAAAAATCATGACACACAATTTATGGGTTACAAAGTAAGTGTAAAGTAAATAATTTACATATAGGAGACTACAGTATGCATGTTAAATGTACTTCTTGAATATTTTATTTCACGGATTTGTTGCGCCTTTGGTATTATTGTAGTACTTATTCAAATTAAACTGCTTATTTATAGATACGAATACATACAGCTAATCACAAGCCTCTACTTAAACGGTTAAGACATTTATTTTTTAAAAAGAATACAATTCACTTAATATGAGAAACACAAGTTAATCTTAAAAACTAAATATAAGGATTACTTACCGTAGGTACTTGTAAATAAATAATGTAACTCGTAGTCACAATTATTTTTTTTAAATGTTCGTGCTCAATTACATATCGATTTTTTGAAAGCAAGTCTATAGCAATTACTCATTGATCTGTTTACATGTAATATTATGCTTCGGAAATTTGCAGTACATATAGATATTATAACCGTTAACTAGAAACGCCGGTACTTTCCACCCTAAAAACACTTCCCATGAAACCACAACGGGTACTTATTTTAAACGTTGACGGGCCTGTTGGTCTAGTGGTTAGTGGCCCTGACTGCTAAGCCGGAGGTCGTGGGTTCGATTCCCACCCAGGACAAACTTTGTGTAATAAGCATGATTGTTAGTTCTGTGTCTGGGTGTGATTTATCTATAAAATGTATGTATTTATAAATTATATAAGTATGTATATCAGTTGTCTGGTTACCATTACACAAGCTCTGCTTAGCTTGGGATCAGATAGCCGTGTGTGAGTTTTCCCAAGATATAAAGATATAAACCCTAAAACCACCTACATCCCTAACCATCATTACGCACTTCATCACCCCCACTTGATACCTCCTTGCTTTAACGACGGAAATGACCCACAAAAAAACCCAATATCCTTATTTTCAGTGACGTCATGGTCAACCTACTTGGGAGCGGCTTGGACTTAACGAGCAGCCGCTGCTTTAAAAAGCATTTTGTAAACTCATTTGGGTTCCCACTTTGTGTAATGACTGTTGGTAGCCTACAGTCGCTTTGTTTTATATTGAAAGGAGATATTGGTTCTTTATAGGGTATTAGAATTTAGACTGCCTCGTTGGTCTAGTGGTCGCAAAGCGCGACTGCTGTGCATGAGGTCGTGGGTTCGATTCCCAGGTCGGGCAAAGTGTTATTGAGTATTTCCATCAGGAATTTCTCAGTGGCAGCCTCGGAGTCTGGATTTGTGCCCGGTTGATGGCAATAGGCTCGCCCCCTATTACATGGGACTGAAACATAATTGGCTTAATGTGGGTGTACTAATAGGTACATTCTGCCTAACCCTTCGGGGATTATGTATGTTTAAAAATTACCGTTTGTGTACCTGTAGTATTAAAATTTCTACGGTGGTACGGAACCCTTTGTGTGCTAGTCCGACTCGCATTTATCCGGTATTTACGGCAAAGCGTAAATGGATGATCGTGAAACCCATCGGAACTGTACTGCACGACACGTAGCGTGACAGCGCGGCCTGACAGCCGGTAATGACGCTCGCGCGCTCGGGTCACTTCTGTCGCGCGCAGAGAATCAATTGTAGAGGACAATAGACTGGGAATGACAAGGCTTGGCCATGTGGATCGGTGTAAAGCGTTTGGATTTGTTACGCAGCATTGGTATTGTTTAAAGTCAAAAACTTAAAATCAAAACATTATTTCAATTTTAAACTACAGGCACTTTTAAACTGTCAAGAAGTCGGTTAGTTAATTAGAAAGTTAAAGCTTGTTACTCGTTCCAAAACGTGATTAGGTCTCTATGGAGAAGAATTAACAAGAAACTCAACGTATACTACTACAATTTAAGCTTGCAAAAAATCCTGTAGATGAAGAACAATATAAAACAATAATAAAGATATAATCCATGGTAGTTTAACAAACAAAAACAGTTTAACAAAATGCAAAAAGGCTTTTTCAAATTGGACCTGGCACCTGAGATTAGCGCGTCCAAACAAAAACATACTCTTCAGCTTTATAATATTGGTGCAAAACATAATTCGTTGCGTAGCTATATACCTTCAGTACCTAGCACCCAGTATATGCTATCATTTGCACCCATACGCCGGGTGCAAAGTGCTAAAAGGTCTAAGCGTATAGGCGGCGTTAACGCGCTTTGCACACGGAGCTACTTAAGTTGATGCAACTATCGACTCTTTAAAAATTTTCTGTAAAAGTTGATAGTTGCTATAACGTTTACGGTTGCCGCAACTTTATTGCAATCTGTGAGCAACTTTCGCTGAGTTGCCGTATGCCGTTACCATAGCGACACTGGCATTGCCGGGCACACGGAGAGGGAGAGAGGGTGTGAAATCGCCCGACGCGTTGCGATTGACGGTTGAGGAAACCGGCATCTTTAATAATTGGTATAATATTTAACAGTTGCTAGTTGCGGCAGTTAGCAACTAACTTAGTCATCGATTGCAGCATCTGAAAACTGTTGACGAATGCCGTAACTCGAGACTCGAGTTGCTATGTGTGCGCAGTCTAATTGAAATATATGTAAACAGCTAGTTGCCAGTTGCTGCAATAGTTGCTCTGTGTGCAAAGCGCCTAAGCGACTTCGTTTCATACTATGTAGAGATAAAGTACAGATTTACAAATTATTTATTATTTTATAACCACCATTTTCTTCTTTTCAATATTGTTTGCTTATTTATTACATTACACCACATAATAAAAATTCTATAAACAGTGCCTAAACACTTTTCTTATTAACTTAAATTGATAACACAACAAACACTTTATGTAACACAAAACTCCATCCCGCTCGAGTTAACGCTCCTGTCCCTTCCGTGGGGAATACAGCATCATTTGCATGAGAAGTCACCACCGTGGGACTTGTCATAATGCTGAGATTATCTGCCTTTATAATGTTACGAGTGTTTCACGTTTGTCTTGAATTAGACTTTGCGCACACTAAAGACAAAACGGTTTTGTTTGAAAAGAGATTTTTTTACTTTTGCATAACTTTGGAGTAGTTGAGGCAGTAGTAACACCTAGAGCGTTTGAAGTTCGAACCGAGGTGGGCATAGACTTTTTTTTGCGTATTTTATTTTGATTTATTTAGATTTCCAAGAGAGGCTGCACAGTTGCATACAAATTATAAATCTAGAATATTTTGTTTATTTACACATTTGATTTCATTATATAGGTAGTAACCAATACACAAAATATTATAAATAAAAAATAAAGATAAGAAAAAGAAAAAAAAACATACGCGTCGAATTAAGAACCTCCTCCTTTTTAAAGTCGGTTGAAAAAGGGGGAAGCTCGTTAGTTTTTTTTAGGTGGTAATAATTATCAAATGACTCCTTACTGACTAAAAAACCACCCTGATCCTTCTGTTGCCCTTTACGTTCTGGAGCCACGGTATCCTGTTAAGACATCCCGCAACCCCGGCACGATCAATTTTTTATATAATCCTTCATCCTTCACAAATAATTTAGACAGAAACTGATAATTTAATAAAATCGGCTAAGTCAAACGCGAGATAATAACAAACAAACACACAGGTAAAACCGAGAAACTCCTTTTTATTTGAAGTCGTTTAAAAAAGGTAAAAATTACATACAACATACATAACATCACGCCTGTAATCCCCGAAGGGTTAGGCAGGGGTGTACCCATTAGGACACCCACATTTCGCCAGTTACGTTTTTAGTCAAATGTAATAGGGGGCGAGCCTATTGACATCAACCGGGCACAAATCCAGACTCCGAGGCTGCTACTGAGAAATTCCTGATGGAAAACCCAATAACCTCGTGCACAGCAGTCGCGCTTGCGATCACTAGACCAACGAGGCAGTAAAAAAACAAAACATTAAAAAGACATTGATCACAAATCCTACCAAGTAATGATTGATACAGGTAATGGATAACCCACTTGCCTCCATCACAAAGATGAGACCTGATTTCCAGCAACAGAAACATTTTAGTCTGATTGTGTTCCTACATTGACAACTTTGACTATGAAGCCCCTTTGATGTGGGTGTGCGCGCCATCATTGTTTTCATACAGCGACAATCTACTTAAGAGCATTTATGCCTTACGGAATTTCGAGCAAACTTACAAGTGCTTATTTTTCGCAATTCATGAACCGATTTTGATGAAACTTTCTACACATATGCAATCATAGGTCTAAAAAGTTAGTTGTGAACATTTTTGATATGTCTTATTTGTAAAAGATAATTGGGAATTTCTATTTCAATGGAAAACTTAAATTCACTCGAATTTAGTTTTAGCACAATTTTCCGAAAAATGTTCTCAACTACCTTTTTAGACCTATGTATACTGCTTATGTGTGGAAAGTTTCATTAAAATCTGTTCATTCATTTCGAAAAATAAAGTCTTGAAAGTTTCTCTCTCGCGCGGTAGTGGTGCATATTTTTTTTAATATTTCTATTTTTTTGACTGCCTCGTTGGTCTAGTGGTCGCAAGCGCGACTGCTGTGCATAAGGTCTTGGGTTCGATTCCCAGGTCGGGCAAAGTGTTATTGGGTTTTTCCATCAGGAATTTCTCAGTAGCAGCCTCGGAGTCTGGAATTTTGCCCGGTTGATGGCAATAGGCTCGCCCCCTATTACATGGGACTAAAAACATAACTGGCGAAATGTGGGTGTACTAATGGGTACACCTCTGCCTAACCCTTCCGGGATTACAGGCGTGATGTTATGTTATGTAAACAGTTTTTCTTTCTTTCTTTCTTTCTATCTTGTATGAAATGCCGTGAACGCTCAAGACAGCCTTGACTTACGTCTGTGCATTGACTTACGCGTGTTTCTGCGATTGTCTCGAGCTAACATTGTTGAAATGTTTATTCATGTTGACATTGTAATGGGAGTGAGTTATGTTGTATGTGGAGTAATGATAATGGTTTAGTGTTTGTCGTGTAAGGCGATTTGTTTTAATGTTTTGATAACAAGAAGAAAATGGAGTTCATTGTTAGGTACTTCTTGCCTTTGCCTTTGCCTGGACAGTAATAGGCTGGTATTATTATAATAATAATAATAATAATAAATCCTTTATTTTCAGGCTACTTTGGCCCATAGATAAATACCTTACAGACTAACATATATATCATAATAGTACAAAGTGTGTTAGTGTATAAACTTAAAACTATGTTAGTAAAACACACTTCACTCAAGCACTGTCTTTGTGCGATCGTGTGGCACTTGTCCGCGGAAACGACGGAACATAACACCTTGCGGCCAAAAGTCCTCTGCCATGACGAGGTGCAGGTAGCAAGTAGGTACTCGCACCACGAACGCCTTGAAGTTGACATTGCGGCGCGATTCAAGCAACTGCACTCTCGGCCTGTATTTGGTTATAACAAGTATACCACACGCACACGGTCGAAATAACTTCATACATCCACGGCATTAACATTTGCAATCTAAAGCAGTAAAACCGAAAGCAATAATAAAAATAAAATAATTCAACCCCATATTACCAAAGGCGAAACCAACCTTCAAATAATCAGAGCCATGACCCGACGATTGTAGCCACAATTTCCTTCATAACCACCGAATGGCCGACCCCAATTGGAGATTCATTCATCAATGCAAAATTGGACTTCTGTACAGTCAGGCAAAAAATTGGTTTGCAGGCTAGCTAGGCAATAGTCATTAATGATTTGGTTTTTTTATAGTCCTGTTTTGTTATTGGCTGTGATTTAAAAAACAATTAAAAAAGTAAAATTCATTTATTGCCGGTACCTCATAGCCCATAACTATTAAGAAATATTATTCAATCGAAGATACAAAATAACACACATATAAATACAACATCAACGCACATAATTATACCGACTTCGTACTTTAATAATCTATTCATATTCTTCTTTTCATTCTTTTTTTTTAGGTTTTTCTAAACTTTGTATCTATGCTTTGTTATAAGCTGTAAGTGCGTTTTTCCTAATAAAATAAATAATTAAGTTTATACTTTGGTATACATTAAAAAGGTTAAATTAACAAAATTATATTATTTAATAACTAATATTTACCTACCATTGATAGACTTAGAAGAAGAAGAACAGTATCATCAGTACAGCTTCATCAGTTTTTCAAAAACATCCAAAAATTTTGCATGTTAAATACGTGTTATTTTTTTGGGTTTTTAAAGTTTATACACATAAAAACTTTGATGACATCGATCGATGTATTTGTGTAAGTATAAGATTACAAACACATCGCAGATCAAAAAGTATTTTATAGTCAGCCTGCATACTAGTCAATTTTGTTGCCTGTACTTAACCCGTCGCGTGGAGTTTGAATCGCGAATATTAGAGAAGGGTCCGAAGTCCGGTCCAACCCTTTCTGATCCAAGCGTTACTTTATTATTATCTTTATTGATTCCGGACGAAGCTCTTATGATTCTAGGTCAAGTTTCTTTGGCTACGATTTCTTACGCTCAATCTTATTGTTTGCTCAGCAGAATCGGAGAAATATTTCTTTACTGATTTGGGGGAGTAAGATAATTTGTCTTTCTTTCGGTTTAGGCCTTCTTTGGCTTTCTTTTCGGGGTATAGATTCTTGAATTCGTGATGTAGAGGTTACTTCAATCGCTGTACCATACATTGCGCTACCTATATCCTAGTTCTTACAATGTTGTCAAGTAAAATAAATAAATATCTTGGGACAACTCACACACGGCTATCTGATTCCAAGCTAAGCAGAGCTTGTGTTATGGTAACCAGACAACTGATATACATACTTATATTATTTATAAATACATACATATTATAGATAAATCACACCCAGACACAGAACTAACAATCATGCTCATCACACAAAGTTTGTCCTGGGTGGGAATCGAACCCACGACCTCCGGCTTAGCAGTCAGGGCCGCTAACCACTAGACCAACAGGCCCGTCAAAAATGGAGGTTTTTACTTTTGTATAAGATAGATGCTGCATCCAATTTTATTTTATTTTTTTCTTATTAATAGATACATATTATTTACATTTTTGAATATAAAAATAAAAATATTTGGAAACAGGGTTCAAGCTACCGGGAGGTCAGGGTTTTAAAGATAGAAACCTTCTAGCAATGCGGACCGTGTCCAGAAGTACTGCCTTCTGAATTGAAGACCTTAAAATAGCCGTCTAAAAAAGCCTTCTCAGATATTAGTCGAGGCTTTTGAGTATACCCCCAAGTTATCCAACGATACTTAATTTGAAGACGTGCTTAAATGTATCTCTGTCGCTTCAATACACCTTAAAGAGACAGAGATAGCATAAGGCTTAAAGGCGACTAAAATTGAGTCGTTAGGTTCACAGATAAACCTGCCAGCCTTCCGAATTTTGTTCGAAAGAGTTATCGCGGACCTGGAACGCAAAGGACATTAGGAGGAACATGGATGGATTTTAGTCAGTAAGAGTCTAATTATCATTGGAGGACAGGAGAAGTCATTTGATGATTTCTCATCCTCTGTAAAAAAAGTGTTTAGATAAAAAAAGTACCTAACAATGAACTCCATTTCCTTATTGTTATCAAAACAATGTTTATTTATTGTTATTTAACGGGAATAATATATAACTTGCCTAATCGTTAAGTGTATTTTTACACCAATTTATATAGTTTTCTACCAGTCTTACCAAGGGGTATCGTATTACCCAGTTACTGGGTTGTGGAGGTCAGATAAGCACTCGCTCCATGTAAAATACTGGTATTCAGATGCATACGGTTAGCAAATTGATTGAACCGTTTTCCAAATTCAAATCTTCTTAGAAGACGTAAAAAAAGAAAATGGCTGTTCAATTTCATCATTCACTACACTCCGAATAAATAGTGACTTGTAAACAAACCTCTCTGCATTGTCACCTATTCATTTGACTCGCCTGACGTAATCCCATCAAGGCTGTCACGCGCACAATGGACATTAATTCCATGTGAAGTGCGAACAGGTATCCAGTTTGAAAATTCACTTCTGTTTTCGAACTGACAGCTGTCAGTGTCAAAATCTTTGTGTCACTTTTGATTCAGAATTGGGTACTTGCTACTGACCTGTCAAAACGCGATTCTCTCAGAGATTTTGTATGACAATAGTAAAATATGACGTTACTTTTCTGCCAATTCAGTTGACTTCTTTTATTTTAAAGTAACTAAATATCTAAAATTACAGTTAGTTAAAAGTGAATGGTATTTTTAAGGCTTTTAGGGCTAAAATAAAGAGTTTGTTATGTAAGATAAGTCTTGTAATTATTGGTAAATAATGTCAAATACACACTATAGTTCTCCGATTTATGTTTATTCACGCCTGTAATCCCCAAAGGGTTAGGCAGAGTCGTACCCATTAGTACACCCACATTTCGCCAGTTAAGTTTAAGTCCCATGTCATAGGGGGCGAACCTATTGCCAGATTTAGAGCCCTATTACTAAATTCAGACTCCGAGGCGGCTACTAAGACTTTCCTGATGGGAACACCCGACTTGGGAATCGAACACATGAGCTCATGCTTAGCAGTTGCGCTTTGCGACCATTAGACCAACGAGGCAGAAAAAATAAACACAAAAAACAAAGAAATAAACCACAGTTAAATAGATGCACAATCTTCACTACATAAAAAACAGTTGAAGAACTCACTGCAATATTAAGCAGTACAGCATATTCGTGGTGTAGTAAACAGAGGCGCGAGCTGTCAGCGCTGTCAACTTGACATAAGTGACGTAACCTCGTCAGGGCTGCCACGCAAACTGGGCCAAGTTATTTGTCTTGCTTTATTTTTTTTTAGGCTTAAACCTTTTTTTTTATTCTCCAAATACAGAGAGAAATAAAGCTTACAAAATATAAAAGAGTTAGTAACCTTTTTCGAGTGTATTTGTGTTTATTTTCTGCCTTACTGCCTCATAGGTCCTGTGGTTACAAGTGTGACTCCTGATGATGGGGTGCTTGAGTTTAAATGGAGATATAGTAAGAAAAAGTGCTATTAGAAGCTTTATTAATTTTATTGGATTTGTGCCTAGATGCTAATAGACTCGCCCGTGATTACAAGGACGTTTGCTTGAATTTCGGTTATCGTAGACGCAGACAAAGTCGCAAATTAAAGCCTAAATTATAATCCTTCTAGACTGCTAGATAGCTACGTCATCCGTTTTTAGCCGTGATGAGCAAACAAACGGACAGACAGACTTTACTTTTGAATTTATAATACTAATGTGCAATATTGGCGTGCTATAGGCATGTACCAATACTTTTAATTGCTATTTTTGTTATGGTTCTCAAATTATAGTGTTAAAATTGTGTGAAGATAGAAAAGGGTATGCTTAGATGGTTCAGTCATGTTGAGAGGATGAGTGAAAGACGATTGACAAAAGGTATTTATATGGCAGAGGTGACTGGCAACGCCGGGAGGGGTCGCCCTAGGAAGACCTACACTGACCTTATTGGTGAGGTCCTTCAGAAAGGTCAGGTGCGGAGTACTCGTAACCGGCGTGCTTGTATGACGAGTTGTATGAACGTAGATGAGGCGAAAGGAGTATGTAAGGATCATAGCAGGTGGCGTTCTATAGTTTCTGCCTACCCCCATGGGAAAAAGGCGTGAGTTTATGTATGTATGTATACAACGTGAAATGTAAACCGTTGCAAAGCTGCAGCGAAATGACTTTGTTTTGGTAGTACAATCGATTAGTAAATATCTTTACTATGAAAATATAAAAATGGCAGATTCACAATTGTGAAAAGCGAAACTCGAAAATGAACGCAATCAAATAGTAGTACTAGTACCTAGTCAAACGCAGCGGCCGAGACCCGAGCGGCTGACGGCGCGGGCGCCAGAACACTGGGTCGTTAACCCTTGCGCTTATCAACAGCTGATTTTCTGATCTTTAGTTAATTTAATGTAACACAACACCCAAAAAGTTATTCCAATTTTCCCTTCATACTTTTACAGGCTTAAGACTGTCAAAAATACTTTTTATTACCTACAACTTTACTTACTGAACACGAAAACAAAATAACAAGTTAAACAAAGACAATAAAGTAAGTATTTTAGTCGTATTTAAAAAGCTGGAATCAACTTATTTACAATGATTTTAATCACCTAACCTATTTCTGAATTTTCACTATTCACAAAGTACTTACCTACACTTCGCGGTATCGAAGCAAGTGTTCGAAGTGTAAGCCACTACATTCCACACACAAACGAGCACTTTTAAATAAATTCTTTTAGTTTTAATAATGGGTCTCACTCAAAATTAGAAAAATCGTAATTTCAATCCATTTTTCACTTATTTAACCTACAAGTACAACGTCCGCAAGACAACTGAGCGTCGAGTGCGCGACACTGCGCGGCACGGCGCGGCATTTTTTGATCTGTGGCGGCGAATGAAGAGAGTGTAAGCTACGCGCTCTAGTTTATACCGTATCACAAGGCACGAGAGCTTATTTTTCTCTGAACATTTATGATTTATTGCTTTTTACTTTGTCGGTAGCGCATGAGTTTTGAATGTCGTATCATTTCGTTGGCTACGTTGCGTTTGTGTGCGTGACAGTGTAACTATTGTTACTCACGCTTTCGAGTTTATGAATATTTTTTTTAATATTTTAAAATAAAAATATTTTTATTTTTTAAGTTTAACTCTACGTTCCATTAGTACTACTGAGGGCGAATCGTTCTGCCGCGTTTTTGCAACGGTTTACATTTCAGGGTGTATAAAATTGTGTGAATATCGTAATGGCCCAATGGATAAGGCATACACCACTCATGCATGAAGTTTTGTGTTCGATCCGAGCAAGTACTGATGTTACTTTTTCAGTTTATATTGTACCACCTTTCTAAATTTATCACTGACATCGGTGAAGGAAAACATCGTGAGGAAACATGGACGTATAATTATAAGTCTGAAATCGCCAATCCGCCTTAACAAGCGTGGTGATCAATGCTCGTGCCTTCTCTGTATGAGAAGAGGCCTTTCCCCTGCAGAAGGACAATAATAGGCTGGTATTATTTTTACGTCAAATTTTTTCGTTTGTTTGTATCTAATAAAGGTATTTGTCCGACAGCGGCACGTTGATTGATTGATTGTTTGTTAGCAATATGTCTAAACGTAAATTGAGTTGTATTGTGACATGGTGACAGATTGCTAGCCTATTGGTACCTATAGTAGGTATCGTGCATTTACACTGACATTCAATTTAAACCAATCTTACTTTATTATAAATGCGAAAGTTTCGATGGATGTATGTTTGATACCCAATCACGCCGAAACGGCTGAATGGTTTGGAATGAAATTTAAGCACATAGGCTACTTTTTATCCGTGGGATAATAAAGAGTGTCCATGGAGTTTCTTGCTCGTTCTTCGTTTTGGAACGAGCAACTAGCTTCAACTTTCTGACTAACAGACCGACTCCTTGACAATTCAAAAGTAGGGTAATAGTCTAATTGATATAAATGCTCTGACTTTGACTTTGAATATACTAACTTTGACGCGGACGAAGTCGCGGGCAGAAGCTAGTTTCTCATAATTAAATTATTTCTCTAAACATACCTTGTACCTATAAAAAAAACACTATGTGTATACCAACAAATAATATTTTCCACTTTTTATTAGCAACTAGACAGACTTTTAATTAAAAGTTTTGTTAATTTAGTATGTGGGCAGGTCTCTACAGGTACATATTATAGCACGCTACTTAATTACGGGGTGTGAAAAGATACATCATATAACTGTTAATTAAGCATACTTCTCATCAAACTAAGTAACATTAATTAAGTAATTTTGGTGAACCAACTTTTTTTTTGGGGTGAAAAATCACTGATTTTGTGATAATAATAATAATTCATTTATTTCAGACTTAGTCCATACATTTTAGAAAAAAATAAAATTAAAAATATCATTTAAAAACCCATGTACATTAAAATAATCTATAAACACAAATTACACACACACACAAGAATAATGAAACGTCAAAAAAATTTAATACAAGGTAATTAAATTCAATAAAAATTAAATTCAATGTAAATTAAAATAATTAAATTCAATATAAATTAAAATAATTCACAATAACAAGATGACGTGATAACAATAAGTAAGTACATCAAACATTACAGGGGCCGTCAAAGTTTACTGGGAACATTTAAAACTTATTTCGAGACATAAAATAAAGTTAGAACTTAAACATTTATATCTCTGTAAGCAGAACGTTCCCAAGTATAGTATCGATACATCTATATAAATAAATTCAATTAAAGTGTCTGTTTGTAATGTCAAAATAACAGGTTTTACCAAATGCATAGGTATAAATGTTGACACGATACCTACACCAAGCAATCTCCTAAACAGCTGGACCGATTTTGATTTTTACTGGCAGATAATAGATGTTATAACGAGTAACTTAGCTTTATTATAGAAAAAGAATTAGGGTACTGCGCAACAAAAAAAAAACACCACAGAAATAAAAAATTAACGCTCGCATGATAGGAAAAACATAATTATGACTCTCGGATTCGTTAGTGTCTTTTACACCCGTATAATGATCACACTAACCCAATTATAATTTTATTCTAGTTCAAAATGAAAATCTTTTCATACTCCATATTACCCATTCAACTAGTTACCCAGTATTTATTAACAAAGTAAGCTCTACGATGCAACTTAAAGCAATCTTGAATTAATCTCGCAGATGTGTGGGATCGCAAATTAAGTCAAGTTTCTAATCGCCAAGTTTGCCAAGCACTAAATTCTTGGCGCAAACTTGCCCTGCTTGCAGTCTGAAACGAGTTGAATAAAATCTACTCTTGGGGACTGAACTAGACGCCTTAAGTTATTTTTTATTAGACAGTCTTGTGCAATGGAGTCCTTAAATTAAAATTGAGTTTAATTCTGTTAAAGTTAGTCAACCCACAGTCCTTATCGACATTATAAATGCGTCAGTAAGTCAGTCTTTCTGCCCGTCTGTTTGTTACACTTTCACGACTGAACCACTGAACCGATTTTGATGAAATTTGGTATGGGGTAAGTTTGAATCTCAAGGAAGGATAAAGGCTACTTTATAATCCGCGACTTCGTCTGCGTTCGCAATAACTGACATTTATGCGGACGAAGTCACAGACAGTTGGCACATGTAGTTCTAAGTACTTCTGTTTTTTAGGGGACAAGTACACGCTCATCCATACATCCGTCTGTTTGTGCTTCTGCCACAAGCTACGAGTTACAATCATCATATTTGTACTACTTACGTATTTTCAACAAAAAAAGTAATAATTTTGATTGATAACCTATGTAATCGTACCGGTGCGGCAATTTTAGTGAATTCTAAATTCAAATCATCGTGTGGCGTATCAAATGAAAATTCTCTGAAACAAAAATTTTACAAAACCGTACGTTACTTTATTTTCTTTTTAGCTGGCAACCCGAACGCGAAACTGCGAATGCGGCTGACTTCGCAAGCTAGCAAAGCAAATACCTGCAAAAAACATAAAATCCTCAATCCGTGAGAGCCTGGTACAAGCGCGCGGAATAAACGTAACGTAAATTCGATCGATTTTGAAATTGGAAATATCCGTTTCACACACAATATTTATTTAGTTTGAAGGCTTAGGGTTTAGGTTGATTCACACATATCAGTTCCGGCACTTTCCGTCACCATGAAAATTATTCTTTCAAACATTCTCTATGAATGCGTTCACATCTGTCAGTGTCAGTGACAAGACAGTTCTCTCAATGTCGGTTCCGGTGCGTGCATAGATAATGTATGAAAGGATAATTATAACAGGGAGGGTACTATATCGGAACTAAGCCGGATCTGTGACTTCACTGATATATGTGAATCATCCTTTATTCATATCAATGAGAGGCGTAAAAAGATAAAACAAAATACTATCGGCACTACTACTAGTACTACTAGTAGCAGCCTCGGAGTCTGGATTTGTGCCCAGTTGATGGCAATAGGCTCGCCCCCTATTACATGGGACTAAAAACATAACTGGCGAAATGTGGGTGTACTAATGGGTACACCTCTGCCTAACCCTTCGGGGATTACAGGCGTGATGTTATGTTATGTTAAAATACTATCGGATAGTCCGATTTCCAATTCGAAAATCGAATCGAACACTTTTGTCGTAATACGTCAGCGCGCTCGTGTCAGGCCTATCAAACTCATGCATTTGTCGCTTCGTGTGCGCTTTGAGACCAGTCGAGGCGCGGCCCATTTACGTAATTGCCGGCCGTTCGCGTACACCATTCAATACGGTTTCTATCCGATACGAGAACGGGCCGGACACGGCTTGCTGAAATGTTAGGTTGCATTTGAAGTAGGGTTAATTAAACAGCAGTAGTTGAGTGGTGATTATAATCGGCATGTTGAATTTATTTTATGCCTCTTGATAAACGATAAGATAGCATGAGGTCTTGGGTTCGATTGCCAGGTCGGGCAAATTGTTATTGGGTTTTTCCATCAGGAGTTTCTCGGTAGCAGCCTCAAAGCCTGGATTTGTGCCCAGCTGATGGCAATAGGCTCGCCCCCTATTACATGGGAGTTAAACATAACTGGCTAAGTTTGGGTGTGCTAATAGGTACACCTCTGCCTAACCCTCCGGTGATTTCAGGCGTGATGTAATGTTACTTAATTTTTATACTATATTTTTTATATGGTCGGCCTTGAGTAACTTTTGTGACATCATTTAGATTTCAAAAAGGAAGATAGTTGAAAAACTTTTCAAAACAGACTTACCTAGAGATAAAAAATCCTGAATAACCTAATAACCTATAAATACTCTTCAAAAATACTAGGTTCAAGTAAAAAAGACTAGGTTCATTACCATATTCCATTACGGCATAAACATTTTTTGCAATCAGCGAATTTATTGGAAACCAATCATAACTTTCGGATTTCTAAAACTTGTTTTTACTCATTCACAATTCGCGCGTTCAAAGTTGCCGCCAGCAATCGGAAGTTTTTTACGCAATCTCGAAAATGTCAAGCACATCCTGCCGCCTTTTTTGAAATATTACGAGATTGGTAAAACTTCCTCGTGATTGGTGACTGCCTCGTTGGTCTAGTGGTCGCAAGCGCGATTGCTGTGCATGTGTTTTTGGGTTTTTCCATCAGGAATTTCTCAGTAGCAGCCTCGGAGTCTCGATTTGCGCCCGGTAGATGGCAATAGGCTCGCCCCCTATTACATGGGACTAAAAACATAATTGGCGAAATTTGGGTGTACTAATGAGTACACCTCTGCCTAACCCTTCGGGGATTACAGGCGTGATGTTATGTATGTTATGATAAAACTTCCTATAGGTATATATAAACTACTATAACATAGCGCGCCGACATCCGTATGAAAGAGTTTGTATGTAGTTGTAAGTAATCGTCTTCAGTAGCAGGCGGAAGATTCATTTGTCAACTAATCATAAATAGCCGACCGCGTAAGACAACGCACCTGTCATTTTTATAGAATATGTCACTGCGGCGTCATACTTGTAATAATTATGAGTAATCAATGACACTGCTAGTCTAGCAACAAATCGCTGTAAGGTGGCGTAAGTGAAATCGCCGCTTCACCGCCTTCCGTGGCCTTATGTACCACTTTATAACTTGAGTTTAGCTCCGGCAAAAGGAGTCAACTTGCAATCTTACAATAATTTAATTGAATGGTAAACGAAACTTACCTTTGTTTTTGCAATTTACTTACTATATAAGCCTGTGCATTTACCATTCAATATCACACCTATTAACTAATGATAATGGATGAGAACATATATTGTTACCCACATCTATAACATCCGCTTCATCCAATCCAGATGTCAGGCACATACAGATCCATTATAAGATAAGAGATTGCGCTGCAACGCACTCCACTGGCCGACATTATGACGTAGTACACTGGCGGACACGAGAAATGGTATAGCATTAAATTGATTGTAAATTTTTTTGTTATGGAAACATTATGGAAACGATGTTTTAGTTAATGGGAACTGTTAGTCACGACATTAGCAGAACATTGTTAAAGTTGTAAATGAAAAATGAAATGAAAAATTTCCAGATTAACATTCAAACATCACAAGCGGTTAGTCTGAAAGCCGACCTCAACATAATTGGGAAAAGGCTAGGCAGATGATGATATACATAATTATATAAAACACATACAACAATAAACAATAATAATTAATAATCAATTACGGAGAATTAGGTTATCGGTTAAACGTTGACAAAGTATTTACATAGATTTTCTGATGTATAAGTATACTCGACTAGTCATGAATTCGACCTTGATTTCTCGATTAAAAGACAACTAATTAAAAAATATACAGGGTGTCCGGTTTTCAATGGATTATCTTGAAATGGACCATGGTAGAACTAATGACTAATCTGGAAAAAAATACAAATAAAAAAAAACCAAGTAGTACCAAAGATATGATTCATTTAATAAGATTCGTGGTTTTTTGTGACCTTTTTTTACATTCTTGTACACCACGACCACGAATTAATGAATTCTGTCGGTTTTTTATTGTTAACGTAATTTACGTTAACTAAGCTGATAGATAAGTAATCAAAAATAGGACTGTTATTAAACGGTTTTGAAAAAAAACAACTTAAAGTATGTTCTTTTGGAAAAAAATTGTGAAAAAAATTCTATTTGAAAAAGTTTAAGCGTCCGTAGCTTAAAAAAGATGTATCAAAACACAAGTGGCCAATAATTTTATAAGATTATGTGTTTATAGCCGATTTCAAAATGGTATGATTCAGTTTTGTACCTAATATAAATAGTGAATTATTGCTATTCGTTTTCAAAAGGAACGAAAATTGGGTAAACGAAAGTTTGAGATATTAGAATATTTATTTACATTAAATGTATCTGGTCATTGGGGTTTAATAAAAAACAGCATTTGATATTAATGACACTGTTTTTGACTGCTAAGCATGAGGTTTTGGGTTCGATTGCCAGGTCGAGCAGTGTTATTGGGTAAAGTGTGAACTGGTGAAATGTGGCTACACCTCTGCCCTTTGGGGATTACAGGCGTGATGTTAAGACTGTATTCGTTGTAAATTACATTCGTTGTAAATTGTCTGCCACCCACTCTGATTCAGACCCTACATTTTAGAATAAATGCTCTCCTAAGTAGTCGTATATCACGTCGATCGCTGATTTTTGATGTGGTTGACCGGACACGGCTACCTAATTCTTTCAAGGATTGACTTCGCGTAATAATTTTCCTTAAGACAGCCCAAATAAAAAAAAAACACGGTCACACCATATTTTCATCATATCACATCCCACAAGTCGCATTACAGGTTAACCAAGCTTTTCTATTAATTACTAACGTCTACAAATCTTTCTATTTAAACCCTGATGGTCAGGTTCATCTAATGTTCAAATTTGTTACAATATTGCAAACTTTGTTGTTTAACCAAATTCCGCTCCTTTTGAAAACGAATAGCAATAATTCACTATTTACATTAGGTACAAAACTGAATCATACCATTTTGAAATCGGCTATAAACACATAAGTTTTTAAAATTATTGGCCACTTGTGTTTCGATACATTTTTTTTAAACTACGGACGCTTAAACTTTTTCAGATAGAATTTTTTTCACAATTTTTTCCAAAAGAACATACTTTAAGTTGTTTTTTTTTCAAAACCATGTAATAGCAGTCCTACTTTTGATTACTTATCTATTAGCTTAGTTAACGTAAATTACGTTAACAATAAAAAACCCACGGAATTCATTAATTCGTGGTCGTGGTGTACAAGAATGTAAAATAAGGTAACAAAAAACAACGAATATTATTAAATTAATCATATCTTTGGTACTACTTGCTTTTATTTTTTTATGTATTTTTTTTCTGAATCGCCATTAGTTCTACTATCACCCATTTCAAGATAATCCATTCTTTACCGGACACCCGATATATATTTAATTGATTATGATGTTGATGCCATCTAGCTGCCTTCAGCCACAGCAACTGCAGTTCAGACTTCGTCATGGTGATTGGCATAGATTTATGTACCCTCACGTGACTATCGCATCCAACTTAGGCTGAGAAACTTCCTGCCAGGGTTGCGGAATTTGTTCAAAAGAGTTACCGCGGCTTTGGAACGCAAAGGGGCACTAGAAGAAACACGGATGGGTTTTAGTCAGTGAAAGTCTGACACTCCCTTCCACTCCGCCCAGAGCGTAAAGAGTCATTTGATGATTTTCAATAAAAAGACTGAAAGACTTCGAGCACAAAGTGGACATATTAGGCCAGTTTAGTATACGTTGATAGGTACTAGTCACCATATAACTATTTCGAGAATTTCCATTGATCATCAACCTGTAAATACTAGCTCAATGAGCAATCAAATATGACATAACTAATACCCAAGGGCCCAATTCCAAGCGGATAGCTACGTCCCATTACTTACAGCGGTTAGATCCGGTTAGGTCCTAACACGCAGCATCGCTTCCAGTCAGATTATATCCGGCTCCGAGATAAATCTGGACGGCATAGTCTATTTATTTTCTTTTTTACCAAGTTTTTTTTTGCAAGGGATATTGTATCACGCAGTAATTGGTTTGTGGAGGTCAGATAGGCAGTCGCTCCATATACGATACATCCATACTATCATCTGCTACATACTGGTATTCATCTGCATCCGGTTAGACTGGAAGCCGACCCCAACATACCTAGTTGGGAGAAGGCTAGGCAGATGATGAGTTTTTTTTGCAAGACTTTGTAATAATAGACTATAAACTAATGATTTTCAAAATATCTCTAGTTGTATAATATGAATTTCTTATATATTTTCTATAATGGATTTTCATTTTGTTTACAAACTTATAAAAACCTGGCACTGTCTGTCCGTCTGTCTTATCTTTTATTATGCAAGTAACGAATAGACCTGAGTTGGCGACCAGCCAATGCCACGTTGATAAGTCCTGCGGTCTCGGACACACTTTGTAAGCCGAATTATTCAGGTCAATCTGGCTAAAAAGTCGCAGTAAGAGCTACGTATTTTTTTCTTTTATTAAAAATTTCTAACGAAGCGAATAGTTTTAAAAAAATAATTTTGACGCAGCAAAACTACTGTAATATCAGCATAGTAGAGCAAAGCTACAAAAATACAGATCTCTGCATTACTTTGCATAATTGCAATGTTGCGTTTGTTGTGAATATAAACTTGCCAAGGACAAGTCGGAATTGGACAATTAAGGGATTCAAACAAAACTACACAGATGAGCAGCGGCTGCAAATTTTTCGTAATAACGATGAAATAATTATTTAAAAAACATAGTTTCAAGTCGATAAGTAACATTTAAGAACTGTTAAAGTTTATCTTGGACATCACTGGCATCGGTGAAGGAAAACATCGTGAGGAAACCTGGACTTACAGTTCCACTCAAACCATGTCAGAGGCCCTTGAGGCGGTTTAGAAACTCTGACACTAGGGTGTGTGGGGTAGTAAGACCTTACTGCCCACACGATAAAGAAATAAAGAGAGAAAACATAACACAACGTCACGCCTGTAATCCCCGAAGGGTTAGGCAGAGGTGTACCCATTAGTACACCCATACTTGGCTAGTTATATTTTTAATCCCCATGTAATAGGGGGCGAGCCTATTACCATCAACCGGGCACAATTCCAGACCCTGAGGCTGCTACTGAAAATTCTTGAGGGGAAAAACTCATAACACTTTGTCCGACCTGGGAATCGAATCCAAGACCTCATGCTCAGCAGTCGCGCTTTGCGACCACTAGACCAACGAGGCAGTCAATAAATATGTGCGTTCAAAAATATTACAAATAAAAATTCCTACGTTGAGTAAGTTGATCTTAAGAAAAGACCTCTTTGTGACAGATGGACAAAAAGTTTCCTTATAAGGGTTCCGTTTTCCCTTCCAGGTACGGAACCCTAAAAATGAGATATGAGTTTAACAAATGTGAAAAGTAATTTAATATTTTTCTCGAAGTTATGCATAAAATTTTGATATGTCTTACTTTTAATTTGAACTCCATTAATATTAAGTATACGGTGGAAATTTGTAAATTTGTATAAAATCACGCTTATTCTATGCTAAAATTATAAAGATGAAAGATTTGATTGTTTGTTTGCATTGAATAGGCTCCGAAATTACTGAACCGATTTGAAAACTTCTTTTATTGTTGGAAAGCTACACTATCCCCGGGTGATATAGGCTTTTATATATTTGTATTTAGTATATTTAGTATCAGCATTGCACCAGTGCGAAGCCGGGGTGGGTTGCTAGTCTTAAATAAACAAGAACAAAGAATTCCAAGAAGGTTCAGTTGTGTACGTTTCTAATCAGCCGACATCTTTATTGTAATCAAGTAATACCAACGCGTCTGACTGGCGTCATTTTATTGCACTGACTTGTAATGAAGGGCACTCCTTACTCTTCCCTTCTTCGACTTAAATAACAATAATATTATATGTGTAAATTTGATTTTAATTTGTAAGTTTGTTTCTTTTTAATATTAGGTTTTTTATATTTATTTATTTTTGTAGGTAAGTATAAAACATAGTATTATGATTAATTTTTACATTACACATTCGTAACCGGCGTGCTTGTATGACGAGATGTATGAGCGTGGATGAGGCAAAAGGACTATGTAAGGAACGTAGCAGGTGGCGTTCTGTAGTTTCTGCCTACATGGGAAAAAGGCGTGAGTTTATGTATGTACGTATGTAAATAATATACTAGAATTATAAAGGGGTAGAATTTGTTTATATTTTTAGCTTGTAAGAGATAATATTTGGAATTATTGGTCCGATTACAAACATTCCTTCAAAGCTACATTAAAGCTGAGTGTCATAGGATGGTTTACGTATATTGTTGTAAGAGTAAATATTTATTTATTAATTTATAAACAAAAATAACAAAACTTAACAAATTTCACATAGGTATAAATTGAGAAATAATACAAAATACTTTAAATAGTTCCTGGAAGTGGGCGGAACAGCGGCGGCACGTAGTAAAACACACGAGACAGCCTGGCGACCTTTTATTGCACTAACTAAATTTCACCCCCCATCTTTACTACATACCTAAAGAAGGGGGGTGAAATCTTTACTATTTTAAGTGTTCATTATTCTGATTAGCTTCCTTAGTTTTATGTTTTGTGTTCCTCTATTCTTATTTACTGCTAATTTAGTAACGGTGAAGAGCTTGTTTGTTTTTTTGTTTGAACGTACTAATCTCTGGAATTACTGGTCCGATTCTAAAAAAAATTACGCTAATAGAAAGCTAGTTTATCCCTGAGTCCCTTAAGCTATATTTTAATGAAAAAAAAAATGAGGGATCCATAAGAAAAATCACGAGAACGAAAGCTAGTTGTAAGCAAAACCAAGTGACGCAAGATACTTTAAACCTTTTCATAACGCAGCGAAAGGTCTCGGTCAACGCACTCTCTCACTCCCTCATCACGAAATATCGAAAACCGCTTGACTTATAAAGATGAAGTTTGTCAGGGAGGTAGGATTATAGAGTTAGTAGACGTCCTCTAAGAACGGATTTTCCTAAATTCACCCCTTAAGGGAATGACATGATGGTCCGACATTATATATGATATTACAAGCTAGAATTATTGAATGGCATAGTCCCCTTGGCGAAATCTTCAACGAGTTTTTATAAAAAAAAAATGCTTTGGAAACCTGGACTTGTAATTCATGTACCTAAGTCTGAAATCGCCAATCTGCCTTGAGCAAGCGTGGTGATCAATGCTCACGCCTTCTCTGTATGAGAAGAGGCCTTTGCCCTGCAGTGGTACAGTAATAGGCTGGTATATTTTTATTTATACCAAAATATATATGACCCACATTACGTGTGATTCTTAAAAAGTGTAATATTAACCCAAAAATGCCACATGAAAATGGTCACAATATTATTATAAGCATGTTTACATGTGTCTTTTAACCCTCGTGCGGTGAAGGTCGCTGCCCGCATGACTCTAATTGGATAAGTTCGAGGTGCGGCGGGCGGCCAGATACATATGTACAAATAATTTAATATGGCGTACGTGTTGTTATTTTTTTGTACAGCGATTTTATGACTGTGTTTTTAATTAAATTAATGTCAGCCTGTAACTTGTTCATGGAAGAAAAATACGCTGACTATTGCTTCGTATTTTTGGAAAATTCGTCCGATTTTCTTAACAACGTAACGAACAACGTAAGGGTAGAGGAATACTTACCTGTATTTCCGCACACATTTAGCCACTAAAATACTTAAATATGTATAATATTAGCGGCCCGCCCCAGCTTTGTTCGGGTCCAATAGATACATAAACCATCCTCTTGAAACACTCTATCTTTTGATCTTCTTCTTCTTATCGTGTGGGTAGTAAAGCCTTACGACCCTACACACCCTAGTGTCAGAGTTTCTAAACCGCCTCAAGGGCCTCTGACATGGTTTTGAGTGGAACAGTAAGTCCTGGTTTCCTCACGATGTTTTTCGTCACCGATGCCAGTGATGTCCAAGATAAACTTTAGAAAGTACATATGAATTGAAAAATTCACATTGGTACTTGCCCGGATTTGAACCCACAACCTCATGCATGAGAGGCGGGCGCCTTAACCACTGAGCCATCACGACACATCAATATGGGGTATTCATCTTTTGATGAATACCGCATTCAAATAAACTATGCGTACAGATGGCGGGACGGAACTTTATTTTATACAACTGTCTAGAGATTTGCCACCAGTCCTACGCCTGGTATTTCCTGGTCGTGTGGAATTGTCGTTCTATTGGTATATGAATAATAATGTAGAGGAAGGAGGGTACAGAAAACAGTGTTTGCCCACACACTTGTGCACTATAACATTGTACGTACTTGGCTAGTCTCCATTAGGGTCGGTTCATATCTGACGGAAGATACGCCGCGTATCGTCAGTCGCGTAACGCAGAAACAGTCAAATAGATAATAAAATATCTAACCATACACGCATAGCCGATGATGCGTTAGTGCGTCGACATTACTAAAGACGATACGTTCGACGTATCTTCAGTCAGATGTGAACCGATAAGGGTCGGTTCACAATTGCCTTTTTTTTTTTTTTTCGTGGGGAAATCCTCATGGACTGCCTCCACCTCGGGGAAGGCGGAGGGGTGTGTCGGACTCTTACCGACTAAAACCCCACGGTGTTCCTCCAATTACCTTTTGCCGGGGCACGGGGGCGCTCAGAGCATTCTTCCGCACCCCGGCAGGCATCGACCCGCCACCGCCACAAGACGGGTCCCGTCACCCCGTGCGGCCGTCACTCACCGGCCGCACTGACTCCAGCACAGCGCGCGGGGAACACCACGCGCGCCTTACTCTCGGGCCTGTTTCTGTTCGGGCCACGGACTGCCCCCAAGTCCGCTGCCCGCAGGCCCCATGTCATGGTGGCCGGAGATCGTTCTGCGCCCTCCGGCGCCTGGTGCGTCTAATGCGGGTGGGATGGGAGGAGGAAGCCTCCCTCTCCCGTTCCGCCGCCTCTTTTGCGGTCATCACCTCCTCGCAGAAGGAGGCGACGGCGGTTCACAATTGCCTAACGCGACCGTAATTCAGTCGGGATAACATTATTATTTTCCAAAAAATAAACGTAAATAATAGTCAGTTTTTAATACCGTGTGTAAGCAGCTGAATTTTATATGTTTTTACTAACAAAGCAAGTAATGCCTCTCTCATTTTGTTTTTTCCCTTTCATTGTGCTTTCACGTTCAGCGTCGAACAGAGATTCTCTGGAAAATGTTTTTTAGTTTTTATTCACTAGTGTGAAGCGCTGATTGAAAATGTCGACATGCCAGCGTAGCGCTGCAGCGCTTTGTAAAACATTTTTGGTGCGGACGATTAGATTGTGGGATGAACTAAAATCTAGAACAACTTTTTGATTTATATTCTTTTTCTTTGTTGGTTTAGGGTTCAAAATCGGGCAGCATAAAATATTTATCTTTAGATTAATTTACCATCACTGGACAGAAGCTTAAAAATGGAATCAATGTATTTTTATTAAGGATCGTAGCAGGTGGCGTTCTGTGGTTTCTGCCTACACCCATGAAAAAGGCTTTTATGTATAATAATAATAATAATATCTTAGGACAACCAACACATCGCCATCTAATCCCAAACTAGGCAGAGCCTGTACTATGGTAGCCAGACAACTGATAAATATACTTATATATTTCCAAATACATACATATTATAGATAAATTACATCCCGACACAACAAATCATCGTGTTCATCGCACAAAGATTTGTCCTGGGAGGGAATCGAACCCACGACCTCCGTCCTAGCAGTCAGGGTCACTAACTACTAGACTAACAGGCCAGTCTGTATGTATGTATAGTGTGTCAGTCATGTATGTATGTATACTATCTACTACGGTTGAACTGCGCTGTGACAGACGGACGGACATACATCAGAACCTAAGTTCCGCTGGCACTTTCTGACCACCTGACCGACTCTTTGACAACTCAATAGTGCTTGTAAATGGTCTAATTGAAATAAATGCTTTGACTTTGACTTTGAATCTTTGGTAGACAGGGTACAGACGGACAGGTAGTAAATATTCGACGAAACTGTTTTTAGGTTTCTGTACACCTAAAAACAGTTTTATCGAATATTTACTTTTACTGTCCACCTTTTACATGACTGTACAGGTTCTTATCGATTTCTGCACACAATTCGTGCGTTCATCGATTTTGTTGTTCGCGGTAATTGACGTAGCTGTATTAGTTCGGGCTTGTTTGTTTAAGTACGATCAAGTATCTTCATGCTTCTCTTTAAATGGGTGAGCAGAAGATTTTGATACAAAGAGAAAATGACACAGACCTTGTGCACACAAACATAATAATAAAAAGATCAATAAAAAAATGAAAACATTAAATTTGCGTTCGGGGTCCTTGAGGGAGCATAACGCTTTTTCCTTACGTGACGATTTCGCCAATTTTAAAAGCTAGCTGCGTTAAGGAACTTTTTCAAAAAAATATTATTGTGTGCACAGCTGGTTTAAACATGCCCGTTTAGCATATATAGCAGACTACTTGTGCCTAACACTGGTTTTAAGCTGGACCTTCGTATTTGACGTATTATATGTGTTTTTTGCTGCTCCCTGTGACTTTGTACGCGCGGTTTTTGTT
Source organism: Hoplodrina ambigua (assembly GCA_949774945.1). NCBI lineage: Eukaryota > Metazoa > Arthropoda > Insecta > Lepidoptera > Noctuidae > Hoplodrina > Hoplodrina ambigua. The sequence continues at coordinate 11,735,429 of OX458977.1, forward strand.
ATGTCTTTGGCTACTGCTCTACTCTCGAAGTTCGTAGCGTAATGTGTATAGCCTATACTATTCCTTATATTAAATAGTATCAATCATCAATCAATGGTGCCGATTCCCTTGGTCACAAACTAAACTAAAATTAGACTATTTCCATCTTTTTCTGTCCAATAAAACAAGAAAGAGACTAATGTAAATAAGAGCTGTCAAATTTAGTCAATCTGACACATCCATACAATTATAGTTGATATCTTAAAACGTATGGATTAAAAATACGGAAAAGTTCAAGGCAAAACTAATTTGACATCTTTAACTTAGTTCTTTAATGTCACGGAATGTCACCGTCCTTTCCTTTCGCTGTATATTAGTAAGAGATGTCAATTCACTAAATTTACTCTAGTTTGTGAACAAGGGAATCGGCACCATTATCAATTTTAAGACTCTTTAAAGCAGGTACCTAACAAACATGTATTGCGTCTCTCCCTGAACCTTTTCCTTTTTTAGCTTCGTCTACGTTCTTGTAAGTACCTACTTGAGAGTACCAACGTGACCTTTCTATAGAGAATATTTTTATCTCCAAATCTTCCTTGAAGACTGGGTTTTTTTTCTGTATCAGTTCTTTCCATCCGTTCGTGAGCGGCTGGCCAGAACATGCCTGGAGGTGGACCACTGTGTTGCCCAATTTCTCACAGGTCATGGCAACTTTAAGAGTAAATTATTTTATTTCAAGCTTGTTGCTACTCCTTTGTGTCAAAGTTCTACATCTGATTGTGAATATGAACAATCTGCTCATCACATCTTATGGGAGTGTATTCTTTGGCAGAATGAACGCAATATTATGCTAGATAGTGTACAGGCTACATCCGGTGTTGTTTATTATGCGGACCTTGTACAAACTAGAACTAATTTCCGTGCGTTCAAGCGTTTTTGCCATACCTATTACTGGAATCAAAAGTAACAGCTCACATTAGGACCCATTAATTTTGTAATAATTGCAATCCGTGGTGCTTGGCAATCTGGGCTTTTCCCAGTTGCAAACGTCCCTTTGTGCCTATTGGCCTAGTTCTGTTCTGTCTCCTGCTTGTATGGAGGGAAGTGGAAACTATTTTTTTTTTTCTTACTCCTCCGCTATTATTTTCTGATTAATTTCGTTGCGGGACCCAAGACAGTTATACGTTTCTCTGGGACTCGTCGAGCTTCATTGCCTCGACGCTTTTCTGGTGGCCTCCACTGTTGATTCTGGCTTTCAGGAGTTGCAGTGGGTGGGAAAAGTGTGGCGGGCTTGGGTTTTATTTTTTGAGTTCTATGTCCAATAATTTACCATTAAATTATCATAGTAAAACTGTTTTTAAAAATGTTCCGGGCTATGAACCAACCCTGCAATACCTCAACCCTTTTTTTAATGCCCCCCGCTCTGTTGGAGGCGGATGAGTATGTCAGAATTTCTGACAAAAAAAACACGAAAGTAAACATAATATATTTATGCTCGAGATTGTACCTTCTCAAACAAAGATCAAACAGCAAAATTCTCACTGCTTTATAACAAAAAAAGAACACAAACATTATCCCCACAGTCACATTTAAGTCAGACGCGACAGCCTGAACTGGGAATAAACTCAATAATTTCAACTTAACCGCGGTTTATATTGCATAACTTTATCTCTAGGAAACACACTGAAATTCAAACTCTAACGCTGAAAAGATAATGTTGAAATTCCTTTGTTTAAATTTCTCGTCATTCATGTGGGTAGTTTGACGCGACAGAGGACACTTGTCGCGAAGAGTCTTAGTGACGTTGTTACACCAGCGAATGTAAGGTTAGGTACATCTCGTTTGTGAGGGTACTTGCAACATAATTGATGTTTAACTTCTGAAATAATTTTCTTTTTTATGTCATTTTTAAAAGCTGGGTGCCATTTGTTTTTTTGATGTTTGACGATGCTTGTAAATGAAATTTGCACCTGGAGAACTACCACTGTATTTGTAAAAATGGATCACCAGATTATAGTTTTGATTTAAATTGTTAGAAATTCTGCAGTTACTTTAGCAAGAGAGTGATAACAAAAACCATGTAATCCATGACCATTGTACTAAGGGAACACCGATAAGACTATACTTTGACGGGACACTTCGCTCGACGAGACTATTCGATGACAGGAAATTTTTAAAGAGTTGCCAGTTGCCTCAACTTAAGTTGCTCCGTGTGCAAAGCGCCTTAGTCGTAGACTCAGTAAGTGGAGCTGACCCATCACTAATTATGTGGTTGTCGACTTTATAGCCTGCGGGGACCGCAAGCTATACGAGAAAACGGTTTTGATTGTGATAAAGTATCTAAATCTCAATTCCTTCGCAAAATCTTTGTATGAACGGCAATAAATAAACCGTTTAACAATAGAGAGATCAAACGTATACTTTCATATAATTCTTCTCTTTTTGTCGAACAATGCCTCGAAAGGCTTCGATAAAGACCGTCTTTTTCACTGGCAATTTATTGGGAGAAAAGTGTTAGACATTTAGACAATATCGGTTTTGTTATCGGTAACTAATACAAGATCATTATCTTAGTGGCGTAGCTTGCCCTAGACGGGTCCCTGTATCGAAATGTTTTGGGGGCCCATTATACACAAACGTAAGATTTTTCACAAAATAAACTATATGTTAATTTTTACCTGGGAAGTTTAGCGTGCGACCTAACAGTTTGAGTGAGATAGAAGACATTTTACGTATTTTTGGTTACACGGGTTCTGGGCCCCTGTTGCTAGGGGGACCCGTTAGTTACGCCCCTGATCATATCAGCCGAACGACGTCCACTGCTGGTTATGGGCCTCCTCTAAAGATAACCACAATGACCAGGCCTGTGCTTCCCGCATCCAGCGGTTTCCCGCGGCCTTCACCAGGTTGTCAGTCCACCTCTTGGGAGTTTTTCGTCTGCGTCTTTTGGTACGTGGTCGCCACTCGAGAGCCTTACGACCCCAACGGTCGTCTGCTCTACGAGTTATGTGCCCTGTCCAGTGCCAAAAAAAAAATTAAAACATTAAGGTTCATAGGTGTAGGTGTAGGTTAGGTGACTGCCTCGTTGGTCTAGTGGTCGTAAGCGCGACTGCTGTGCATGAGGTCTTGGGTTCGATTCCCAGGTCGGGCAAAGTGTTATTGGGCTTTTCCATCAGGAATTTCTCAGTAGCAGTCTCGGAGTCTGGATTTGTGCCCGGTTAATGGCAATAGGCTCGCCCCCTATTTATTACATGGGACTAAAAACATAACTGGCGAAATGTGGGTGTACTAATGGGTACACCTCTGCCTAACCCTTCGGGGATTACAGGCGTGATGTTATGTTTATGTAAGGTTCATAAAAGTTAATTATAATTTCTTTGGAGTTTTGCAAATGATGTTTTTAATTAAAAAAATAACAACTAATTAAGTTTTGGGACCGAGTGTGTTTGACAATATTGAACTATAAATTATTTTAATTTTTTGTTAGGTACTTGCAATCTTAACTCGTAACGAATGCTTTGAGAAAAAACCGACGAAGTGCGACTCGAACTCGCACACGAACGGTTCCGTTCCACCGTACACAATACATTTAAAAAAAGATTTCTATATTATTTTTTGTTTTAGCGGCAACATAAAATAATAGATTAAAAATAATAGACTAAAACTCTATGTGATAATTTGTACGTGATACGGTTCATGGGATACAGCCTGGTGACAGACAGACGAATAGTGGAGTCTTAGTAATAGGGTCGCATTGGCCCTTCGGGTACGGTGCCCTTTTTTTTTTTTTTTTTTTTTTTTTTTTTTTTTTTTTTTTTTTTTTTGAGGTGGTAAAAATCATGAAATGACTCCTTCCGCCCTGGGTGGGGTGGAAGGGACTGTCAGACTTTTACTGACTAAAAAACCACCCTGTTCCTTCTGTTGCCCTTTACGTTCCGGGGCCACGGTATCCTGTTAAGACGTCCCGCAACCCCGGCAGGAGGTACGGTGCCCTAATAATAAAAATATGTTACATAGTCATATAACTTGAACGTCCTAGACAACAATAAGGAACCACAATTTTCCAATTCCAGGTTAAGTGTGATCTCCAATTAATTGTTCTCGTTGATTACAACAACGAAAACGTAATAAGTGTTAAGTTTTAGAAAAATCAAGTGAAAGTCGACCTAACTAGAATAGAATTAGTGTTAAATATTCAAAAGCAATTAAAATTCGTCAATTTAACATTGTAAGTCTGTGATTCTGTTCTATTAACCCCTAAAATAAAGTGATAAATCTTAAAGTGTCGGGGACTTTCAAAGTGAAGGGGACTTGTTAAAGTGTTCGGTCTTCTAAAGCTTTGGGGACTTTAGTTTTGGGGGCTTCTTAAAGTGTTGGGGACTCGTAAAGTTTACGAACGAAGTGAAGAGTGGCATTAGAGAGGACCAGGCTAAAGTTTAGCATCAAGATGGCGTTCGCTGCAGCTCGTATGATCCTGAAGGACAAGAGACGGAAGGCATCAAAGGAAGACTTCAGGGATCCCAGAAATAGAAGCAAGGTACTGCTAAATTATTATTTCTATAGGAATATCAAATCTAAAGAAACGAGTTTAGGTGCCATTTTTCTTTGGTATTAAAAAAGTCTAATAGCAAAGTAAATCGACTCAACAGTTGGCAACAATTTGACACCATTAACCAATAATTTTAAGACTACAAATTCTATAAAAAACCTCTTTATTTCAACACTGAAAATCCAAAAAAAAAAAAAACATTTATAGTCAAAATGTTTTTTTGCTATGCTATGACATGAATAAATGTTAATGTTAATCGATTGAGTTGGTAAAAAAATGACTTCACAGATTAATTCTGCCATACAATATCTGTGGGGGAATCGCGTTTTGTTAGCTCAAAAATATATATTACAATTGATTGGTGGTGTCAAATACTCAATGTGATCAGGGCCGTCTCTTACCTATTGGGGGCCCTTGGCACATCCCGGGGCCCCTAGGCAAATCATGGGGACCCTGCGATTTTTACGTTTTAATAGTTGAAAAATTGAGTATCGTTCAATGCTCAATAAAATTGAACCTAACTAAATTTTATTAAAACAATAAAAGAAACATAATAGCAAAATTTCATAAGCCTGGGGCTAAAAAAAAATTGTAAATCGCACTGCAAATTAAATATTCCGTCTTAGAATCAGGGCAGGCCGGGCCCCCCGGCATTCGTGGGGCCCTGGGCACTTCCCCATAATGTCCAGTGGAAAAAAAGGGCCTAAATGTGATTTCTTCTACAGTAAAGTTAGCACAAAGTTTCAAAACGCAACTTCTAAAGCAAAATTCGCTGGAGCTAACGTCAGTGAATTTATTACCTAATTAGTAAGCAGCAGGTGCGTTTGCCAGCGGTTTATCCAATCAGGTGGCAGGTAAATAATTAATTGCCTATAGTCACAGAACAGTACAGAAGGCTGACTCCATACGGAGCGAAAATGGACGTACAAAACAAAAAACAAAAGACACGCGTGCAAGTGCATTTCAGGGCAATTAAAAAATAACTTTAGTTTTGGAAGTCGGTGGCAACACTTACATAACAAAAAACAAAAACAAAGCCGGCGACTTCCAAAACTAAAGTTATTTTTTATTTTGGAGTTTTTGAAGGCGGTTCTCTTATTTTGTAAATAAGCTCTTTTTGACATAGATTATCGCTAAAGGTAACATTCCGATGTTGGCGATACCCCAAACGAAACCCTAAACAACGCTACTCGACGGTGGTCGCTTGCGTTGTTTAAGGTTGCTTAAAAATTCATACTAAACAATGAGTCGTGCGACTAAATTTGAACGGTAGGTAGATATGAGATTTATGTAAACTTCGTACGCGCTGATGTGTTCGTACGCCGGTTTCTGTTTGTATGGAGTCGCACTTCTAAACTAAATTCTGTGCTAAAGAACAGGCAGAAGTTAGTCTTAGTATGCACTTGAGATTTACGAGATTTGCGGTACAAATTAGTTCAGTTGAATGGAGCGTTCAACTAGACTGGTAAACTTAGGTAAATGTTTTAGATTCAGATTTGATTTGTACTTAGGGTTGGAAGTGTAGATATTTTGACAGATGTGTAATATCTTGACATTTTATGATTGTTTAGGTAAAGGTAGGTACAGAATAAATTCCCTCTACTCCAATTGTTAGAAAAAAATAGACAGGTATGAGGACGGATGAGGAGGATGAAGATCAATAGAAGTTAAAACTTAACGTCACATTAGCATGTCAATGACGTAGTTACCCTAGCAAGTTGGTAACGCGGTCGACTCGCCATGTCGGTGACGCGAGCCTACAAGTCTTGCCCTTACAAAAATCGCTCAACAGGACTAAAGAAATGTTCACTTTATCAATGTTTGATATCTTTAATTAATTCTAATTTTAAATACAATTTTTAGGTATCTACTTCATTTTATTAACGAAATATATGTATATATTTAATAATAGCCGGGAGGGGTCGCCCTAGGAAGACCTACACTGACCTTATTAGTGAGGTCCTTCAGAAAGGTCAGGTGCGGAGTACTCGTAACCGGCGTGCTTGTATGACGAGATGTATGAACGTAGATGAGGCGAAAGGAGTATGTAAGGATCGTAGCAGGTGGCGTTCTATAGTTTCTGCCTACCCCCATGGGAAAAAGGCGTGAGTTTATGTATGTATGTATATTTAATAATAATAATTAAGCGTATTATTATTGAACAATATGATTCATTCAAAATCCCATTACGGTTAGTAGGTATTAAATATTCAAAATCCCTATTGAATCTGAATTCACCAACTCACAATAAAGCGATTACCTAAATCGGTTCTCTCTACACGCAAATGTAGCAAAGTTGATATCATTTTCATTGTTTCATAATAATAATTACCATCGACATTGTTACTGGGTTTTTTTTTAATACAGGGTGTAAAAACACAATATCATAAAACCTTTAAAATAACGTTTACTGCCCATCAAAATAAGCAATATTGAGCTAAAATTATTGCTGGGATAACGGTTTTTATTTTTGGTGTGAAAATCTTTTTATTAAAACATTGCGCTTAGTACAAGGATCATGGGGATATTTAAACATTAGTTGCTTTATTTAAAATTGGTTTTTCGGAGAAAAAAAAAGTTGAAACTTCAATATTTATCTCCGTAAGTCGTAGGTTCGATATAGTTGTAGGCTGATCAACAGGCACAGTTTCTGCAGACTCCAGCACCGCTCCAGGAAGCCTGTAGCGGTCTGATCTGGGGTGGCTGGAGAAGGATCTAAAGAGATACGCGTAGTGGCCCAATCAAGCGGCTAAGTGGACAGAAAGCTAAGAGATATACCTAAACTAAACAACAAAACTAAGTCGTAGGTTCCCAGATATGGTCCAGAAGAAAAATTTGTTCACATTGATGGGAACAACATGAAAAGATTCGGCGACGTTAAGTGTCGTTTTACACCATGTATATTGGGATATTTACTGAAAACGACATTTTAATTCCAATGTGTGGGTATTTGGATAAAATATAAACGTGAAACGTAACTAATGGAGGCTTGCAGTGTATAATTTCAGACAGGTTCATTAGTACTGTTCGCTCGGGAAATTGCTCATTAAGCCACGTCGAACTCACGGATAAGTAGGACGGCTGTTACACCGTACTGTACCAAGTTTCGAACAGCAAATAAATTCAATTACGACTTGAAAAATAATAACATAACATCACGCCTGTAATCCCCGAAGGGTTAGGCAGAGGAGTACCCATTAGTACACCCACATTTCGCCAGTTATGTTTTTAGTCCCATGTAATAGGGGGCGAGCCTATTGCCATCAACCGGGCACAAATCCAGACTCCGAGGCTGCTACTGAGAAATTCCTGAGGGAAATCCCAATTACACTTTGCCCGACCTGGGAATCGAACCCAAGACCTCATGCACAGCAGTCGCGTTTGCGACCACTAGACCAACGAGGCAGTCCGAGGCAGGCAGTGAAAAATAATCTTGCATGGAAACATTATTAATTTAATTCTATCTTATTGAGTGTTTCGATAAGCTTCCGCCTTTTTTTACAAATTGCATATACTTTATAATTATATTATAATTTATAAGTTTTGTTTGAATTATTAATTTTGAAGTTGTTGTGTTGAATTTAATAAAAATAATTTACAACACAAAACAATGTGCACGGATTTGCTTTAGCCAATTTCGACAGAATATTATCATCATGTTATATTCATTATTAGGCTTAGGTTAACTTAATTTTTTATTTATTTAAACTGTATGCAACACAAATAAAACAAAGACAGACTCCTGATTATATTTACTGCTGTATAAAAAAATGTTATATTTTTCATAAAGTAAACGACAATGAATTCAATAAAACGGTGGGGGCTCTGGGGCACACCATAATGGTTATTTTATTATTTGTATTTTTATTGAAAAACTTTTCATTATGATTTATGTATGCACATGGTCTGTGTCAATAAATATTTTTCTTTTATACGACACACGACGGTGTGAGGTACGGCTAAGTGCCGCTAACTCGTTTGTTTCCAATCTCTGCACGGAATAGGAAATCATTATAAACTTCAACGAGCTTCACCTTTAATGGTTCTCCTATGTATAAAAAACTAAGTTATTCGATATTTTTTTAATATCTTGGGTAAGCTATAGCTTACGGTTAGCTTTCAGCTAACGGGAAACCCGCACCAAATTTCATCAAAATCGGTTCAGTTTATTCGTGAAAGCGTCACAGACAGACATAGTTAGTTTCGCATTTATAATAATACTAGCTTTTACCCGCGACTACGTTTGCGTGGAACTTGTTTATTTCGTACTTGCATACAAACTTCCTCCCCACTTTTCACCGCCTTAGGGGTGATTACCGGGATAAAAACTATTCTTTGTCCTTCCCATCATACAAAATTTCACCTAAATCGGTTCAGCGGTTTAAGTGTGAAGAGTAAACAGACAAACAGACACACTTTCGCATTTATAGTATTAGTATGGAAATTTACAAGTGAAATAGTTCAATTCTTTACAGTTACTTTTGATGTGAAACATTGAATATTAAACTGTTTCAGTGTACCATTAATAATTAATCGTTTTGATATCGACTGATTCAAAGATAATGGTAATTTCGCGGAACCACGGTGCCTTTCCATGGAACACGTCAGTTCAGCAGAATTTACTTTACGAATAACTGTTATTGAAGATGAATTGATTAAAACCATGGTATTAAAACCCGTGTTTTCTTCTATGGAATTCAAGTATGAACAGACAACAGCACATACACACACACACACTAATATTATAAAGAGGAAAATTTTATTTATTTATTTACTTAAATTTTATTCACATGTAAAAAATACACTGTACAAAGGTGGACTTAATGCCTTGGGCATTTTCTACCAGCCTACCTTAGGGTGATGCAGAGGCAAAACGTAGTAGGTGCAGAAAATACAGATAAATTTCGATATTAAAATAAAAATAAAAATATTAATAATTAATTATTAATTATTAATTATTAAAATTTTGTATTTTTGTTTGTAATGGATAAACTCAAAAACTACTGGACCGATTTTAAAAATTCTTTCACCATTATAAAGCTACATTATCTGCGAGTAACATGGGCTATATTTTTTTTGCGCGGACAAAGTCGCAGGCAAAAGCTACTAAGGTATAAACACTGCGGCATCTTACGTCGTTGTAATAGAAGCGATTTTACAACAAAAAGGTATTGTCTGATATGGTGGCTACTGTACCAATGATGTGTCAAAAAGTTGTAACTTTGACCTTCTTCGTAATCAGACAGTTCCCAGCTAGATTCAATTCTATTTTTTTGTTCGTTTATGTCGTTCAAAAGTGTCTTAAAATGGCATAATTGAAATAGATGATTTTGACTTTGACTATGGTCTCAAACAAAAAAAAATGATTGCAATGATAGGAAAAACATACCTCAGGACTGCCTCGTTGGTCTAGTGGTTGCAAGCGCGACCGATGTGCATGAGGTCTTGGGTTCGATTCCCAGGTCGGGCAAAATGTTATTGGGTTTTTCCATCAGAAATTTCTCAGTAACAGCCTCGGAGTCTAGATTTGTGCCCAGTTGATTGTAATAGGCTCGCCCCCTATTACATGGGACTAAAAACATAACTGGCGAAATGTGGGTGTACTAATGGGTACACCTCTGCCTAACCCTTCGGGGATAACAGGCGTGATGTTATGTTATGTATGAAAAACATGTAACTTTCGGCTACGTTTTAAGCTTCATTTAACAGTCGTTATAATAACTCACAATTATAGATAACGGAAATCAAAACTGACCTTTATAAAACCTACGCCATCTTTCCGACTTCCATTCAAATCAGACGCCCAACAAGAATGAATACATATTACTAAGCCTTCGGGAATCAAAGTCGACGGACGGATCACAACTGAACCGGATAAACGGCTGAATTGCCGGACCGGCGCTTCGGACCAGCAGTATCGATTGCGGCCAAAGGGAAAAGATTGGATGCCGTAGTTTGAGTACTTACTTTAAAAGTTTGCAGAAGTTTGCTTTTTGTTTGTGGGTACAAAGACGAAATTTCGCGTAAACTTCGTCTTCTCTATCTAATCTATCAACATTACGTCATAATGCACTGCTTTTGATAGATTGAAGTGTAAGTTTGAGCTTTTCGATTCTGAATCTTAATCTTCTCGTAATAGACACTATATATTAACACGATATATTGAAAATATATTTAATCGACTTTTTAATTGAAAATACGTGTTTCATCCATATTTTCTTTTAATTTTTAATGCTTTTTGTACATTTCTATGGGTGATACATAATGAGCTTGTCGTAGAAAATTATCGCGCAATTATTGGCGCATCTCATGGCTATCATCAAATGACTTCTTCCGCTCTGGGCAGAGTGGAAGGGAGGGGGGAGGGGTCACACTCTTACTGACTAAAACCGCGTTGGGTTCCAGGGCCGCAGTGACTCTTTCGAAAAAAATCCGCAATCCTATAAATCTTGATTTTTTTCTGATGGAATTTTACAGAATAGTAGGTATATACTGCAGGTTTCCTCACGATATTTTCCTAAGATAATACTTTATTTATTAGCTCTGATCACGGATGCGACCTACTTACGTACATGTTGGCAATATTGACAATGGCATGTCCATTACAAGTATTTATTGTTGTTCACAAGTTATATTATTGTGAAACAGTTTATTTATTTATGAGGTTTTCCTTATATTTTATGAAAGCTTGCCGAGTTTGGGATCTAAAAAGCTGTCCTATTTATTTTAACACTAGCTTTTGCAAGCAACTACGTCCGCGTGGAACTTGTTTATATCGTACTTGCATACAAACTTCCATCTCCCTTTTCACCGCCTTAGGGGGTCATTTCCGGGAAAAAACCATCCTATGTCCTTTCACGGATCTTAAAGTCTCCATCCAAATTTTATCAAAGTCGATTCAGCGGTATAAGCGGAAGAGGAAACAGACAGACAGACCAACTTTCGCATTTATAATATTAGTACCCCACCTAAACCATTTCATGTAAAATGTTGTCAAGACCACCACATAAAGTTTGCTCTGTGAAAAAGATATCAGATCTCATGTAGAGCTAAGCTTCTGAATCTACACGGCCTAACTCTGCCGACCCTAACTTCACAAATTGTACATATCAGTAAAAATGTAAGTATGGAAGCGAAAAAAAAAACACACACTCAAAACATCATCGACTTTGTGTCTGTCATGACCTAGACTAAAGTCAAGAGTAAAACGACTTCAAATAAAAAAAAAAAGTTTAGAATAAACGCTTACACACAAACCTTCTTCTAATCCCGTGTTAAGTGCCAGTACATCCTTCTTATGGCAAAGAGGGTGGGAAAACAAACATATCAAATCCCTTCAAGGACAAACTACTGACCTTGAGATAAGCTGACCTTGGTAGTTTTCCTGTTATGTATGCCCCCATTCTAAGGGAGTCGGGCTGGTATATAAATCTTTCGTAAGCAAATATGAGCATTCATTATAGTGGTAATATTGCTTTGTGTTTATTGCTAGGTTATGCCCGCGACTTTGTCTGAGTAAATGAAAGTTTTCACGGTGTTTTTTTTTTGCGTAGAAGCCTAATTTTTTTTTTTAATAAGAGTAGCTTAAGTAAAAATTCTTATTACATCAGCTATCTAGGTACGAAAGTATTGTCAAAATCGTTTAGGGAGATTAGCCGCAACAAACAGACAAAATTGTTTTTGTTTTGCATTTTTCAGTCATGCGATCAGTTTTATCATAAAATTAGGTTTTGTTACCGCGGACGCAGACAAAGTCGAATAAAAAGTAGCCTATGTCCTTTATTGGGGTTCAAACTTACCTCGTACCGAATTTCATCAAAATCGGTTTAGTGGTTTAGTCGTGAAAGGCAGACAGTCAGAGTTACTAACGCATTTATATGTTCGTATAAATAGGTCATACAACATTTTTAGGTCTTGCAACTATCTATGAAATTTTTTTACTTTTTTCCAAAGAATGGCCATTTCTGAAATACAGCGTTTCAAAAAGTTGAAATACTCATGTTCGCTCTAATTTGCGCACGTTTATACGCCATCTATAAGGTATGCTAGCTTCTACTACACCGCCGGCACTAAACTAACAAGTCACAGTGTGTAGGCAGAAAACCGTTCCGTTTATTGCATGTTCAGTTATTAGCAGTTCCGTGCCGCGTCCGGCTAATATCCGGCAGTGGAGGCCGCACTTCCGAGCTTACGGCTCACCGCGTACTATGAAGGATGTGAAATGAGACTTACTTTTGTTTCTTGAAAAGTATGCAAATATGTAAAAGTATAACAGATATAACATCACGCCTGTAAGGCGGCAAAAGGGGTAAGGCAGATGTGTACCCATTAGTACACCAACATTTTGCCAATAACGCAAAAAGATTTTATAAAATAAGACCATTCGTTTCTTTCATTAGCGCCTTCAAACAAGCAAACTCTTCTACTTTATAATGTGAGTATAGATTTAAACTTTAAGCAAGAAAAGCGCAGTCTTAATGATTTAGATATTTCATACTAGTCACCTAAATATGGTGGAGAGAAAACATGACAGGTGTAAAGGACATCGTTCCTCCTCCATACATCATTCGCCCCAGAACCAACAGCAAAGGAAAATAACATAACATCACGCCTGTAATCCCCGAAGGGTTAGGCAGAGGTGTACGCATTAGTACATCCACATTTCGCCAGTTATGTTTTTAGTCCCATGTAATAGGGGGCGAGCCTATTGCCATCAACCGGGCATAAATCCAGACTCCAAGGCTGCTACTGAGAAATTCCTGATGGAAAAACCCAATAACACTTTGCCCGACCTAGGAATTGAACCCAAGACCTTATGCACAGCAGTCGCGCTTGCGACCACTAGACCAACGAGGCAGTCCAAAGGAAAATTACTTTGCGTTTTCTAAATTTTATATTTATTCCCACGAAGGCAAAGCTTAATGACGGACAGCTCGCAGATAGGATTTATTTAAAAATAAAACAAAGATTTTTATAAGTATGAAACAACCCTTTCAATACTTCAACATATATGCTAATACATATAAATGCCAGTCACCAATGTTATTTCTATTGTCTGTTTGTTGTTCGTTAAGCTCAATCAGAAAAGAAAAGCCAAAGAGTAAAAAAACATAATTTTTACTTCCAGACTACTTAATAGTATGTCCCTGCAGCAAGTACAAGTACATACCTACCTTTTTTTTTTTAGGTGTTAAAAATCATCAAATGACTCCTTCCGCCCTAGATGGGGCGGAAGGGACTGTCAGACTTTTATTGACAAAAAAACTACCCTGTTCCTTCTGTTGCCCTTTACGTTCCGGGGCCACGGTATCCTGTTAAGACGTCCTGCAACCCCGGGGACGTCCCGCAACCCCGGAAGTACATACCTACCTACTGTTACAGTAACAATTCAACACCTCTTCCCATTTATCCTACCTAAAATTAAACAAGTTAGAAGATTTATTTACAAAGATGTCCCTCGGCGTGACCCAATTCGTAGGATCAAGGGATTGAATGATATATCACAGTAATTAATGAGGATTTGTGAAATTCGGCCGGCAAGTAAACAGTACCGAAGGTTTTGGATAGAGATCGTATTGATTGATAACTGTTGTTTGTTTACAATTGGTTTTGGTTGGTAAATAAATAAATAATAAAATAATAAATATCTTGGGACAACTCACACACGGCTATCTGATCCCAAGCTAAGCAGAGCTTGTGTTATGGTAACCAGACAACTGATATACATACTTATATAATTTATAAATACATACATATTATAGATAAATCACACCCAGACACAGAACTAACAATCATGCTCATCACACAAAGTTTGTCCTGGGTGGGAATCGAACCTACGACCTCCGGCTTAGCAGTCAGGGCCACTAACTACTAGACCAACAGGCCCGTCAAAATAACGTATTGTTTGCTCTTATCAACTGTTAGGGTGACACTCTCTGCCAAAGCGGAGAGTAGCAGAGCGGAAAGTAGTGTAGGTGTGTAGGTGTAAGTCTCGTGCCGAAGCAACGAGCGGAACTTTTAAAAAGTCAAAGTCAAAGTCAAAACATTTATTTCAATTAGACCATTTACAGGCACTTTTGAATTGTCAAGGAGTCGGTCAGTTAGTCCGAAAGTTGAAGCTAGTTGCTCGTTCCAAAACGGAGGTAGGCCTCTATGGAGAAGAACGAGCAAGAAACTCCTCGGCACTCTTTTAAATTAGGTTTTTACAAAATCCTGGTTACATAATTCTTGTTGATTTGATGTTGGTGAAAAACATCGCATATCAAAGTCTCAATCTGTCAAAAAATGCCTCTTTTTTTCAAAAGGTTGCGACTAGTGCTACCTCTGTTTAAACTCTTTGGTAACAGGCGATAATGTTATGTTAAGATTGTTCAACAAACCACTAAACTTCTTAAACCATACATCCCATAATTGTATTATTTTTTTGTTAACTGGCGAAATGCGGGTGTACTAATGGGTACACCTCTGCCTAACCCTACGGGGATTACAGGCGTGATGTTATGTATGTTTTTTTGTTCAGAACCATAACATGTATTTAGGTCAAAGCTATAACTTATTACGATTAATACAAAAACTTTTTATAATCAACGTTTTAATTAAAGTTGAAATACCACGTGACCCTTGTACTGTTGCATGGTTCCACGAAGTGTGCTACCACAAAAAGTAATATTTCACACCAAAATAAAATCCGTTTCCCAGCAATAATTTTCACTCAATGTTAATCAGTGTCATGGGCAGTATACTTCTTCTTTATCGTGTGGGCAGTAAGGTCTTACGACCCCACACACCCTAGTATCAGAGTTTCTAAACCGCCTCAAGGGCTTCTGGCATGGTTTGAGTAGAACAATAAGTCCAGGTTTCTTCACGATGTTTTTCCTTCACCGATGCCAGTGATGTCCAAGATAAACTTTAGAAAGTACATGACATGAATTGAAATAGTCACCTTAGAACTTGCCTGGATTTGAACCCAAAACCTCATGCATGAGAGGCGGGCGAAATAACCATTGGGCCATCACAACACATCAGCAGTATACTTAGGTAACTCGCTATATAATTTGTCTATTCACACCCCGAGAGCATGGTTTTATTTATGTACGTCCTCAACTTAGAGAACAGTGAAGTTAAACTGTTCTAACTATTTTGAGGTAACCTTTAGAGTGTTCCGTAAATGTCCCACGAGATGTCACGTTACAACAAACTTCAGATGACACTGACAGTTGACACTCGTTGACATTTGATGTCACAAGATTGTTTCGGAACAGGCGTTGGTGTCGAATAATAAAGAGTATCCTCTCAGTTTTATTTTTCAGTTACTGCGTTAGTCTAAAGTAATATTGTTTTTACAGAAATGTTGTTAAGGGTATGCTTAGATGGTTCGTTCATGTTAAGAGGATGAGTGAAAGACGATTGACAAAAGGTATTTATATGGCAGAGGTGAGTGGCAACGCCGGGACGGGTCGCCCTAGGAAGACCTACTGAACTTATTGGTGAGGTCTTTCAGAAAGGTCAGGTGCGGAGTGCTCGTAACCGACGTGCTTGTATGACGAGATGTATGAACGTAGATGAGGCGAAAGGAGTATGTAAGGATCGTAGCAGGTGGCGCTCTGTAGTTCCTGCCTACTCCCATGGGGAAAAAGGCGTGAGTCTATGTATGTATGTATGTAGAAATGTTATTCTTCCTAATTTATTTTGGTCATCTCTGTCATCTGTGAAGGAAAATATCGTGAGGAGACCTGGAGTCTGGGACAAGAGCTATTTATTTATAATGTAAAATATACTTTAAACTAGCTTTTGTCCGCGTTTACGTCCGCGTGGAACTTGTTTATATCGTACTTGCATACAAACTTCCACCCCCCTTTTCACTGCCCTAGGGGGTGATTTCCGGGATAAAAACTATTCTATGTCCTTACCCGGGTCTTAAACTATCTCTATGCTCAATTTCAGCATGAAGAGGTACCTAACAGACAGACAGACAGACACACTTTCGCATTTATAATATTAGTATAGATAAATAGTTGTCGAACCGTGAATTTTCGTACGGAACCGTAACTATTTACTAGCCAACCTAGATAACACAGCTTCCCAAAGATAAGCGCGTTCAAACATAAAACAAATAAACTGTTTAGCTGTATAAGGGATGATTCTCATTAGAGCGGGCCGTGCCCAGGGCGAGGCCCGGACGGGGCACGGACGGGGCACGGTTTTAAATCTGTTACATATATTTTGTATGAATCAATTTATATTACACAGTGCATTATCCGTGTCCCGCCCGGGCCCTCTCGACGCACTTCAATACCACGTCGGCTCGTCCACGCCCCGGCCCGGGCACGGCCCGCTCTAATGAGAATCATCCCTAACTAGTACAGAATAATATAACAACGTTTTCATACATCATACATTTCTGAATTAAATACCTACATGTTAGTTAGCACAGTTGTACAAATATATACATACACAGTTTCCTGGTTTATGTGTTTGTTTATCTGTAATAGCGAACGTAGTGAAACTATTGCTATTTCCTGGGAACTTGCTAAATCACCTCGACTGCCTCGTTGGTTTAGTGGTGTGTTTTGCCGAGATGACGTAATACGCTCTGAGTGGCGTTTAACGCAAAATGGCGATCACCTGTATTTCCTTAAATAATTTATTCCTAAATTATAATATACATCTTAACTTTTATACAAAAATTTAATTATAAAGATTTTTTTAATCCTTGAAACCTGTTTACAATTATAAATTAATTGTTCTAATTATTCTTCGTTACTATCATCACGCTTATTCATTACAAGTTGCTAGATAGGATAGCCTTTATTTTAAGAGACAGTGGTGCCGATTCCCTTGTTCACAAACTAGACTAAATTTAGAGAATTTACATCTCTTACTAAGATACAGCGAAAGGAAAGGACGGTGACATTCCGTGACATTAAAGAACTAAGTTAGAGATGTCAAATTAGTTTTGCCTTGAACTTCTCCGTATTTTTAATCCACACGTTTTAAGATGTCAACTATAACTGTATGGATGCGTCAGATGGACTAAAATTGACAGCTCTTATTTTCATTAGTCTCTTTCTTATTTTATTGGACAGAAAAAGATGGAAATAGTCTAATTTTAGTTTAGTTTGTGACCAAGAGAATCGTCACCAGTGTTCGACCAAATGTTTATTTAAACATGACTTACAACAAGTGAACGGTGTTGATGTTATTAAGCTTTTTTAAGTTTGATATGTGTAGTGTAAATTAAATTAAATGAAATGAATGTCATGTTACATATAGATTGAGTTACTATATCTAATACTGTATACATACATACATGAACTCACGCCTTTTTCCCATGGGGGTAGGCAGAAACTACAGAACGCCACGTGCTACGATCTTTACATACTCCTTTCGCCTCATCTACGTTCATACATCTCGTCATACAAGCACGCCGTAATACTGTATACTAATAAAATAATAAAAAGTTAACCCTTAAACAAACAAAGAAACACAAAAGAAACTCGAACAAAACAAACTTCAGATCTGACTGTCAACATAACAATATAACTTTGTCAGTGTCATGACATTTACTGACAACCGTCATCCACTGGGAACAGGACGGATGATGTTGGGACTTCCTTTGGGAATATCCCGCTATCGAATGGGAAATTATACGAGTTACCGACTTTGAAATGTGTAATAAAAAGTTTCGTTTGTGTTACCTACATAAAATCGAATGGGATTTTGATGATGTTCATATGCTGAAGATTTTTTTTATTTGCTGAATTTGGGAATAGGCTGTGGAGTGGATATCTATATCTGCTTATTAATGATTCCACTTATTTAAAAAAAAATTGTGCCCGATATGGTCTTTATATAGCTTTATTAATATGACACCATTAGATAATAATTCTAAGAAATAACTTCTCTAAAAAAACAGTTTGTTTTAACCTTGAAAACCCGATTAATTTTCAGTTAACTGTAAAATTTGATAATTAGATTAGTTTAGTAAATAGTTGGTCAATTGAGTCGGCACTAAAGTGAAGTCACAGCTGTCCTTCAGATGATTTCAAATCAACTAAAAATCTAATTTTACAGTTAACGAAAATTAATTAGTTTTTTAGGACTAAAATAAACATAACATCACGCCTGTAATCCCTGAAGGGTTAGGCAGAGGTGAACCCATTAGTACACCCACATTTCGCCAGTTATGTTTGCCATCTACCGGGCACAAGTTCAGACTACGAGGCTGAGAAATTCCTGAAGAAAAAAAAACAAAGATCCCTCGACCTGACTAAAATAAAGCGTTTCTTTAAAAAGTTAAGTTTTGAAATTATTTGTTAATGGTGTTCAATACTCATTTATTTCTATTAATCAGAGTAAGGATTGCAATAAAGATTTGATATTCGATTTGAGAAAGAACGCGGAATTAAATTACACCCATTTTTTACTTCTGGTTACGTATGGCATAACCTTGGTTCAGGATTATCAATAAGCTGATTAGAGCTAACCGAATGCTGATCTATTGAAAAAGATATTTAGTCAAAAGAGTATTTATTTTTTACAACTTATTAGGCTTAGTTTTTACAAGCAATTTTCAGGAAATCATTTTAAAGTATACCTTTTTAATAATGGTATAATTATCTAAAATACAAGCTGTTTTCAAGAATCCATTTTTCAAGGAAAAATCTATTAAATATGGTGGTTCTGAAAATTGAGTTTTAAGTAACGTTACACTTCTAGGTATTATGTCGTGTATAATAATATAGTTTGAAGCTTTTAGGTCTTTTTTGATCGATATAAATGTCAAGGTATTATAATCTGTCAAAATATTTATAAAGTAGGGGGATTCTGGTTGAGTAGGACTTGTATAGACTATGTATACATGGTGTATAGGTAAGTACTTAAAAGGTTGTAGGTATTCATCATTATATGAATACCTTTTACTTTAGGACTAAAGCTAGAATTGGGAATATTTGGTCGAGTTATGTGACTATGAATGTATCGATCAGCTGATTTTTGTCGCGATTTCGAAGTTGGTTCCATAAGTCCCAAATAAGTTCATAATGATGAGTACAATGACCTCATTTAAAGATTATGATAAACAAAAACTAAGCTCGTATTCAATATTCAAAATAGTTATGACAAACATTGAATAAAAAATAACGCAAAGAAATTGCTCGTACCACGTATTTTTCCAAAACATTTTGAAACAAATTAGGGTGAGGCAAAAATTCATTTCCTCACACAATGTTTGACAAAATATGAATAAATAATAATATTTCAACGAAAGAAAATTGTGTGGGGAACGAAAACTCTTGGAAAATTGAAGATACGAACCGATTTGTAGAGGATCATAGTGGATTTACTGTGCTAACTTTAGGTACGACTTTTATATTGGAAAATGATATAGCGCTTTCGTAATGCATATTTTATAGGTCGTGACGTATAAGTGAGATTTTCAACGAAACAAGAATATTATTTTTTGATACCTTATATTTATAATATAAAATGGTAATTGAACAACATTATGAAAAATGGTTTAATTATAACTATTTATTTAATTAAAAAACGTTGCCCTATACTACGGTTTTCTTCTATATCGTGGGTGCGTTTATTAACATATTGA
This sequence comes from Hoplodrina ambigua, assembly GCA_949774945.1. NCBI lineage: Eukaryota > Metazoa > Arthropoda > Insecta > Lepidoptera > Noctuidae > Hoplodrina > Hoplodrina ambigua. The sequence goes on from OX458977.1 coordinate 11,755,561, forward strand.
CTCACAAACAGACAATAACTTTCGAGTCTTTGTCTGACCTATAAGTTATGTTTTTAATATTCTCTAATGGACTCTGGACTCAGATTGCTTGCAAGTCAGTTTAGTGAGACAGTTAATTGACGCTAGTTGCTAACTGTCGTGTATTGAGAAACCAATCATAACTGATGAGATTCGTACACGTGACCAATGAACTGGCTTATAAATAGGCCTCGTGTCCAAATACCATGATAATTTTGTTATATTATTCTCATTATTATACAGGTGATTGTTCATTTACCAAAATCCTGAAAAGGGGTCATTGTACTCAACATTACTAATAGCTTTTACGACGGGGCAAAGAAATAAATTATGAAAAAAATATATTTTGTTCCTTACAAAAATGTTTTTTTTTTTCATGATTTCAGGGTTTTCTCGTAGCGGTAATGCAATTACCTCTTTCAGGTTTTTGGTAAATCAACAATCATCCTGTATTTTGGCTAATAAAGGGTCCCTTTTCCAAAATAAATAGATTACTATAAGTTTCTTATTATTTACAGCATCTTAACACAGTTAAAATTAAAGGCTTACAGATAAAACATCGTATGTTTTGTTGAGCGACAATGTGGTTTTAACATACATTTCTTTGTTGGTATTAAACATTTCTGTTTCAGATGTTCCAGTACCATAATTAAACCACAGTTAACGACTTTTAACGCTAACTTGAACACTGACATCAGCCATTACCGTTCTACGCAGAAATATGTGTCTCTGTTGTGTTTAAATGTTACTGATCGTCTTGGCAAATGCTTTAAATGTTTATTTAGTGCTCTTTACATGTTTATGTTTATAAGTATCAAAAGGACCAATGATACTTGTTATTGTGTTTAATTAAATGATGTGATGATTGGATGTTTATTTTAAAGTGCGTTATTTTTGACAAAATATCTAATTTTTTTTGGATTTCTCGAGTTTTGGAGCTAAATCTTCGTCTGCAAGTACAAATATTACATTTTAAATTTATTTTTAATTAGTTTTTGGAAAAGAATATTGTTTATTGAACTTCTTTAGCACAGTACTTACAATTTTTGTCAAATGAAGCGCACATTTTTTTATCCAAATTTTTCTTATTTTTCTCACAAAAAATTGTAAAGAGTCACTTCAATGTTGGTTGCGAACTATCTATCTTGCTTCCCTCTGGCGGTATGACAACTCAAACTCACTGTTTTTTCCAAATTTTCTATTTACACAAACGAACAAATTGCTTGCATTTAAATGTTATGTGTTTGGAGCATAATTTGGTCTTTTGAATCGCAATTCAAGATAGATGAATAATTCATAATTTGAAATTGATAACGAAAAAATCTCTCGTAAGAAATCTCGAGAACAAAAAAAGAACACTTTATTCAAATTATTTTAAATATTGAATGACATCGTATTCTTAATTCAATTCTTTATTTGAACTTTTTGTAAATTTCTTGAAGTACCTTCAAAATTCCAAGTTTAGCTCCGATATCTGTGCATAAAAACATTTGATTTACTGTTTCTTGTGTGCTCGACCAACAAGATTAGAAATGCTGCACGATCTGTCTCTTTCTTCCAACGCTATGCACATAGATGCACGAACAAGCTGTTTAGATGATAAAACGGTTTTAATAAAAATATTTTAAATTAAAAGTAAAAATAAAACAGGAAATAAAATGTTGATGATGGATTGCTGTTCAGAAATAAAAACGATAAAAAAACGATATTTTAAGAACTTAATAACCGGAAGTATTATAAGCAAAATACGAAATGACAAAGTAATTTAAGACTTAAAGTTTCGCAATCAATAAAAATAAGGAAACGATTATAGGTCTCCGGAGAGATGAAAGAAAAACTAACTTAAAAAATCCAATACAACATTCCATTTGATTTATTTCAAATATTTAAAAATAGACATAGGGATTTCATGTAACGCAAAAAAAAACTGTTATTAGAGGTACTTTAGGGAACGATAAAAAAAGATAATTTAAACATAATATGTATCACTTTATATAGTAAATCATCCCAATGTGACAATTACCCAGTCTCGTGGAGACATTAATGCCCTAATAAAAGGCAGTAAAACCGTACAACAAAGAATATCTTAAAATAAAATTATAGAAGAACAAAATAATAAACGTAAAACGTTAAAAAAATATACCGATGAAAATAAACTTTATGACACGCGATGTATCTTTGGAATATATAAAGGTTAAGTGTTTATAATTCCTACTAGCAATATCTTGCGGTTTTACACGCTTTAAATTACATCTTTGATTACTGCAACGTTCCTGTAGGTCGCTTATAATCTTCCTCGATAAACACTAAACAGGTTTAAGCTTTTTTTTAAATCGGACCAGTAATTTCGGAGATTCGCGCTTTCAAACAAACAAATAAACTCTTCAGATTTAATAAGATGAAGAAGAAGCGTAAAAGATTAGTATAAATAGCATGTCAGCTAAAACTTGTCAACTGTAAATTCTAAGCATGACTCATACTTACAGCTGACAATTTTAAAAGTCGGTAAAAATAATAACTATGACATATTATGGCATTGCTTTCTCACAAGCTGATATAAAAAATTAGCTTCTGTTCGCGACTCCGTCCGCTTGGAACTGAAGTATACCACGATACACGACCCATGACACTAGTCACTAGTGTCAATTTTTTGAATGAAAGATTTTTTGTTATCGGATCTATACCTACAACCAGAGATTACCTCTTAAAAAAAAAACAATAAACTTTACCTTAATGTTATTATAGATGAAATTTATAAGAAAAAGAAATAATAACATCCGTCATTTTCAACTTTCCAGAAGCCAACTCGGAAATATCGTTACGAATATCAGAAAAGATTGATGTAAAAATACATTTAGATGTCACAAACTTCTTTATTGTCAATAAAAGAAACGCTGAACAGCAATTTATCAAACACAACTTTGAAAACGTTAGTGTAAGAGACCGTACAGTTGAGAACGGTAACCGTTTTACAACCTCGCAAACAGCTTGTTCATTCAGCATGTCAATCTTCTTGGTCGTTGTGACAAAAGCTGTGTGTGCTAGTGTATAGGAACGAATGTTTCTTCTTGCAGGCTCGGAGCGCTAGCACCAGTAGCTTTAGGAGTGTAAGTCAGGTAATGAAACGTAAAAGCTTGATCACGCCTGTCCATTTTCAATATTGAGCATTTGATTTCGTTCGTTTCGGTCGGCAATGATTTTTATGTTTTGTCGAAAGCCTTTGACAAGGTGAACGTCTTTTGAGATCAAAGTTTTGGTAAAGATTGTTATTAGAATTTGAATTTTACATAATTTATTGTCTTTACTTCGGTGCCTTTGTTAATTTACATTTGCTTTAACTTCAAACTTGTGATACCTTACTTTAAATACTCAAAAGAAAGATGGTCCCGAGCAGTTCCCATTCGTAACTTTTTTGGCAATTTTCGTAAGTTCTTTCGAATCGAAATGCCTATCCATTTCTTTCTCTGTTTGTGCAATATTAAGACTCGGTTTTATTTTATAGATAAACTCTAGCAATATACCTTTATCTTTATGGATACTTTCGGCACTTTTATTGGTGTCCTCAATAACGTCTGTTCCCAAATTTGTTCTTCGTAACATCTTGGGTTAACACTTAAGCCTCATCTGATAAAGAGTGTGTTTCTTCCTAGACAAGTTTTCTATTTTCAATCTATGTTTCGAGGTCTCTTGTATCTATTCTTTCAAAATTTTGATCATTTCTAAGTGCGTTATAAAAATCATTGCCAAAAACTTGTCATGAGCCATACCGCGTAATGAATTGTAGTTTGTTTTAGCTGTAGCCCATCTCCATCTGCGTAGAATCAGAACTGCGAACGGTAAGTGGCGACACATCACGACACACACATCATTGTAGATTTTTTATTACATATCAAACTATTAATAGAAAGAGTCTACGAAGAATCAGAAGATGTTCCTGAAGAACGGTGGCTCCTTCGGTGTAAGCGGGATGGAAGATAAAAATAACTACGACTGACTACTAAATACTAAAATAACTACTATAATACTACTAATACTACCTATTTTAATAAACACTGAATTATGTGAAACAGTAATATACGAGTCGCTAATGGCGATTTCCGTCAGACATCTTTTATATCGACAGAATTATTTGGTATTTTTTTTACTTGACTTTATTCATTATCATTATCTTTATTCATTACTGTATGAAAAAAAACAACAAAATAGGTAACAATGATAATTTTATTCATATTTAAATCGACAATAATTCCAGATATCTACCTACTAGATTAGATATACTACTTTTACCCGTGACGTCATCTTCGTGATTATCGGATAACGCAGGAGTTGCCTAGTCGCGGATTAAAAACTAGCCTATGTCCTTGCTTGGGGTTCAAGCTTAAACCATATCTATCAAAATCAGTTCAGTGGTTTAGCCATGAAACCATAACAAACAGACAGATATATAGAGTTACTTTCGCATTTATAATATTAGTATAAATTAAGTTAATTTAATAAAAAAATTAAAACAGCTATTTTTTAGATGAAATCAGGCCAAATATTTCATGAACAGATTGAAAATAAAATCAATCATAAGTCGATTTCGATTAAGCTGTTTCATTTAGCAATCAAAAAACAATTTAGGTTACTCAGGGATCGGAAGATTAGTCGAAATCCACAAATCACAAAGAAATTACATTCTCGTAATGAGGTGTAATCAATCTCAATTCTACAAGATTTGAAAGAAGAAAATGTAAGCTGTTTTCATATTTCTTGTAATTTTATAGAAATCTCGTCTTACCCAGCAATCGAGCAGCTTTCATTTATCAATTGATAATGAACTAAAATTCATCACAAATTGAGGTCAAAATTCTGTGCACGATTTAATCCCGCCGGGATTTGTTATCTTGCACGCAATTACACAATTTTTAACTTTATTTCTGTTGGCTTTAAGTTCCTTATCAATGCAATGTTAAAACTGCTCGAGTATTTTGCGGAAGTGTCTAATCACTAGCATAGTCCTCTTTGAATTTGACGATAGGCTTCCTTATCTGGTATCGCTAGGCGATAATCTAAGAGTATTTTAAAACATATACATATTTCTTTACTGTATTGTAATTTTCAATAATTTCATCTTGATATACATTCCGTTGTAAAAATGTATACTATTACTATTTTGGAACATGATAATTATATCTCCTGATTCCTCTGGGAAAAAACTAAGCAGCAGGTAGCATATGGTCCTTTCATCCCAAATATAAATAGGACCAACCTACGTAAGACCCGCCATATTTGTGGGAAGGAGCGACGAAAATATGTCTTGCCGCATACGCTTCCTTATAATATCATAAACCCGACTATTATGGCTAAATTCCTGCTCCGTGTTAGTTTATTTTGGTAACAGAATTATTGTAAAGACTGATTTTTTTCTATTGGTCATCTTTCAAGGAGTTACAGTACTCATGAATATGGACAACTTTAAGTATGAAAAATAAATCTGCAGTTCACTATAAAAATGCAGTACCATACGATTAAAAAGCATGGAACAGATGATTATTTTTTTCGTATCTCGGGGTTGGTGTCATATTAAAAAAATCTTATACATGATTCTTGCTGATTAATTGAAGAGTCGCTTAGTATGTAACCTACCCGTAATCAATTTTTTTGAAGTTAAATTGCGTTTCTCTTACTTTGTAAGTGCAACTGCTGGGTGTGGGGTCTTGGGTTCGAATCCCAGGTAAGGTATTATTAGGTTTTTCCATTAGAAGTTTTTATTTTTTCTTTCCCTTAAAGATTCTTACTGTGAAGCCATCGATCTTGCGCCCTATTTCTCCTCTATCGGATTGCCGTTCCATTATACAATAGGAGAAGGCTAGAGGAAGTGCATACTTGTGCACTAAAATCTCTTTCGACAACTTTTCTAATCTCTATTTAGATTGTCGCCGTGACCGAAATTAAGTTTTAGATTTTGTGAAAAACAAGTAACTTTCATCTTTAAGTGTCTATTTACAAAATGTATATATTTATATTAGTGTAAATAGTCTCACTACAGGTAGAAAAGAGCGTTACCTTATTATGTAAATCTATATACCCTTCGCCATTACAATAAAGGTCTGGTATCAACTTTCAGTTGCTAGGCTCTCGACAATATTGTCGTATTATACAGAGTGCTGTTAATAATAGAAGCAGTTGGGAACATGTAGGTACTTATTGGGTATACCGCTTTTTTTTTCTTGCTTCGGAAAATTTTATGAGGCTGTGACCGAGTTTTAAGGTGTGTTAACGGTGTTAGCTGTGAAAATAGTAGAAAGGTCGATGCACGGAGGAAATAACATTCGGTCAGTAAGGTATACCGTATTACCCTCTTACTGGGTTATGGAGGTCGTTGGTCGTTGGTATAGGCTAGGCAGACGATGATCATGCAGACAGTATAGGCAGACGTGTTTTCAGAAAAAAATGACTATTCTATATAAAATAAATGATGTAATTAAACGAATACGATCGTATTGTAACATAGGAACAGAAGCTTTTTTTTATTTAATTACATGACATTATTTAGATCCTTATATAGTATTACAAGTCGTCTTTATAAATATATCATTCCATACTACAAACGTTTATAAAAAAAAAAACTTTGCTCCTTTAATACTAAAACCTGCAGAACCAACATACTTCATCCAAATATTGTAATGAGATGCAAATTCGCGGTTCCATTTGCCTCAAGAGCTGGCCCGGGAAACTATCCAATCATAGCGCAGTTACAAATGGCGTCTGCCAAACGATTTTACACAGAGTCCTGTGACCTACAAACCTATTTCCACTCAAAGTGTGAAATACTCAGCTGCGGGGCGTCAGAAACTATGATAATTATCTCAAATTAGTTTCTACTCGACTCTGATTTGAAATCAACTGATGGCACCACTAAGACATTTATGGTTGGAAAATTGGAATGTCGTACTATTATTATAAACGCGGAAGTTTGTGAGGATGGATGGATGGATGTTTGTTACTCTTTCACGCTTAAACTTAGCTTAGCTCACATTCAGCACACATTATAGATAAGTACTACTAAGCCTAAACTATGAAAAAAATTTGGCTGAAATCTAAGAAAATGCAATACAACACAGTAAAAATAGTTGTTTTTTTTCGTACTTTTTATTTGTCATAATTAATTTTAACCTCCTTAAAATATTTGCAAAAAATTAATCATGTTTTCGCCTAACAGAAACTTATATAAACTTTCAAATTCAAAATCTAAGATATTGAAAATCTTATTCACTTTTACGTATCAAATTAAATTAACTTAAAAAAATTGCAGGATAATCGCAGCTCAGCGTTTAAACAGCTGTTCCTTAAAGGACCAAGTTTACACACTGTATTCATATCGATGTATAATGTCTAAATTTTTGGTCCTTACGTCCGTACCTAGAAACCCGTAATAAATACTGTATTGTGCATCGCGTGTACTTAGGACCAGTATGCCTAAGACTACCCTACAATATTTATGACGGTCTACGAACAGATTAAAGGGACTGTTTCAACAAGATTGTTAGTGTCTTAGAGATAAATGGGGGCATATTAACGTAGGTACAAGCATACTTAGGTGTAGTAGGCGGACTTAAACTTAGGCTTAAAATTGTTTATCTACGAGTACTTTACGATTAATGTCTTATGTGACAAGGGTGTTGTTCCTTGAATCTCGTTAATTAATGCTATATATTTAGATTTTCAATTTAAAAAGCCCAAAAGAAAAAAACGTTCTAAAAATCTGACAACCAGTCTTTATTTATTTATTTATTATGGCACTCCAACGACAAAGTCACAAAAACTTTCGTACATACAGGATTTTTTAAATAATACTATAGTGACTTTGTCACATAAAGGTGTGCACAGCTTTTATATTGTGATACAATGTTAATAGGATAGTAGTGAAAATTGTACACAAAGCATTGTAGAATCATTAAAATATTTGAAATATTATTTTTTGAAATATTAATATAGTCTTACCTTGGAGTATCGTATTACCTTATTGGGTTGCGTAGGTCAGATAAGCAGTTACTCCACTTAAAATATCTGCATCTGGTAAGACTGGAAGCCGGTACGGAGGAGTTTCGGTGTGTAAATATGGTCACCCATCCACGGACCAACCCCGGCAAGCGTAGCTTAACCTGATGGATCAACCAATGTGGCAGACATAATAAAAACTCAGACAGGTTTGTGTCTCATATAAGTTAAAAGGCTTAAACTTACTTAGCCAACAAGATACTCAATTAATGTCATTACTAGGAACTCTAACGATGATTGCTGACGACAACCGATAATTGCCGATGTTAATGGAACACCTATCTCTAGGGAAAGCTGTCGTAGTAGTTAACACTTGACGTGATTCATGTATGTAGTTTGTCATAGAGAGCCCTTTTTTTTTCTAATGGAAATCCTCTTGGACTTGCAGAAGACGGAGCGGTTTGTTGGATTCTTTCAGTCCGTCACACTATTCCTATACCACTGCAAATCCTGAAAGTCAACAGTGGTGATCATCAGAAAAGCGACAAGTCCCGGAAGAACGATTTTGGATCCCGCAACCAAATTAGTCAGAAAAGAACAGCAGAAGAGTAAGAAAAAACTTCTATCGACTAAAACTCCACGGTTTTCCTCCAATTACCATTAACCAGGTCACGGGAGTCGCTCAGAGCATTCTTTCGCATCCCGTTTTAGACACCCCTAAAATTTTGTCGAACACTTTAGGTATACCAAAGTACACTGAGCCATTACGCATGTACAGTAAGGGGTCTTAAGTGCAGAAGCATGCAAAGTTTGAATTGCTGTGATCACGCGGTACAGGCCGTACCTACATCTGTGCGTATAAATAATTATGTATTAACACAGTACCTACGAACACCTTTGAATTCATAGACAGCGTCGAAAGGTCGTAAGTTAAAAAATAACAATCTATTGCTTTGTGAGATTGCTACTCAACTTATGACCGCTATTGTACCTAAATCTACACTTCAATGCTTAAAAACAGAGTTCACCGTACAAATAATTCTATAAGAGTTTTTTTAAGCAAAATGGGAAATTCCAGACCTTTTTATACCGTAAGCCTTAGGCTTCGTTCCTATGTGCATACAACTAAGAGCTTAGACTCTCAAACGCTTCGTGTTGCCAGCCCTTAACCTTAGGGTTGCCCAAAGAAAACATTTCTTGCGAGTGTCGGCGCTCTAGGCATATTTCTTACGCCCTCTTTTCACACAGTTAAGTAAATGCACGTTTTCGAGTACCTACCTTTCTTCATTTTCTTTTTATTGTTTATTTTTGGGATTGTTGGAATCGTGTGTTAAGTACTGCGGAATTTATTGTGTTTCAGTGCTGTTATTTCGTGTAGGAATTTGGACTTTAAAGTGTTTCGAATAAGTGGAAATATTCATTAATCCGAATTTTTTCATTACATTTCTCTTGTCCACTCAGAAATGTTTACTGACCTATTTAAGGAGGTAATAATAAATGAGATTAATAATACATAATTTTAATAAATAATAAGTCACAATAAAATAAATTAAGCAAGACATAATATGAAAGATCACACATACATTGCTAAAAACATAACCCTTATTTTTGGCTATTCCGAAGTCGGTTAAAAAGAACAATCGATTTATGAAGAATTATGAAAACAGAAAAATCGCCTATTTAAAAAAAGTGCCTCGTTGGTCTAGTGGTCGCAATGCGCGACTGTTGAGTATGACGTCTTGGGTTCGTATCCCAGATCGGGCGAAGTGTTATTGGGTTTTTCCACCAGGAATTTCTCAGTATAGCAGCCTCGGAGTCTAAATTTATGCCCGGTTGATGGCAATAGGCTCGCCCCCTATTACATGGGACTTAAACATAACTTTTCCCATGTTGGTGTGCTAATGGGTACACCTCTGCCTAGCCCTTCGGAGATTGAAGGTGTGATGTTATGTTTTTAAAAAGAAGACAGTTGCTTCATACATTTAGGTCTTTTATCTTGTTTCTCATTTTGACAATTTTAAAGTGCCTGTTAATGGTCTAATTGAAATAAATGTTTTGACTTTGTATATTACTTTTACATAATTATATATTTTTTTAATAGAATCATGTACCTTCCAAACCGACATTAACAGGGTGCGCATCTGATATCCCTTTCACATACAAGCATTGATTTTTTTGTCAACATACCCAGATGATATTATAATCGCCACAGCCGTACCTATATACTTTTACATAACCGGTGTCTGTCCCAGGTGTAAGCTATTTGTTACAGCACACATATTTCTCTATACAATACAAGTCCCACCTGAGCAAAGTTAAAATATTGCCACATAAAATATGTTATAGATCATAAAAAGTTTGTGAATACACAAAGCGTTGGTACTGTAGAGACTGGCTGACTGTGTCAGATACAATCTCTTTTTAGTTGTCTATGCCTATAAGATAAATGCTAGTTTAAAATAAGAAGGTTATGACAGACCGTCGCTATGGTTGACGGTTAAACCTGTATAACTTTCAATTAACGGTAAAATTTGACTGCCTCGTTGGTCTAGTGGTCGCAAGCGCGACTGCTGTGAATGAGGTCTTGGGTTCGATTCCCAGGTCGGGCAAAGTGTTATTGGGTTTTTCCATCAGGAATTTCTCAGTAGCAGCCTCGGAGTCTGGATTTGTGCCCGGTTGATAGCAATAGGCTCGCCCCCTATTACATGGGACTAAAAACATAACGGGATTACAGGCGTGATGTTATGTCATGTAACTGTAAAATTAATAATTGTTTAATCAATAAATACTTAGTTATTTGAGTTGAAAAATAAGTCACGTCACGGTTTAGTATTGTCAGACAAAATAATAGGAAAATTGGATTTAAAACACCATTAACCAATTATATTTCCAATTATAACTTCTTTATTTTTATTAGATTGTAAAAATCATCAAATGACTCCTTCCTGTCAGACTTTTACTGACTAAAAAACCACCCTGTACCTTCTGTTGCCCTTTACATTCCGCAAAAAAAAATGATATAACTTCTAGAATGAAATACTTTATTTTAACTCTTAAAACCTGATTAATTTTTAATTAACTGTAAAATTTGATTTTTAATTGCTTAAAAATTAATAAATAGTTAATCAATTGAGTCGACATAAAAGTGACGTCATAGTTATTTTTTGCCATACAGTATCTGGAAGAATTGCGTTTTGTTAGGTCATAAAAAGTACATCAGTTGCAATCATTTGACAAATTATTAGGTCTTTACCTATGTAATTGGAGATTTTATAACCAGCATTTTCAGATTTAATTATCTGTGGATTGGCGCGGAATACGAAATTCAAATAATTTTTATTCGAAAGCCGTGATATTGTAATTTCAAATTCAGTCATTTGTTTCTAGATAGTGTTTTGTTTTTGTTAAATTGTGGTAGTTTATGGCGCCATGGACAAATTGAAAATTCGTACAATTTTCGAAAATGAGTTCTTAAGTGGAAATGCTGCTGCGCAAACAACACGAAACATTAACGACGTGTACGGCCATAACTCTGCTTGCATAAACACGGTCCATTATTGGTTTAATCGTTTCAAATCTGGAAGTTTTGAGTTGAAGAACGAGCCTCGCGGTCGGCTGGTAACCATTGTGTACAACGACGAATTGAAGGTGAGGGTGGAAGCGGATCCAACTCAATCTACGGCTGAGCTTACTGCAGGCGTTGGAGTTAACGTCAAAACAACATTGAAGCACTTGCGTCAAATAGGAAAGATAAAAAAGCTAGATAAGTGTGTGCCACACGAACTAAGCGAACAACAACGACACTTACGCGTCGAAGCATACATAGCAGTACTGAATCGACATGGAAACGAGGGAATTCTAAATCGAATTGTATCCTGCGATGAAAAGTGGATCCTGCACGACAACTGGAAGCATTCGTCTCAGTGGTTGGACCCGGGTACAGCACATAATCAGTGCGCTATAAAAAGATTACTCATAGGAAGGTGATGGTGACTGTCTGGTGGACTAGAGCCGGACCTATACATCACAGCTTCTTACCGAATGGCACAACTATAACGGCAGATGTCTATTACCAAGAATTGCAAACAATGGTAAAGAAGCTCAGAATACAATAACCAAGACTGGTCAATCGCTCTTCTGCATTGCTGCTCCACGACAACGCGCCAGCTCACACTTTACGACAGGCCATCGCAAAGCTACAAGAGTTACAGCTAGAAGCTCTCCGTCACCCAGCGTACTCACCGGACCTTGCCCTACAGACTTCTACTTTTTTTTTCAAAATTTAATCACTTTTTTATTGGGAAAAAATTCAACACCTGAGAGGCAGTACAAAACGTTTTCGCTGATTTCATGGCCTCCCGTCCGGCAGACTTCTACAGTAAAGGGATAAACAAACAGCCATCAAAATGGCAAAATTGTATAGATTATTTGAGCCAGTAACTTGATTAGCTAAAATAAAGAAGACACCAAAATTTTTATATTTTAAAATTTTCATACAAATCTCCAATTTCATAGGTAAAGACCTAATATAAAAACTATTTATTTATTTAAACTTTATGCAACAAAAAAGTACAAAGGCGGACTTAATGCCTTAGGCATTCTCTAACTGTCAACCAAAGGTGGTGAAGAGATAACAAAGCAGGTGCAAAAAATTGTACATGAGGAAATAATAACTATGTCAATTGATTGCTGGTGTCAAGTATTCAATTCGCTTTAAATGTTCGATGTTTCCGTGCTAGTGCCACTTATACTCATTTACGTCAATGTAATAAGTTCACACAATGACGTATTGCATTGACGATTGTTACCTACAGCTATGTCTAAAGACGTCATCCATTTTCCTACCAACGAAGGCCATCGGGTGTCATCGGCAATTATCGTCTGTCATCGATCAATCGTAATTCGAAGAAGCTTTTTTTTTTTTAAACATTTTCTGTCTTTGTCATTCTTATTCAATTGAAATGAAAGGGAAACATTCTATAACTCCATTTCAGTTGACAGTTATGAATTAAGGTACATATTTACCCTTATATTGTGCTCAGAATTTCTCCGTACAATTCATGAAAAAACTCCTAAATTCCTCAGAGTTGCTATAAAGCAGTGTACTTTCCTTTGTGAACGTTAAGCTTAGACGGGCCGTTTCATGTGTTAATTAGGACCCTCTTTCTCTCTGGTCCCTAAAAGAGCCTTTGTATGATTTGCAACGAAAAGAATTAGTGTGTTTCTGTAGAAATGAAGGCTTTGTGATTGTTATTAAGTTTAAATTGCTTTGGATTTCAGTAACAAGTGCATTGAAGTAGTAATCTATGCCCTTACCTATTTTGGTTTTGATATTACAATGAGGTTGTGGGCCCTATAGTACTGGGCAAGTACTTATGTTACTTTTTCATTTATTTTGTTTATATTTTATGCACAGGAAAGTACAAAGTTGGACTTAATGCCATAGGTATTCTCTATTAGTCAACCAAAGGTAGTGAAAATGTAACATACCGCCTAGTGAAAATTATACTCGTAGTACGTGCAAAAACAAAAAAAAAAGAGATTTATAAAGTAACGTACAAAATAATTACATAACTAAATTGAAATATATACACGTATAAAATAACTAATATCACTGACATCGGTAAATAAAAACATACTAAGTAAACCTGAACTTATAAGAGTCTGAAATCACCAATCTTTGAGCAAGCTTAGTGATCAATGCTCGTGCCTTCTCTATATAAAAAGAGGTCTTTGCGCTGACTACAGCGCAAATACCTCTAACGTAACTAACTAAACTGACCACTAGGTCAGTTTAGTTAATATTTAAAATAAATAAAACAAGAGTAAAAAAAAACTAAATTATTATTTATTAACATAACTCAGCGACAAGGCCGCCATCTCTTATCACTACTAATCACCCGTCATCATCGCCATGAACTCTGAAACAGACAGAAGACAAAGATATATTATACATACATAACATAACATCACGACTGTAATCCCTGAAGGGTTAGGCAGAGGTGTGTACTCATTAGTGCACTCACATTTCGCCAGTTATGTTTAAGTTCCATGGGGGGCGAGCCTATTGCCATCAACCGGGCATAAATCCAGACTCTAAGGCTACTACTGAGAAATTCGTGATAAAAAAACCCAATAACACTTTGCCCGATCTGGGAATCGAACACAAGACTTCATGCACAGCAGTCGCGCTTTGTGACCGCTGTTATATTTATTGATTTTTATACAGGGTAATTGAAAATATACCCGAAACCTTAAAAGGGCCGTCATTGTACTCATCATTATGAACAACTTTTACTATTGGACCAACCCTAAAAGAATGAAAAAAAAAACAGCAGATCAAAACATTACGATCTTGTTATGTAGCATTTTCGTAGGGAACAGCTGATTTTTTTTTTTCATGATTTCATGGTTGGTCCCGTAGTAAAAGTGGTTCATAATGATGAGCACAATGACCCCTTTTAAGGTTTCGGGTATATTTTCAATGACCCTGTATAATTAAATATATATTTTTAATAATACATTGTCCCACACTATGATTGTCTCCTGTGTATGTGTATGTATCTTGGGTGCGTTTACAAACATACAAACTCAGATACACGAGCATCTAGACCCGGAACAACGAATACGTAAAAAATGCTTAGAAGTCAGTAAAATAGTCAAAGAATATTACCATCAAAGTCCACGGTGCCTGATGCATCAGTATCTATCTCAGCGATCATCTCGTTCAGCTGGTCAGGGGTCAGTTGTTCATCGAGGGCAGCCAGGATCTCACGCAGACTTGAGGTGGGGATATAGCCATTGCCTGGAATAGTTAACTTTAGCTTTATTCAAAGGGCATTTATGAAAGAATATTATATCGATGGATGGGATGTGGTGAAGAAAAAGTGACTTTAACCTTGTTATTATAAATCTGAGATTGCTATAAGCCTTGAGCAAGCATGGTAATTAATAATCATTCTTTTTACACGACTGCCCCAAAAAAATGAGTGTTATGTGTTCAGGGTTAATGTATGTATGTATGTGAGTTTCTTTATTCCACCATAACTTTTAAACGCCTGAACCGATTTAGATGTATAGGGTATCGTTACAATCCTTGCATCGGTCCAAGTAACATAGGATAATCAAAAATAAAAAGAAACCGGTGTGGTCACTTTAAAACGTAAATTAATACCAGCCTCAAATTATTTCTTTAATGAATCTGGTCGTGTCTATGTTTATCGTCTAGAATTTGACAAGTACATTTAAAAAATATTACACAGTTAATATAAACGTCGCAAAAAAAAACTGAGGAGTAAACAAAGTACAAAAATATGTGCAATTTTTGCAGTCGTGTTTTTTATTATTGTTATTATATAGCTTGTTTCTTTGATGTAAAGGCCTGTGCCTGCCGTGGAACATAAAAGGCTGTTATTATTTGTAAGGGAAGTAACTACATAGCCCAACGCAAGTACCTAGGTAACTTACTGGGGCTTCCTCAATTTATATCATAATTCCAATGTATGAGATAAAATAAAATCATTTTTTTTATTTACTTTTTATCGTGCACTGTGATATACAACTACAAAAAAAAACTTTAGGGTAATAAGCAGTGTCGTTCTTCTATCTGATAAAAACAACTAACATATAAGACACATTTCGCCAGTAATGTTTAAGTCTCATGCAATAGGAGGCGAGCCTATCACCATCAACCGGGCACGAATCTAGTCTCCGAAGCTGCTACTGAGTTATTCCTGATGGAAAAACCCAATATCACTTACAATCAAATACAATAACGTTATTATTTTATTTTAATTTTATATTTGGCTCTTCAACAATGAGTACACTGTTACATTTGTGATTGTACATTCAAGCTTAAGTCTAAGTGCCTGGTTGCGGGACGTCTGGTTGCGGGACGTCTTAACAGGATACCGTGGCCCCGGAACGTAAAGGGCAACAGGAGGAACAGGGTGGTTTTTTAGTCAGTAAAAGTCTGACAGTCCCTTCCGCCCCACCCAGGGCGGAAGGAGTCATTTGATGATTTTTACCACCTCAAAAAAAAAAAAAAAAAAGTCTAAGTGCCTCATCACTTATAGAAGAGCACTACATGCACTATTATTTACGCATAAACCGCGATAATATAAATAAAAAACAGAAAAGAAAAGAAAATTTAAAACTAGGGTAATTAAGTATATAATGCAAAATTACTAATGAATGTTTGGGTTGACTACAATTTTTTTATTAATTACGATCTAAGTGAGAGCGATCTGAGAGAAAATATTTTTTCAATTTAGGCACATTTGTGTTAAACAAGCCTATATTTCCATGGTGTTTCTCGTATACAATATACATTCTGAACAGCGAGCAATGTTGTCGTTACTTTTTGGCGTGCTGAACAGTTTTATTTAGATTTCGTGGCACATGAAAGGCTATTATATTAGGCTTTGAAAGTCCGGCTTACTAGCGGGTAGTTCGGCTGTTCTGATCTGGCATTCACAATGTCCACTTATAAAATCATCAAAGTGATATAATTTATGATGCAGAGAACCTTGTGTGTCTGTCTGGTGACATTTGCGTGAGGCGACAACGTAAATATTGTACACGGCAACCCACAACGTACGATTGTTTTGACATTCGTGTATTAAGTCTGATCACACATGATTTTTTTTGTTACAATTTTTTTTTAAACTTTCGTGTGTTATTTTGTTGAACGTAGATCATTTTGGATTTTGGGATTTCTTTTTTTTTGCGTTCTTTGTTTTAGATTTACGATATTTTATTATTTTAAGCTTTCTGGTTTACATGATTTAGAAATGTTAATGATTGAGAAGGCAACACATTTTTTTTTTATTTTAAATAAAAACCGTTTTCTCACACTATTTTCTCCTGTAATGTGGGTGTGGTACAAATGTATACACATAAATAAATACCTGGAACAATTATTCTGTAGACTATAAAAATATTTAGTCCATGCGAAAATCGAACCCGGGACAAGCAGTGCAACAGCCAATCACTCAGACTCTGCGCCAATCGTGCTGACAAATGATACATTTTTAAACAGCAACATTTTTGACAGTAATCGGTCTTTAAAGTCTTCCTCAGTAAAATCTAGTGAAGTGAGAAAACCATTTACTACAGTTAAGACAATTAAAAAAATAATGCTTCACTTGACGGTCATCAACAAAGATTTTTTACAAAATACCGGCTAGTTTTTTTGCCAGTACAGGGAGAGACCGCCATCTCTTCAAACAATGGTATTAATATTACTTTGTAATTTCTGTTGTTGCATTTTGAACTCACGGCGCTGAGCCGAAAGTTGAAAATTCAACAGTACGAAAGGCAAAGTAATATTATAATAATATTGTTTTAAGAGATTGGGGTAGACCCCCAGATCATTACATTCCCATCATTGGTAATTATTACGTGACGGTAGTGGAGCAAACCAGTGATAGTCAAAGCTTAGTTTATTCCAATTAGACTATTTACAAGCTTTTTAAATCATCAAGGAGTCAGTCAGGTCAAAACTTAAGTATGGAGAATAACGAGCAAGATACCCCACGGAATAACTAATTCGCAGATATCGTTTTTTAAAAATATACAGCCTGAATAAAAACTGCATTACAGCGAACTCATTAAAAATAAAAATAAAAACATAATTTCATAAATAAAGCAATTAACAGTAGCGAGAATGAAATTGAAAACTGAAATCATTTTAGCGTGAAAAACAATTTACAGCACTCCATAAAATGTTTGATATATTTGTTTTCGAGATAAAAATATAGTTCTGCGTTCAACCGTTCATTCTGCGAAAATCTCTCTGTGTTTCCGTGAAGTGATTTTGTTCGGAACATTCACTGCGGCTCTGGAATGTTAAGGGCATTGGTAGGAACACTGATGGGTTTTAGTTAGTAAGAGTCTGATGCTCCCTTCCGCTATGCCCAGAGCGGTAATCAATTATCATTCTTTTTGCTGTATTGTAAAGGCCTGTGTCTTGCAGTGCAGCAATAAAAGGCTGGTATTATTTGTAAGGGAAGTAACTAGACAGCCCTAACACAAGTAACTAGTTAACTTATTGGGGCTTTTTTTTGTAGGTGGTTAAAATCATCAAATGACTCCTTCCGCCCTGGGTGGGGCGGATGGGACTGTCAGACTTTTACTGACTAAAAAACCACTCTGTTCCTTCCGTTGCCCTTTACGTTCCGGGGCCACGGTATTCTGTTAAGACGTCCCGCAACGCCTTAATTTATGTTATAATTCAAATGTATGAGATAAAATAAAAACATTTTTTCATTTTTTTTTTAACAGTGTCGTTCTTCTATCTGATAAAACCAAGTAACATACAAAATGTTTGATATATTTGTTTTCGAGATAAAAATATAGTTCTGCGTTCAACCGTTTATTCTGCGAAAATCTCTCTGTGTTTCCGTGAAGTGATTTTGTTCGGAAGATTCATTGCGGCTCTTTAATGCTAAGGGCATTGGTAGGAACACGGATGGGTTTTAGTCAGGAAGAGTCTGACACTCCCTTCTGCTCCGCCCAGAGCGGAAGAAATCATTTGATGATTTCCTATTCTACCTATATTAGGAATGGACAGCTTGCTTCACCTAAATTCATGAGATATCTAAAGTTTTATAGTCAAAAGATTTATTTATTTAAATGATGAATGATGATTTTGATGATGCCAAACGGGACCCTTTTATTAAGACTCCGTTGTCTGTCTGTTCTTTCGTCTGTCATAAGACTGTATCTTTTAAACCATAATAGGTTGATACTTGACATTTTCACAGAGTGTGTATTACTATGCTGCTATAACAACGATTAATAAAAATAAAATAAAGTAAAAAAATCCTCATACAAAAAACGTGTTTTTTCCAACGTTTTTTGCTCGATCTTAGTATTGCACGGTGGTACGAAACCCTTTGTGTACGAGTCCCACAATACTAACATAACATCACGCCTGTAATCCCCGAAAGGTTAGGCAGAGGTGTACCCATTAGTACGCCCACATTTCGCACAGCACACACAATACTAATCAAATAGTTTTCAATGGTAGTTTTTTCGACGGGCCTGTTGGTCTAGTGGTTAGCGCCCCTGACTGCTAAGCCGGAGGTCGTGGGTTCGATTCCCACCCGGGACAAACTTTGTGTGTTGAGCATGATTGTTTGTTCTGTGTCTGGGTGTGATTTATCTATAATATGTATGTATTTATAAATTATATAAGTATGTATATCAGTTGTCTGGTTACCATAACACAAGCTCTGCTTAGCTTGGGATCAGATAGCCGTGTGTGAGTTGTCCCAAGATATTATTATTATTATTATTATAATGAATTTGCTGAAATGCCGCTAATCTGATATCACAGCGGCATATATGTACATTCGGGCTACACTCGATCAAGCGTGTCTGGGCGACTACTATTGGTTCGACAGCATAAAATATTTAGTACCGTACTTACTGTTCCACTCAAACCATGTCAGAGGCCCTTGAGGCGGTTTAGAAACTCGGACACTAGGGTGTGTGGGGTCGTAAAACCTTACTGTTCCTACACGATAAGAAGAAGAAGAAGAAGTACCGTACTATATTTACTGCCCTGTTAGTCTTGTGGTCACAAGCACACGTGGGGTCTTGGATTTGATACCCAGATATTCTCCCGACCGAATTTTGGTCGCCAGAATATGAAGAAGAAGAATTAAATAAATAAATAAATAAATATCTTGGGACAACTCACACACGGCTATCTGATCCCAAGCTAAGCAGAGCTTGTGTTATGGTAACCAGACAACTGATATACATACTTATATAATTATAAATACATACATATTATAGATAAATCACACCCAGACACAGAACTAACAATCATGCTCATCACACAAAGGTTGTCCTGGGTGGGAATCGAACCCACGACCTCCGGCTTAGCAGTCAGGGCCGCTAACCACTAGACCAACAGGCCCGTCAATAAGAATATATTGAACTAAAAGTATCTGTCAAGTGTCAGTAAATACAATTAGGCACAGATACTTCTACATATGATTGTAAACATGATACCAAACAGTTTTTTTTTTCTAATTTGCGAAGGCGTGATCACGCGCTCTTCTTCTTCTCGTGTCGAATGACTCAAATTTTGTCCGACCAATATTGAGCAACCTGTACAGCTCTGTCATTGGCCTCATTAAGGTCTTGGATGGTGCAGGTGGTAGGGCACGACGGACAACTGAGGAGGTGACGCATGTCCTGTGATGGTGCTCCACATTGGCACTCCGTTTGGGATGGGTGAAGAAAGACCCATTTGGCCAGATTAGTTTTACAGCGGCCAACCTTTGTCCGCAATCTGTTATGAGATTTCCAGATTGGCCACAGCAGTTCACAACCAGGGGGATCACGCGCTTATTGTACACGTAAAAACACGTACGTAAATAAATAAATAAATCGTTTCTTTGAGAAAGTTGTGTGTTATCATGATTACAACCATATTATGTTTAAATATCGGTCACTAATTACTAGTCACCCCATAAAAATATTGAGAGATAATAACTAATAATAATTCGTTCTTCAGAAAGGTCAGGTGCGCAGTACTCGTAACTGGCGTGCTTCTATGACGAGATGTATGAACGTAGATGAGGCGAAAGGAGTATGTAAGGATCGTAGTGCAGGTACCGTTCTGTGGTTTCTGTCTACCCCATGGGAGAAAGGCGTAAATTCGTGTATTATTTAGTTTTTGCATAACTGTACCCAATTATTATCAGTATTGTTATTTTGTTCGTCCTAATACTGAATTAACATAATTTGTTTAATTGATATAACAAAATTATGAAACGTAACAAATCTACAATTCCCTTCATCAAAAGACCATTTACCGACCCTGTATTTTCCTGTTATTATTTATATACGAATATGAATTCCCTGTGTCTTATAATATGACAGGAGACTGAGCAAGCCTGTCTTTCGAAATTATTTTGGTTATAAATATCTATTATACGAGATTGTTTTGTACAGTCAGCAAAGTAGATAGGTATGCAGGGTCGTCAGATGGTTGGGGTTTTCTTAGAAACCTATGGATGCCTTCAATTGAAACTTAACTTAATTAATGAACTGTTTATTGGTGCGAGAATTGACATCTCTTACTAACATACAGCGAAAGGAAAGGACGGTGACATTCCGTGACATTAAAGAACTAAGTTAGAGATGTCAAATTAGTTTTGCCTTGAACTTCTCCGTATTTTTAATCCACACGTTTTAAGATGTCAACTATAACTGTATGGATGTGTCAGATGGACTAAATTTGACAGCTCTTTCTTATTTTATTGGACAGAAAAAGATGGAAATAGTCTAATTTTAATTTAGTTTGTGAGCAAGGGAATCGGCACCAATATCTACTTTTTAAATTAAATTGCATTTGTTAACATCTATCGGTTTCTAAGAAAATTACAACTATATCTGACGACTCTGCATACCTATCTACTTTGCTGACTGTACCTACCCTTTGAAATAAGGAGGACTTACAGTTACGTCGAGTACCATCTCCCGACTAATTAAAAGACAAATTGGTCCCAGAATTATAACAATCTACAAAGCTAAATTACGTAGAGGTGAAATTGTTAATTAGGTATGTACTAGCGTTGCCTCGCGACTTCTTCTGTGAAGATTTCAGGATTTAGTCATCTTCTGCCTAGTCTTTTCCTAATTATGTTTTGGTCGGCTTCCAGTCTAACCGGATGCAGCTGAATACCAGTATTTTACATGGAGTGACTGCCTTTCTGACCTCCACAACCCAGTAACTGTCTTAAATTATTATACAGGAATTAAAAAAGCCTAATACGCAGGATATTCTTATCCCGTCAATCAATATCCATCTATGTACCTATGTGACAAATTTCAGCAAATTCCGTTCAGCCGTTTAAGCGTGAATGAGTACAAGTACTGTATATCCATCCATCTATCTGTCCATCCATGATTGACTGAAGTTTAATTCATTTAAGCATTTATAAAACAATATACAATATAAAAATTAAATAAAATAAAAAAATTGTTCATTGTACTTATTTTAAAATAAAATTATAAGATTTTGTATATATATTTAACTTTGATCAATGTCTGCCAATAATTTAAAATATTATGTTCAATTAATTCAATAAACCAATTGTGTAACATTATTATCCAGATTTTTTTAAATGTACTCCCAAACCTACACACCTACCACAAGGTGACAGACGATCTGCTATAGACCACAGCTTCGCGCTGCATGCAAGCCGAAGTCAAAGTCAATTTTGACTTTGACTTTGACCAGTCATCATATTATTTATGACACTGACAACGATTTCAATGTTATTTAAATATAAAACTTAAGGTTATTTTTAAACAATGCCACAATGATTTTGTGGATTCCTACAACAACCCACGGCCGCGCCATGTTGCTTCCAAAACCAAACACATACATCAACAACTTTATATACATACCACAACAATTATATAAAAGTCAACATAAATTACAATCAAAAGCAACTAGTTGTTACATAAATACACATTTTTATTACTTACACACTTGTCACAAAAACTCGACTTTTTATCGTTCCTACATCGTATTTCTATCGTCGACAAACGGTAGGGGTTCTGGCGTCGATCCAAGATCGATCGACGGTTATTGCAAACAATTATCAGTGAAAACACAAGCAGTGAACACTATAAATTGGATACAACGCGATTTACGGCTGAACTTTGTGATTTTACGGGGTTATAAATGAGTGAATTTAATATTTAGTTTTCATATCTCATGTGAGATTGGAACTGATTTATTGAAATGATATTTTTCACACTATTAAGATGTCATTAGTCTTTTGATGGTTTTGGTTTTCTTATGGTGTGTGTACTACATTAGTTTAAGTGGTTTCCATAGGTTTTCTTTTTGGAACGAATTTCCTTAAGGCGGATGGCGATTGGCAGAAATCGTTACGTACGAAAAAAGCATTATACCCCCTGTAGGGTGAACTGTCCCCTCATTTTAGTTTTAATTTTTTATTTATTCATACTGTACTTCATTCTTATTGACGTTCCCTGACCGCACAATTTTTTTATGCCTTATTTATTTCTTTTTTATCTTCTAGTCTTCGCCCGCGACTTCGTCCGCGTCAAAGTTGATTTCTCCATACAAACATTGGACCGCTGTTTCATCCCGTTATGGGGTGATTTGGAAAACCTATTCTTAGCGGACGTCTAAAAACTATAAACTACCTCCCTGTCAAATTTAGAAAGAAGAAGAAAGAAAGAAAGAAATTTCTATCTTTTCTTTACGCCAAGCGGTTTTCGATAATCCGTGAGAACTGAGTGTTATCCGTGAGAGTATATCTTTCACTTTTATATATTAAGGAGTTGATCAGTATGACCATATGCCACCGTATATAATTATCGCTTACCCGAAATAGGAATGTCCCGAACGATGTGGTTACAAACACCACAAGTCTCGTCCACAAACAACCATTCCCGGAATAACTGACACAGGGTATACAACTATTTGTTTCGTGAGGGAATCAAACCCGCGACATTTTTATAATAAACAAAAGAAATCAATAATTTAAAAACAAACAGACTTACAAATCGAAGTCATAAAGATGCAAATAAGAGAAACAAAATAGGAACTTTTATTTGACATAAATCTGTATCCATCTTTACGTACAAAGCATCCCACAAATTCTATCAAACAATTCCAAATATGTATCCAAAAATAGTTCTAAAAGCTACACGAATACGGCCGGAAATCGGGTCAAACAGACTTTCCAACAATTTGTATATCAGCTTTCTAGTTACGAAGTCGAAAACTTTTCGATACAATTTCCATATGAAACAAGTACTTACTTCGAGCAACGTTTTAAGTTTTAACTAGTTTAATCCAGTTATGTCTGGTTTTTGCATACGAAAGCGCTAAACGGCAGTTGGTTTTACTGTTTTATTATTTAAATTGTGTTCTATTTTTTTGATACGTGACATATGGAAAAGAAATCTTATTTGGTACGGATGATAATTGAAAATTGTTTAAGTTAAACTTTAATATAAATACCAGCCTATTATTGACTCACTGCAGGGCAAAGGCCTCTTCTCATGCAGAGAAGGCACGAGCATTAATCACCACGCTTGCTGAAGGCGGATCAACGAAAACTTCAGACTTATATTGACTATAAGTCGAGATTTCTTCATAATGTTTTTCTTTACCGATGTCAGTTATTTCCAAGATAAACCTACCTTAATTGGTGTAATTCTACAATTGATTTAGTGAACCGTTTTATTTCTCGGTAGGTGACTTGATATTTTAATGACTGGATATTTTCTAGTGGAAATGGATCATAATAATATGAATTTAGGGTGGGGATCATAAATTCTTGGGCATCACGATACTAACACAAAAGACCATAAAAGTCAAAGCATTCACTACAATTAGACTTTTTACAGGCACTTTTGAATTGTCAAGGAGTCGGTCAGTTAGTCAGAATGTTGAAGCTAGTTGCTCGTTTCAAAATGTATGCAGGCCACTATCGAAACGAACGAGCAAGCACGGATATTCTTTTCAATTAGATTTTTTAAACAATAAAGGTGAATATCAAAAAATAAAAAGTAAATGACAGTTATAAAATGACCAATTCCAACTGACAGTCCGCCCGTTCACGAGCATGATGCGGCGATCAGCACTACTTAGCTCAACCATGAGTGACACATTTGAGTGAGCATAGACTGTATAATATATACTAAATAAAATGTATCTGCCTAGCTATCAATTTGATAACGCCCTTATTCTCTAGATTTAAAGTGAGTCATTTAAAACGAATAAAAATCTAACTATAAAATGACCTTGACATATTTAAAGAAATACTTCCGGCAATTGTTTTGTTTTATGACTGTGATATTAATGAGCTTTTTCTTGCCAACCTCAAAACTTAATTTATTACCATTGCATACTTTAAAAAAAAACCCTTTGATTGTGTTTCTTGTAACACATTTTTTTCAATTGGCCTTATTTTAATGGCGTACGTTATTAATCAATGTTAAAAAAAATGTATTTAAGAGAATTTTGTTATCTTTGAAAATAGTAACTTTTTGAATTCTACAGTGGAACTATTAGTACTATATTTTTATCCATTAATCTGTATAACAAGTAAGACATGAGTAAGACAGTTTGTGTTTTAAAAAAAATATTTATGACTTTTTTTTTCTTTGTGTTCTGTCAAGGTTAATTGACTGTAATCAATCTCATTATTCTAGTTAGAATTTAAATATAACTGAGTATTAATAAATAAATCTAGTTTTAATCATTAGTTGTATCTATTTCAATCTGGTATTTGTTGAGAAAACTTACTCTACGATCCACAAATTCATTACACGATTCTAGACCACCCAAGTCGGTATAGAAATTGTATAAACATCACGCCTGTAATCCCCGAAGGGCTAGACAGAAGTGAATCCATTAGTGCCTACACCTACATATCGCCAGTTATGTTCAAGTCCCTTGTAATAGGGGGCAAGTCTATTGCCCTCAACTGGGCACAAATCCAGACTCCGAAGGTGCTACTGTGAAATTCCTGATGGAAAAACCTAAGCCTTCATGCTCTGCAGTAGCTCTTTGTGACCATTAGACCAACGAGGCAGTCGGGGCAGAAATTGAACATCGGTTCGAAAAATATTCATCTGTTCCATACTAATGGTATGGAATACCTACAATTTCAAAATATCGCAATGTCCTAAGCTGTAAAGTACTTCATTAAAATATGTGTTAGTTTATAGTTATTGTACTTATTTATTTATGTTTTATAGGCCTTAGTTGCCTGAAATAAAGGTTTATTATTATTATTACAGAAACTGGGTTGTGGAGGTCAGATAGGCAGTCGCTCCATGTAAAGTACTGGTATTCAGCTGCACCCGGTTAGACTGGAAACCGACCCCAACATGGTTGGGAAAAAGGCTACAGTTATTTTAACTGATTATTTTCATTACAACAACTTATCCTATTGCTCCCTACAATTATCACTGGTGCTTATAGCACAGGGGTCTTAGACAAAGTAACAATTGCAAAATGATAACGAAGTTAGAAAATACTATTATGTATGGGATTGACATAAGCCGCGTTAAGTCACGTGGTCAATCGACGAAGCGATGTTACTTTGCCTAAGCCCCCAGGAGTCTTTCCTAGTTTAAGCCCAGTTGCACTTTCTATAGTACCTTGCCCACTTTATAAAAAACATCCTTGATTGAATAGGTATATATAGAAATATATAAAATATTCTTATTCTTACTTACGTGCTAGATGCGGGCAGCACAGGATCGGTCATTGTGGCCATCTTTAGGGGAGGCCTATGTCCAGCAGTGGACATAGTTCTGCTGATATGATGATGCTCAACTTACCCTCTTTGTCGTATAGTCTGAAGGCTTCTTTGAGTTCTTTTTGTAATTTCTCATCGTCTTCTTGTAAAAAGAAAACAGCTACACGTACGAAGGAATCGAAGTTTAGTTTCCCACATGCTGTAAATAAAAGAATAAAGATATAAAATAGATTATTGGGTTTATTTCTGTTAAAATAAACCAAGTTACGTTAGAATTTTCCCCATTTATCCAAGTACAGCAAAACGGGGTAGAAAAGAATGCAGGGGAGAATCAGGACGATACTTTAAAAGACGATACTTTAAAATTTTAATTTATATCGAATTTAATTATTTTAATTGACATTCAATTTAATTATTTTAATTTAATTTAACTGACATTTGACATTTCATAATTCCTGTGTGTATGTAATTTGTGTTTTTGGATTATTTTAATGTACCTACATGGGCTTTTAAATGTCATTTTTAATTTTATTTTTTCTAAAATGTATGGACTAAGTCTGAAATAAATGAATTATTATTAAAAGGGATTTTGATGTTGAAATAATACAGATCATTGCCAAAAAGGACTAAAATGTTTTTACAGAATTATAAACTACACCTTTATTTCAACAATTAAAGCATTATTTCTTTCCAGATTATACAAAATCATATACAATTAACACTTATATTTTTTTTTTAAAAGCAAGTATAAAAAAGTTTAGACACATGCATACTCCGACGTGTTGGTATGTCGAGATGTATGAACGTGGATGAGACGAAAGGAGTATGTAAGGATCGTAGCAGGTGGCGTTTTATGGTTTCTGCTTACCTCCATGGGAAAAAGGCGTGAGTTTTTATGTACGTGTGCATACTACAGTAAATCTCCACTTTCTATCTATTTAATTTCAATGTCTTAGGCCATTCAAACATGTACTGCAACTAATCCTCTAATCAAACGCAGTGTAACACCCATTCTATCCCATAAACCATCCGCTATATTATAGAGCATTCCGATTAACGAGCCACAAACGAGACATGGACGAAGATTCTGCGATAATCCTTACATCACACTTGATCCGAGCTATTAAGGCTTTAATGACGTCATCAAACAGCTGTTTGTGCATCGATATCTGCTGAGGGGTTTATGTGGTTGAGTAATTGCTAAACTTTAAAGTCGAAGTCAAGGCATTTATTTCAATAAGACCTCTTTCAGGCGCCTTTGAATTGTCAAGGAGTCGGTCAGTTAGTCCAAAGTTGTTGCTCGTTCCAAAATGTAGGTAGGCCTCTATAGAGAAGAACAAGCAAGAAACTCCACGGACACTCATTTTAATTAGGTTAATACAAAATCCTGGTTACAATGTTCTTGATGCTAGTTTTGTTACTGTACTCACAAAATTTATACTTAAAACAAGAGCTTTATTACGTAGGTAATAAAGCTCTTCCACTCACAGTCTATTTTTTGGATATGAAAGAAAATTGTGTAAAAAAAAGGAAATCTAAAAGTCATACAAATATTTGTTTCGTGCGATAACAAATTATGAATGTTTTAACAAAACTTTATATACCCAATAACATGTGCGCAGTACTCGCAACCGGCGTGCTTGTATGACGAGATGTATGAATGTGGAGGAGGCGAAAGAAATATGTAAGGATCGTAGCAGGTCTAGGATTTCTGTCTACCCCCATGGGAAAAAGGGTAGAGTTTATGTATGCTTAAATACCGCTAAAGCTCATGTACAGTTGCATGCACCTACATACATGTACTCACAATATTTTGCGTGACACTATAAACAAAAAATAAAAGTTATTTCCCAGAAATATTTTTGTTTTTACTTTTCAGTTTGATGGGCATAATTAACGGTTTTGTGATTTGTTTTGTTACACTGCTTGTTGCCGAGAAGGCGATTAACACACGACATCGTGCACCGCCGCGGTTGGCGGTGAAGTGGAGCTCATGTCGCATTGACCACTAAGAAATCCGTTGATGCCTAACACACGTACACCGCTCGACCGCGCGGTCGAGAGGTGCAATCCGCTTTACCGCCACCGCCCGTGCCGTGTGATAATCGTCTTAGCATTTTTGCAATGTCCTTATTTTGTTTGTTCACATAGTTTCAACGGTAACTCTGTCAGTTCTGCGTATACGCAGCAGCCGACATCTATTTTCGGACGTCTACTACTAATTGAAGCTCCAATCTTGTCTCAAAGCAAATTGCCGTGTCTTTATAATTTAC
Source organism: Hoplodrina ambigua (assembly GCA_949774945.1). Taxonomy (NCBI): domain Eukaryota; kingdom Metazoa; phylum Arthropoda; class Insecta; order Lepidoptera; family Noctuidae; genus Hoplodrina; species Hoplodrina ambigua. The sequence continues at coordinate 11,784,113 of OX458977.1, forward strand.
ATCAATGACAGTTGACGGGCTATATGGAGACGGGAAATTAAGCCATAATGTTATTCTGTTAAAGTCGCTTTTGGTATAAGGTAAACTGCTGAAGGGAATCGTGTTCCCACGTAATACAAGGTATTGACAGGTCACCGTAAAGTCGTAAACTCACTTTAACAAGAATGATTTTTGCAGAATAACACTGCGGGTTCTAAAGTTGTATATTTCAAAAATTTGTTGAGAAGAAATGCGTGTTTTTAGTAATTCTACGTAAAAACACCGTCGTTTAGTATTATGTTGATTGACAAAATAAATTGGGAAAAGAACAATCTGGGTACACTTTTGAATCAGCATTTAATTACTTAGTTATTGAGTTTCAGAACTCAGTTGTTTTTAGACGTTTGTGGTGTATGTGTAAGTACAAAAAAAAAAACAAAAAAAAAAAAAAAACAAAACAATACCCATCAAAAAGCTCACATGCGCAGCAGTCGTGCACTGTTGTATATTTAACAAAAATAAAATAGTGATAAATAATAAAAATATTCAAGTAAAATATTCTGTTCAATACGATATTTTTATATTTCCATCATACCAACCTAACAACCAATTACACTTGAGTCCAAATAAAAGTGTCATCATCAATAAATAATATAAAAATGACAAACTACCCACTTTCGTTTTACGACAAGATTTGAAATGTCGTCAGAAACTTACTCTATCACATCAAAATGTTTACAAAAAAATCAACACACGAGTGATGAACGTAGGAATGTAATTTTTCAGTTTAAAGTGTTCTTTACGTCTTTCTTTAAGTCGTACAGTGTAGTGCAGAAATACGGGGCGATTGTCGGCAGGAAATAAAAATGTCAGCGTACTGGATAATCTGTGCGCTGGCTTTGAAGGAAAACAGAACTATTTTCTCGACTTATCGTCGCGGAGACATAAACTTCGCTCTTTAGACACGTTAAGGCGAGATTAACTGAGGTTATTTCTGTTAAAGTCATTGTCGACGCTGTTTTATGTTAGTCTCGTTAAAATAAACCGATCTTTGAGATTAAAATGCCGAATTTTATACTGTTTTTAGTTCACATGCCTTATCTTCTTAGTCACACTGTTAATAGCAATACAATTAGGCTGTTTACACCATTAACCAATCATTCCAAAGCACGGCTTCTCTAATAGAACATTTTATTTTGGCCCAGAAAACCCAATTGTATATTTAAATTTTTAGTTCCTGTTAAACCAATAAATAGTTCGTCAATTGAGTTGGTAAATAAGTTACGTAATAGTTTGCTATTGCCTTGTTTTTATTATGTATTAATATTAGTAATAGTTTAATACACACTTTTTGTTTTGTTTGCGAAAAAACAGAGTCTCCTAATACAGGCATCTTTTGCTTAAAAGGAGACTCCAATCATAAAAATAATGTTGTACAACTTAGATAACTAATAAACATATTTTTTATTTATTTTTATGAAGGAATCGCGTTTTGACAGCTCATAAATTGTATTTCAACGTCAAACTCAATCATTTATTTTAATTAGACCATTGAAAGGCACTTACGATAAAAAATGAAATCTAATTTCCTCTTCCAAAAGGTTGTTTTGTATTCAGAAAAATGAAAGAAATATTCTTTTTAATAAAATATTCGTTAGGGATAACACGTGAGTGATTTGTAGTGTTAACTGCCTAATTTCCACGATGCTGCAAAGTCAAGTCAAAGTCAAAGTCAAAACATTTATTTTAATTGTACCACTTACAGGCACTTTTGAATTGTCAAGAAGTCGGTCAGTTAGTCTGAAAAATGAAGCAAGTTGATCGTTCCGAAACAGAGGTAGGCATCTATGGAGAAGAACGAGCAAGAAACTCCACGGCACTCTTTTTAAATTAGGTTTTTACAAAATCCTGGTTACAAAAGCTATTCTCTTAACGACTTACCTTCAGCATCTTCACTGTCAAGCATCCTCTCAAGTTCTAGATCATCATAGTTGTGTACCATTGTGTTCAGTATCATTCTGACCTTCTCCTTCTCGATGCGGCCTTGTTTTTCTGAGTCGAACATGCTGAACGCGCGCCTGAGCACTGTCGGGAAAAAAATAAGGGGTTACTAAGGGTTTGATTATGTAAACCAACGGTTCCAAAACTTTTTTTGTCTGCTGTCTACTTTGAGAATATGTTATTTTCTAGCGCCCCCATTTTTTCTCCTACTTAGAAAACACCTGGTATATGAAATTACAAATTGCTCTTCAAGCCTCTACACAACGTCCCGATTTTTTTTCTGGGTCTTACCGCCCCCCTTTTGGCCTGCAGCGCCCACTTTGAGAAAGGCTGTTGTAAACTATGCTAAAGATTTTTTTTTATGGATTTCCGCTTTTGGTTGAGCCTATCTTGTATAGTTTTTGTAGATGATATTTTTTGTGAAAATCTGCATTTTGTCAATGAGAACAGTCTCCATATACTCTTAGTCCTGCTATGCTCGACTCGTAAAATACCTTCTAAAAAGTGCCGCTAAGCACGAAATCAAATTCGTGGGCAGTGTGCAGAAAACAAAAAGATGACTTTACATTATTCTTGCTAATGAATGTAGTCTCTTCTCTTTCAAACAAGTGCATTATAACATGTGTTTGTAAGGACAAATATAAATGTCTAGACTACATTGTAAACCATGTGTCTGTGTGTACTGAACTGTGTGTCGTTACGTAATGTACGTAACTCATTAAATTGTGGCTAAGTCAGCGGGCAATTACAAATGTGAACATTTCAATTCGTACAGTACTTTCTAAGTTTATCTTTGACATCACCTGGATATTATAAGTCTGAAATGGCAAATCCACCTTGAGGTGATCAATGCTTCTGCCTTCTATATACGAGAAGAGGCCCAACTACCCTGCAGTCAGACGATAATAGGCTGAGCATTATTTGTGTATAATTATAATCTTAAAAGAAAATAACAGAAAACCTAAATGTATTTATCCGGTTTTTTAATTATAATTTTAATCTTAAAAACAAAAAACAACACGCAGACAAAGAAATTTCAAAGTCCCTTTACAAAAAGGACACACAAAACAACCGCAAATTAGTTATTGATTTCGCCCCTTAAAAGTTAAGCGACAAAAGTTACGGCATCTAAATTTCAAACGCCGCTTTGTGAAAACTCACGATCCCTTTCGCTTCAAAGAGAACTGTACCTATTTTGAAAAGTAGTTGAGCGTCGAAACTGTGGAAGAAACTTATATTATGAAAACTGTTTTTGGTTCATATTTCTATAGCAAAATAATGGTAGATTTTGTATGTTTTACGTAAGGATGTTATGAAGTTACAAGTTCGATACTGGACAAGTGGGACTTTTTCAAATCATGTGTACTTTTCAAGTTTGTCTTGGACATCACTGATATTGATGAAGGAAACGTGGACGTGACTGCCTCGTTGGTCTAGTGGTCGCAAACGCGACTGCTGTGCATGAGGTCTTGGGTTCGATTCCCAGGTCGGGCAAAGTGTTATTGGGTTTTTCATCAGAAATTTCTCAGTAGCAGCCTCGGAGTCTGGATTTGTGCCCGGTTGATGGCAATAGGCTTGCCCCGTATTTCATGGAACTAAAAACATAACTGGCGAAATCTGGGTGTACCTACTAATGGGTACACCTCTGCCTAACCCTTCGGGGATTACAGGCGTGATGTTATGAAACGTGGACGTATAATTATAAGTCTGAAATCGTCAATCCGCCTTGAGCAACTATAGTGATCAATGCTCGAATCTTCTCTGTGTGAGAAGAGGCCTTCACCCTGAAGATATTATTTTATTAAGGTTAAAGACTTAATACTTCTCCCTAATGAATCGTAATTTTACCAAAGTAATACCGCGAAACCCTTTTATTTATCGAAAAACAAAATAGCAAAGGTGAATTTTTAAAAAAGTAGGTCATTTTTTATAGTGGGTTTTAACTTAAGTAATTGAAAACGTTAAAAATTAAAACGCAAAGTATTCCGTCAGTTGTGGCTTAAAATGTTTTACGAACCTAACTCCGAGCCCCGCTTTGGCTTTGTAAAGCCGAAACAATTTGGGAGCAAAATGTTTTTGGTTTACACTGTTGGCCGTAAAAAAACTATAAACTAACAAAATGATGGATTAATTTGAAGAAACTCCACTTCGTAATAATAATAATGAATGTGAATGAATAGACGACGGACGGATGATGGACTGCCTTGTTGGTCTAGTGGTCGCAAGCGCGACTGCCGTGCATGAGGTCTTGGGTTCGATTCCCAGGTCGGGCAAAGTGTTATTGGGTTTTTCCATCAGGAATTTCTCAGTAGCGGCCTTGGAGTCTGGATTTGTGCCCGGTTGATGGCAATAGGCTCGCCCCCTATTACATGGGAATAAAACATAACAGGCGAAATGTGGGTGTACTAATGGGTACCTAACCCTTCGGGAATTACAGGCGTGATGTTATGTTATGTGAATTAATAGCTCTATAATTATTAAAAAGAAACACAAGTTACAAATTAATTTGATGTATGCACGTTTTAGTTATAGCATATGTAAAGAAAAATAATAAATAAGATACCCTTTGATTTGTATTTTAAGAAAATGAACGATCATTTTAAAAACCATTAACACAATTTATCACTACTAATGTGACACGAAGATTAATACGATGATAAACAAACAACTTTATAATACAAAATATATGAACATTTAACACAATTTTGTTAAAATACGATAACTGTGTCAAAAAGTGTGAAAAAATATTGCTAAAGAAACGTTTAACGCGAGATGGATAGTGGCTGTAGTTAATACATTTTCGTGGCCGCCAGTGTATGAGTAATGTCAAGTGGTAGATTAAAATTGATTGCTAGCGGTCCCAAAAATCCAGTTTATGTTGGTAAAACTATACTGTTATTTTAGAGAATACTGACCCAAGCTTTCGGTTTACTAGTCGATTTGTTATTGAGGATTTTATTTGACAGATTTTCGGATCAAACGAAAACTACTGGATAACGATTTGCTGTTGCATTTACCAGTGCTGTTATACACGGTGGAACGGACATTACAATAAAAACTTTAACCATGAATTGAGTACATGATTCTAGATATCCAAGTGATGAAATTTTCATGGATTTAAAAAAAGAACTTTAGGTAAAGCAAAATGCAACACTTTGACGATCAAAATTGTTTGCCCTAAATTTGTACTGAATACGTGGTGAAAATCGCCAGCACATCAAACTTTACCTTTTTGTTGTAAAATCGCTCCTATTACAACCGCGTAAGATATCGCAGTGTTTACTTTAAAGCGCTGTCGTCCGTAAATTCTTTATGAACATGAGCACGACCCTACATACCTATCTCTTTTGTTGATTGTAAGTACCTACATAAGGGTATGTTGTTTGTGCATTTATTAGTCAACAAACTTCCTTAGTTACTTCTTCACAAACCAAAACAATTTGTTTCCAAACACCAATTCTGTAAAGTAATATTACCTTAAACCGATCATGTAACACTCGATAACAACACGTCAACAACAATCCTTTACAAACTCCTTATAAGGTACAGGTTTACGTAAAACAACTCCATCAACGATACGCCTAAAGTTATCATCGTTAACAAGTTTATAACCCCTAATGCGCCACCCCTGGCCCTACCCTTATCAAACCTTTAGCAATCAAGAGTCGATCAGGGGTCGCAAACTGATGGGGGGACTCATGAACTTTGTTTATGATATAAACAAGTTGTAAAGTTAATAGACATGAGTAATGAGGTGGATGTTAAAAAGTACAAAAAGAAAATAACAGTCTCGAATGCAAGTCGGAGTCTTACACGAGTTCTGTACTATTATACAATAGCTAACACTACAATTGGCGAAATTTGAGGGTACACCTAACCCTTTGGTGTTTACAGGCGTCATGTTTTGTTTATTGAGCTTTCATAAAAAATAAAAAATATTTTTACAACTCTCATAACGGTTGCCCTGTATCCATACATACATAACATCACGCCTGTAATCCCCGAAGGGTTAGGCAGAGATGTACCCATTAGTCCACCCACATTTCGCCAGTTATGTTTTTTAGTCCCATGTAATAGGGGGCGAGCCTATTGCCATCAACCGGGCACAAATCCAGACTCCGAGGCTGCTACTGAGAAATTCCTGATGGAAAAACCCAATAACGCTTTGCTCGACCTGGAAATCGAACCCAAGATCTCATGCACAGCAGTCGCGCTTGCGACCACTTGGCCAACGAGGCAGCCCTGTATCCGTGATCTTTTACATTATTTAGCACTCACGGTATAATAACATAATTCCATGCAACGTAATGTAAACAAATCAGCTCTTCCCTGCAAAAATGCACTGCATCATATTTAAATACACGAAACAGTAAATTTTTTTATCAACCTATAACCGAAAATCTCCTAGATTTAGTACCGTCAATATTTTCTATAAAATCTGTACCACACAGATACTCCATACATTGATATTCAGTCCTATATTAGACGATATTTCTAAAATATTTCAGAAAAGCAGATTCTTATTACAGGCCGGAAATAAGTAAGTTAAAAAGAGCTTTAGGTACATACTTCTGCTTACGTCATACTCATAACTCTGTCATTTTTCGCTCCACGGTAAATGGATAATAAATCGTACATAGCTTCATCTTTGGGGATAAACTATGTGAATTCTCGCACCATCTTTTACGTAGAAGTGTCACTTCAGCGATAGATATCTCCAACTATACTGGGCGTCATAAACATCGCACAATTTGTTGCAGAAATTCTTTCTAACATCTTCTATTTACGTTTTAGACCATTAAGTGAACTATTAGGTGTCAGTCGAAAGGTTATGAAGTATTGTAAGTATTTATTGTGAGAATGTCTCAGGTATTAAGACCGCCTTTGTATATATATTTTTTTGTAACATAAAGCTTAAATAAATGTTAATCATATTTTTTTGTAGGTGCCAATAAAAAAATACAGATTAACTAATAAGGAAAAAAAATTCAAAAAGATTAATTTTAACAATGCATTAACAGAGTAATGAAGTTTAAAATTGCCTCAAAATCTTAATTTAACAAACTTTTATACTTCTAAGAATCAGCGGAAAAAGTGAATTTCAGTTTTAATTTTTTTTTCTGATTATTTTCTTTATAATTACATTTGTAATTATTGTATTTACCATAAGCAATGTAATTATGAAAATATTATGGGTTAGTTCCTTCTGGCAGAACAAAGCTCAACTACGCTTTTCTCAAAGCAAAAAAAAAACATTTTTATATCTTCAGAATTTTGCTTTATACCCCCCCCCCCTACACCCCCCTCCTATTACATGGGACTAAAAACATAACTGGCGAAATGTGGGTGTACTAATGGGTACAACTCTGCCTAACCCTTCGGGGATTACAGGCGTGATGTTATGTAATTTAGCTTTAACAACAAAAATCTCTAAAATGAACTTTCATAATTGCAAGTTTTACATTAATAATGACAATATTCCAACATAGTTACAAAGCAATTAAGCGCTGCAGCAAAATTAATAGCTATACGCTGCACGCTGCATATTACAAAGAAGAAAATGATGCTGATATTAAGAGGAAAGGCGGGCGGAGAGATATTAGGAAGGAATAAAATTGGGTATCTTTTATAGAGTTACTAGCTTCTGCTCGCGCTTGATTTCTTCACAAAAACTTTGGACCTCTTTCTCATCCTCTTAGGGGGAGAATTTTGAAAAATAATTTCTTAGAAGACGTCTACTAACTATAACTCACGCTTGAGGTTGTGGGTTCAAATGAGGGTAAGTACCAATGTGACCTTTTCAATTCATATGTACTTTCTAAAGTTTATCTTGGACATCATTGACATCGGTAATGGAAAACATCGTGAGGAAACCTGGACTTATACCAGCCTATTACTGTCCCACTCAAACCAAATCCGAGGTCCTTGAGGCGGTTTAGAAACTCTGACACTAGGGTGTGGGAGATCGTAAGACCTTACTGCCACGATAAAGAAGAAAACCAGAATGAAAGAGAGCGTTTCTTTGAAGGAAACATTTCCCGATTTTGACTGCCTCGTTGGTCTAATGGTCGCAAAGCGCGACTTCTGACCATGAGGTTCAATTCCCAGGTCGGGTAAAGTGTAATATGGTTTTTCCATCAGGAATTTTTCAGTAACAGCCACGGAGTCTGGATTTGCCCGGTTGATGGCAAAAGACTCGCTTCTATTACATGGGACCTAAACATAACTGGCGAAATGTGCTAATGGGTGCACCTTTGCCTAACCTTTCAGGGATTACAGGCGTGATGTTATGTTAGGTATGATTTTCCGCGTTTCCCCTTAACATTAAGCCGTCTATTCACGTCGGCAATTTAAGCCTATTTTAAATATCTGGCCTTTAGAACAGTGACATTAGAAACATAAATAATACAGTCTATTACTGTCCCACAGCAGGGCAAAGACCTATTAACACATAGAGAATGCACGGGCATTGATCACCACGCTTACTCAAGGCGGATTTACGATTTCAGACTTAGGTATGTTAATTATGAGTCTAGATTTCCTAATTTACATTTCATGATGATTTGCAATTTGTACAATTACACGTTAAATCAATACTTTATTAAATAGGAAAAGTTTGTAAGTTTGTTGTAGGGGTTAATCTCTAGAACTACTGGTCTGATTTTGAAAATTCTTTCGCGAATTGAAAACTATGCTATCGCTGAGTGCTATAGGGTATATTTTATTATAAAAAAAAATAGGCATCTGTAACAAAAATCCCGCGATCGTAGTCCCGTGCTAGTATATAGATGTAAATAAAATTATAGTGTCTGTTTGTAATGTCAAAAAACAGCTGTTCACGCGGTACTTATACCAAAAATACAATTTCCAGAATTTTTGTCCGTCTGTTTGTTCTTGCTAATTTCCGAAACGGCTGGAAGGATTTGAACGAGACTTTACGTAATTTACGTTACAAAGATTCACCTACTACTTAATTTTCGAAAAAGAATTAGGGTTCCGCTTAAAAACATTAAAACCTCGTAGATAGCCGACAATCATGCAGACAAAGTCGGGGCATAATCTAGTTAATACATAAAGTTGGCAACATGACCTATAAATCTACAGATTGCTCTTAATAATGGACAAAGAGATATTTCAATTTAATATTCTAAAGATGTGGATTTTAATCCTACTTTGTTGAATACAGCTGTCATGTTGAAAAGGCTTGGAAAGATATTGTCTCATTCAACGGCGCATCATTGTTCTCATATCATAAAAGATCGCCAAGAAAGTGACATCTTTTATCTTAGAATAAAAGAAAGAGACTTCCCTATTTATTTCTAGCTTTTTTTTCCATTAATCTTTTATTCTTTTTTATACTGTTCCACGTATGTTTCGCTTTATTTTTCGGGGGCGCGGATCATGCGTAATGCGAATGCCGGGCTCTCGATTTATGGTAGTAGGAAGAACCGTGAGGTTTTAGTCTGTAAGAGTCCGACATACCCCTCCTTTATTCCCAAACGTAAGGCATCCATGACGAGGTAACGTTCCCAAAGGGTGGCAAATTTAACCCTATTCTGAACCCTCTTCTTTGTCTGTCTGATTTCAACAAATAATAAAAACATAATCATCATATCAGCATAGGCTTTCCCTACAGATTTCCAATAGGACCGGTTGGAAGCGGCTTGCAACCAGCGCGATCGCCATAACAAAAAATAAAAAAATACTGTAGCGGATATATACATACCATACAGGAAATGTTTTGTGTGTTAAATATTGTACGGTGGTACGGAACCCTTCGTGTGCGAGTCTTACTTGCACTTGGCTGGCTGGCTTTTTAAAAGAAATCTTTTCAACAGCACATTCCTACGCGCTCCATACATACGTAATCTAGTCGTATTTCAGTCAATAAGTAATTTAACTCGATAAAATTTTGTAGATAGAATAATGGCACTAATATCTAGACTTGTAGTTATTCATTGTATTCTTGTTTTATTTCTAGATAAAAAAAAGTTACACGGTAACAGAAAAATCAGATTTTGTTTATTTTCTTATTTTTATTAAAAAAATCTTATTTTTAATTAGTAATTTGTACTTTTCATTTGATGACATTAATTTCGACTTACTTTGTTGATTTTATTCAGGTTCATTAGTATTTCTTAATTACTTTAATTGTCATTAAAGTAATGTCAATGAAAGTATACTGATCATCCTTAAAAAAGTTTGTTAAGAATTACAATTTTTTAAATATCTTATGTCATTTAGACCTAGAAATCTATGCTATTAAAAATCGACTCTATTTATTACAACTTACATATCATTTTAAAATTAATTAATCACTCAATCCTAATGTTTGGAGTTATATAACATATTAGATAGAGAAGAGACATAGCTTCCATTTTTAAATTCAAAATGAATTCCGAATATGTAGATAGTTACACTAGGTACTCACACATTGCTAATATATTTCACATTAGTTCTGCCATAACGATTCAACCAACAATATCTCAATAATTAAATTAATTATGTCAAACTAATATAATTTACCATATGTATTACATTATTAGGAACAATAACAGTTCAATATATAATACATCTCAAACTAATGCTTAAAATAGAACAAAAATTAATTAGTGCTAAATAAATCATTACATTACATAAAAAAGTTGAAAAGAACTTATGATTCTGGTTAGTCCATTTTGACAGAATAACCCTCATTTTACTGACTAGGCTGTATGTATGATTTCCGTAACCTACAAATGTAAAATGGCGCCGAGAAAATGCAGCTCGTATATCTAGTTTTACATTTTCTTCGGTCTCAGAAAATGAAATTTCAATGTAAATGGAATATTTTTATGGTGGCAACGTTGTATGTTGTTTCTGATATAATATTTTTGCTGTTCCAAATTTTTATTCATCTACAGAAAAATAAGGGTAGGTAGACCTAACAATGGAATTGCAAGTTATAGTAGAACTTAGTATATTGTACATTGGGTAATTTCAAAGCGATAATTTAAAAAACTAAGAAAAATATTAAAATTTAATACTTACTGATGATTTGTCCATCATCTCTTTGATCTTTTCTACGGCTCTGTAACGTATAACATAAACTTACAATATAACCAAAATAACGGCAAATAATAATAACTAAAAACAACACTATTTATTAAAAAATAACAACAAAACAAAAACTAATCTTTAAAAAAACACACCATTTTGGAATTATTAAATGTCAATTGGAACTATTCAAAAATTCAAAAATAAGCGGGCTCTGGCCAAGGCGCGCGCGGCCTGTACACTAAACTGGCCGGTTAGAAACACGTTCGAAATTTAAACGAGGTGTTACGGGCACAATGCTTGTTCGGGACAATTTTACTTGGTTGACGTGTTCTTGTAGCGGCGGCCTAGAATTTATTTTAGGCACAATATTTTTTATTGTATTTTTTTTATAGTAGGTATTATTTTACTAAAATAGGTAGGTACTTGTTATTTTATAGCTTTCACGTAAGGTTTTTTTTTATAACAAGCTATTTTTGCCCTAAATTTATATTTAAACCTATTTTTATCACAGGAATGTGTAAAAATATCTTTTTCATAAATAAAAACCCAAATACCAAAAATCCTCGCAAAACTCACACCAAAATATCAAAATACCTAGCTTAAAATATAATTTTCACCCGATACGTAAGAGCATAATAGGATTACTTGAAGGTAATCGCATTTGCCACTCTCATTTCACAGCTGCAAACAGACTGTGAACGAACCTCTATTTAGACAGTATTTCCCTAGATGTTTAAAATCTGTATGCTTCCTTTCTCATTTCCACGCCAGGTAAATCGAAAATCCGAGCGGGGACTACGATTTAGGTACGGTTGCCTTGGTATTTTGTTTTGACATGGCAAAATGGAGTTTGTTTCTCGTTGACATAAATAAAAGACAGCCTTTCTCTTAAAAAAAAAAAAACAAATGAGGCCTGTCCGCACGTAAATATGGCATATGCCGTACGTGTCGTTATCATTGCACACTCCCTTACCTGTGGGTTATTCAGTTTCCTAAAACTAGATGAGTTTTTTTTTGTGAGTCCGTAATACGTCTTTTTCGAATAACGAAGGTAGTTTAAAATATTTATGACGGTTAAATTTTTAAATATGAAACTTACCTCGACGTAAAAATGTTGTGAGATAGCTGTGAGGTGATTGAGGGATTTGAATATAGATAAGGTAACTACCTAGACTAGCAACATTAAAGTTTTAGTGTCATTATTGTGTGTGGACAAACCCTACAAACCGCCTATCAGGCCAAAGAGAGGGAAAAAGATGGTATGGGCTAAACGGGATGAATAGAGAGGCAGGGGTGAATCGAGACGGAAAAAAAAGGGATTTTAACGTTAAACTATAATAAAGTTTGTCGCCAACAAGGAGACCAATTTTTAAATTATAATTCAGTAAAAATAGTAGTCTTTTTACCAACAGACTATATTATTATTATTTTAACATTAAAATCTCTTTTAAAGTTTCGTCCTGATTCACCCCTGCCTTTCTATTTACCCAGTTTTACGGTACATGAAAAGAAAGCATAAATCAATAATAAAATGTAAATAATTGCTTGCAATTGGGTGTTGAATAATAACAAGATGTTTCATTTGCAATTAAATAAAAAAACACACCTGTCTTACTGTCGCCACTCCACTTCATAAAATGTTTTGTACAGTCATACCTGAACAAATATATTTCAGCTCAAACATCTAAATTATGTCTTAATACCACGTGCATGAGGTACTTTTTTATATAAATTACATGTGTAATGTCCAAATTCTTAACCAAAATATCTAAAAAACATCGCCAACACGAAGGAAGAGAAATTGCTTGAACAGAATAACTAGACAACATTTACCTAAATATTTATCTTCTTACATTATTATTGAATAAATCTAGAATTTTATTTTACATAATTTATAGTTTCTTTTTATCTTGTAGCCTATTACTGTTCTTTAAATTAGGTTTTATTATGTGATTTATTTCAATTGTGTGGTAATTTTTATTTTTTATCTTGAATTGTTGTATTTGCACTTGAGAATTCAAAATAAACGTGTTTGTCTGTCATCATCAAAAAGACTTGAAAATAGTTTAAAATTGTCTCAATTTAGGCTTATGTTTCTGTTGATTTTTAAAAAGCACCATTAAATACCTACTGAATAACATAAAAGACCAATTAACACTTACTTTGTCTTGCAAAATAGTACTCATTATTCTTTAAATATACCTACTATCTTCAAACAACAAAAAAAAAACTAGTTAATTTATCTTCATACTGAACACATTAATTAGACAACTACTGTGATATATTTTTATTTAAATCTTGTTCATTTTTCACGACATTTTCGCTGCTGGTTCGCTTCTGTAAGTCGCAGCGTGATGTTATACACCTTATACTATTCCTCATGAATTTAGCTTTAATATACACAAAGATTTTTTCCAATCCGACGGGTAGTTCCGGAGATAAGCGCTGTTAAACAAACACACAAAACTTCAGCTTATAAAGAAATAAAGATTTATAAAAATTTCATCAAGCAAAAATTACATACTGTTAATCAAATCTTCAAAGAAGCATTTTCCAAGTTAATGCATAACGTTAGGCAGAGGTGTACCCATTAGTACACCCACATTTCGCCAGTTATGTTTTTAGTCCCATGTAATAGGGGGCGAGCCTATTGCCATCAACCGGGCACAAATCCAGACTACGAGGCTGTTACTGAGAAATGATGGAAAAACCCAATAACACTTTGCCCGACCTGGGAATCGAACCCAAGACCTCAGGCACAGCAGTGCGCTTGCGACCACTAGACCAACGAGGCAGTATTATCCAATATCCTTTTTTTATAAGAGATTTACACCTAATGTATCCTGCTTATGTTTACGAAGTTTCATTAAAATCGGTTGATTCATTTTGAAAAAATAAGGACTTGAAAGCATGTACATAAAAAAATGCCGTACCTACTTATGCCTTAAACGCTCTTGACGGTCTGTACCGCTCGTACCTAAAGCTTCTAGCAGATTTTTTATTCTGAAAACTGACCAATATAATATAGTACTCGTACAACATCTGTTGCAATATTTATTGTACTGCAATTAGACGAATAAATCAAATTGCAACGGCAATTACTTATTCTGGTACTGACCCAGATTTTTCATTTCTACGTTCGCAGCGTTGCATATTTAATGGAATAATTTACTGTATTATCCATGCTAAGTATTTTCCAGACTGATTTTGATCGCGGTGGCTTATCTCATTGGAGACTAGCCAAGTACCTACGCAGGGGATATTATAGTGCACAAGTGAGTGCGCAAACACAGGTGCACTCCCTCTTCCCTTACCCTCTTAGTCCCATTGGACGGCAATCCGACACAACTGAGTAGAGATCAGGCGTAACACTGGTTTACGTTCTTTCCGAGGCACGGAGGTGTCACACCACCAACTTTCAAACTCCGGGCAACTACTGAGAAATCACTGGTGAAAAAAATCAATAACACTTTTTGCCCGACCTGGAAATCCAACCTAGGACCCTACGCTCAGCACTAGCGATGGGTCCACGAGAACAACAGGGCAGTCATGTAGGTAATAGTAAGATTCAAATAACAAAAAGACTTCCCTTACGAAAGTTTAATAAAAACAATAAATTCGTAATGACACGTTTAATTTTCTTAAAAGAAAAAATAAAAATACTTTTTGAACGAAGATAAACGACCGTTATCACAACAGGGATTTAGAGAGAAATCTTCACGAGAATAAAAAAGAAAGCAAGCCAATCATTGCTTTTACAACCTTCCATAAGCAAATACCCCTTGAGAATTACACGATTCCCTGAAAATAATACTTTGATACAATATTGTTGAGAAGATCGGAGTTTTACTTTATTGTACCGAGAGGAAATTTTATCTATACTTTATAATAATATAAAGAAGAAAGATTGGATTGTTTGTTTGTTTGCATTGAAAAGGCTCCGAAACTGCTGAGCCGATTTGAAAAATTCTTTCACTGTTGGGAAGCTATTATATTTTATTATCAAAAAAATTGGGATCTGTAAGAAAAATCACGCGAATGAAATCGCAGGAAGAGTACCAGTACGATATAAAATGTAGGCAGGATGATTATATCTACTATTATGACAGTATATTATATACCAGTGCTGGAGGAGCTCGTGGCTAAGTAATAACAGCCGCATAGGTCGATCCGTCAGGTTAAGCTACGCTTGCCGGGGTTGGTCCGTGGATGGGTGACCATCTTTACACACCGAGACTCCTCCGTGCCTCGGAAAGCACGTTAAGCCGTTGGTCCCGGCTGTCATATGTGGATCTTTGACAGTCGTTACGGGTCGTCAGAAGCCCGAAAATCTGACAACTAGTCTCACCAAGGGGTATCGGATTACCCAGTTACTGGGTTGTGGAGGTCAGATAGGCAGTCGCTCCATGTAAAATACTGGTATTCAGCTGCATCCAGTTAGACTGGAAGCCGACCCCAACATAGTTGGGAAAAGGCTAGGCAGATGATGATGAGAGTATATTATATAATTATTCAAATAAATAAAATTGAAGTGACAGTTTGCAATGTCAAAATGCATTTCTCGAATTAACACATGGGATGTTTTTTATCCCGATAAATGTGTCCCCTTGGGATAATGCTCAAGTTACTTTATGGAAAGTTACTTTTTATTTACGCGGGCAAAGCCGCGAGCAAAAGCTAGTTAATAAAAAAATTACATACATACGTAACATCACGCCTGTGATCCCCGAAAGGTAAGGTAGAGATGCAGAATAAAATTAAAAAAGTTAAATCAAAACCACAATAATAATTCAACCTTAGATTACGTTAACTTTAGTCAACATTATCCCAAAACTTTCGTATTCAACTCATAACCGGTTTAAATTATTGCTAAAATGATAAGGGTGTCAGGTTTTGTGTAATCCGGTTAATTTATGCATAGACTTGACTGTCCTAGCCGTGATCCCTCGATGCTTAGTTCCGAATCGTTTGACTTGGCTATGGAATGTTCATAAGGCATATTCGAAATTTTAATCCCTTGAAATGATAGGATCGTTAGAATTAACAATGTTTATGTAATTTGTTGGTAAAAGTTTTAAACGAGTTAAAATGGAACTGTAAGGTATTAGTTTCGACTGAATTATTAGTAGACAGTTCTTTTTGGAACGAAGTTTATAACGCTGCTTACGGTAGGAGTCACGTAAGTCAAAAGCGTTATGTCCAGGCGGCCTTCCCTCTCTCCCTGTCTCTTTCTACAGTGGCTGCCAGGAATTTCGTTAATTTTTTTGCTCGATCTTTGGCGGTAAGGTTATGAGGGGAGAGTGCGAGATTTTTATCTTACTACAACCACTCCGGTTGTCACCATCAGCTCATAAAAGATCGTATCATTTCCTCTTATAAGACCGCATCAGAATTCTCTCTGTGCAAATGATTTGATTTGTAGTATTTTTTGGCTAACTATAAGTATGACAATTTTTTACGGATTCTTATTTTATTAAAAAGCAGAGCAATTACAGTTATTTTAGATGCCTATTCAAATACACTATTACAAAAATAAAAATAAAAAAACAATAAAGTTACAAAAGTATTTGTAAAATATAATTCCAGCGCACCTTCAATAAATAATATTATAACGCTACCTCGGGACAAAGTCACAGCGTCGGGATTTATACTTTTTGCCGAAGTTTTATAGCCAGTTTCCAGTAGGCTTGTCTCGCCTACAAACTATTGTCGACAAACGTTTATGACACTACAAATTAAATGGATATACGACATTTTATGAAAAAGAAATATAATAGCCGTTTCATCGAGTACGGGAAGTATGTTTGTTTGTGATATTTTTAACTTTATGAGGTTGTAATAAGGAAGTCTAAGTTACACGTGGTTTTCCAATTCTTCTGGATATTTTCGTGAAGGTTGCCTTTCTGGAAAAGAATAGGGAAGTAGGTACCTATTTCTTGTATATGAACGTATTGGAGCAAGTGTTTGATTTTAATGTTATGTTATTTTGATCTCTGTTATTAGTGATTTTAATTATTAACCTAATAAAAAACCTACTTGCAAAATTGTACTCTAAAGATAGTACGCCCATTGAGCTTTCGAACGAATCGAAACTCAAAAAATGCTGACACAAATCTTTCTAATAGATATTACTTAGTATAAGGGCAATTTTTTTCAATAGTCAGATAACTTTGTATCCAAAGAATAAATATGACAGTACTAGCTTTTACCCGCGGCTTCGCCCGCGTTTGTTTAGAATTTGACAATCAATTCGGGTTATACTCGGCTTGTTGTTCGGCCAGATCCAGAATTATTAAATACCTACAGACCAACAGACTGTGACTCATAAAAGTCCGTCGGCGTTCAGTTTGCATTTCTGCAAGAGAGGTCCTTCTCACCTGTGACTATTTTAGAGTTTCTGTCGCTGTAATGGCTGAGCTTGTTCTCTGAGACGAAGTTGTGTTTGATTGAAAAGGCGTCTCAGTTGCTCTTACAGCTCTCTGGCTTTCGGCTTGTTCCTCCAAAAGCAATTGCGTTTAAAAGGGCGTTTCAGTCACTCTCTGAGAAGCTTGGAGGGCGAACGGCATGGCTCTCTAGTCTTTCCTGGCTTTAAGAAAATGTCTCATCAGCTCTCAAATTTATTTGTCGCTCCGGTTGTGCTTGCCTTCTTAATGCGGCTTGAACGGAAGATTCCGAGGATTGAGCAGTAATTTTTGCTCGGGCTCGCAATGAGCTTTTGGTTGTGTGTTGGACCTGCGAGATATTCTAAAATTGAAAAAAGTAACCTACCTACCCTCATTAAAACACACCGGAAATACCTCTAACGAAAAAATAAACAGTACCGAGGGACAAACTTAACTTTGCCGTTGAAAAACTGTTGTCTACATACATCGACATAGGTCACGGTTAGTTTAGCAACTAACCTCTTCCTTCAGTCAATCATCGACTACACGCATTAAACAAAGCAATTTTACTGTTAAGACAGTTCTGCGCTGTGATCTTATGAGGAGTTTCCTTTCCATATCTCCGAAGTTCATCATCAGATCATGACAGTATTTATTTGGGACCAATTCGAAAAAATAAACAAAAAAAGAATCATCCAAATCAATTTACAATTAGCGGAGTAATCGCAGAGTATGCTTCATTGACAGAGCGTAGTTATAAGTTCACCTTTATTCTTCCATGCATCCTCTATGAATGCGTTTACACCTGTCAGTGTCAGTGATGACAGTGTCAGTTACGCAGTTTTTCTGTATCCCTGACAACGTATATAAAGTGGGTCACAGACAAACGCGAAATGTTGTGGCGGCCGCGTCAATTGCAAATTTTAACAACCGGCGGCGTGTACTGCTTTGTTAAATGACGCCAAATATGGAAATTGTAATAGAAA